>SJYX01011352.1:0-30930 GCA_006410675.1 Oreotragus oreotragus
TGCTTGGAGTATAATAGAAATTCAGTAAATATGTGTTGAGTAAAGTAATTAAAATTTTTCCCATCATCTAGACTGTTCCAACAGACAGTGATAATTTTTTTTCACAACTATGCAAGAATGCACAAGATTTGGAATTATTTTTAAACATAGTTAGAACTCTTTCTTTTATTAGTAAGTGAGATATGGAAATTTCTTAGGATAATGTGAACAGATTGTGAATGCAACAGAATTTTTCATATTCAGCATTCTGAAGTGTTGATGCTTTCACTTATAGAACGTGCACACATGGTTGGGCAGTCACCCTGCCACCGTCTTGGGTATCACTCATAAAGGTTACATCAGCACACAGAGCATTAACCTATCCAGTTAAAGAGAGATACCTGCTATTTGCATGGACCTGTGCTTACCAGACTTAGGTCCTATTCCACGTTCTCAATCTCCATCTTACCTTTGAACTGCCCCATGCCTTGGTTTGGGTTTCCACCCTGGTTCCTAGAACACACCTCTAGCAGCTCCATGTGGCCGCCCTCTGGGACTCTCAACTGGCCAGGTGATAGAGCACCTCCTTGGCTGCAAGCAGGGCTTTGTCCTGGAGCAACCAGAGAGGAAGGTGTTTGTCGCCTGCTTGGGTGGAGAACTGCGATTTGATGCCCAGGGCTTTGTCTTCCCTCCGAGATGAAGGATTCTGTGGCACAACTGCAATGTATTTACCAAGTGTTCCCTTTATTGACAGCTCTGTGTCAGTCAGCCTTGCTCTTTGACAGTCCTTGATGTTGGTATGCATAACTATACACCCACAGATCTCTATTGGAGGTTTCCTTCCCTAACTTTTAACTTTAGGAGGTCCCCAAGATTATCTGTCAAATAATGAGGCTCCTGAAATCGCTGTTGGCTTTATTGTCCCTTAACCCTGGATCAGTGCTTGGTGCCTCCTTTGGTTGCTGTTTTCTCTTTCCTCCACAGGGGTGCCTGCCTTAACCAGTATTTTAAAGTCCGTCCCCACCACTGATTCTAAGGAGAGACGCTGGACACCACAGTACTGCCGAACTTAGCCAAACACTCTTTTAGTCCTGTGTACTGGTTTTTCTAATACATATACCCAAGGATGGCTGGTTTTGAGTTAAGGTCAGTAACAGCTACCAGGCTACACTATAAATGTCTTCAGACAGGCTTCAGTCCAACTTGCTGTGCCTAAGGCCTTTTTCTTCCAAAATGAATCGTCTCCCAGGACTTTAGAGTACTCCTTGTTTGGACTCTTAGATCTTCCTTCTTCTTTATACTTTAACTACAAATGCAAACTATGTTGAGTTCTTTTCTTTGAAGGCTTCAGTACCCTTTGTAAATTAATGGATGCAAATAGGAATGCCGTCTNGGGTACTGTGTACTAGGAGGTCCCAAAGTGACCGATGGCAGTGCTAGGGAAGGCAGCGATATTTGCATCAAGCTCTGAGATGCATTCTCAGGGCCTCTAGCTACAACTCCTAAAAGGCCAGTAGTCCCAGACTTCATGGGGTTTGAATTGTGGCTTCCCTGGCCTGGTCACAGGATTTCTGAAGGAAATCTCAGCTGTCACCTGGTCATTTAGCCCAGCAAAAAGGCAAAGACACCAAGCCTTCACCCAGGAGGTACTAGTGACCTGGAAAAGCAATTCAGGACAGTATCCCCCAGGAGCCATTCTCCTTTTGGTCTCTGAGCAAATATGTGAAACTGGCAGCACCTACAACCCCAAGTGCCTACAGTAGGGATGCTTCTAAGTCAAGTCCTGGCCAGAAGTGCAGGGCATATATTCTCTCCTTTAATTCACAGCCAAAAACCCATCCCACAGGGACAAAATGGCCACAGCATTTCCAGGATCTCCAAGTGTACATGGCTAAAAGAAGCACTAGCCTCTGAACAGATATGGCAGCCATGCAGTGCTGGAATGAGGATGGCTGGGACACGTGGTAGAGCTACATGCCATGGGGAAGAATGACACACACTTACTGGAACTGCTTTCGCTGTCACTGGTGTTGGATGTCACTCCCTCTGCAAGCCAACAAGAAAGAGACTCTGATTCAGAACACACCACTGAGAGGTCACACGCAGCACAAAACTCAAATGCTCCAAGAGCCAGATGCTGAGCTGCCAACCAAGTCAGGCCATGGGAGGCCTGCCACATCAGGCTACCAGCTGAGAGGTGCAGCTCCAATCCTGAGACCCTGGCCACCTCACACTTGTCCCCAGGGTGCTTTCAGTCTTCCAAGGCCCTCCATTATAGACTACCAGCTTCCATTCTTCATCTGAATCAAGAGAACTGACTTGGATGGTTTCCAAATCCTATCTCAGAATGCATCTCCCAATGCTATCAATAGGAAAGGAAAGGCAGTGACAGTAGCAAAGGGGAGCCCAGTGAGCAGACTGCTCTTGAATTTCCTCCCCAGATAGAACCCCTGAAGAACAGAACTGTGCAGGACTAGGAGGTTAAGCACTGGGCTGAATAAACAGTCCCCAGGAATAACATGTTGGCCTTTTGGTGGAACCAACAGCCCTCCTGCCATCGCTACCCAGAAGGAGGGCTCNACTGCTCTTGAATTTCCTCCCCAGATAGAACCCCTGAAGAACAGAACTGTGCAGGACTAGGAGGTTAAGCACTGGGCTGAATAAACAGTCCCCAGGAATAACATGTTGGCCTTTTGGTGGAACCAACAGCCCTCCTGCCATCGCTACCCAGAAGGAGGGCTCAGCCCCAGCGGTGAAAGGGGATGCTCCTCCATCCGTGAAAAGATGAGAAAACAGAGACAACAAATGAAGAACACATGGAAGATAAGATGATCCTCCTGTCTCAGACTGCTGGGACCCACCCATATCTGAGTGGGCAGAGCAACTGTACTCACAGGAGGCACAAAGCACAGTTTGGCCTAAACAAAATGCACTACTCCCAAGATGACAGGCAAATGGAGATGAAACATGAACAAAACAAACCATGGAGTGAGGCATTGCTCGTTTCAGCCAAGATGACACTGTTCCAGACTGTGATATGCTGTGGCCCCCAGGAAAGACTGGCTGAGTCACCCATGCTAGTTCCTGAGTAACCCACGGAGGAAGCACCTTTACCCTCATGCCTTTATTATTCATGGAAGGAGAGTATTTGCTGACAGAACCCTCCAGGCACGGCCACATGTGTGCACACACACGCACCTGTGTACACAGCAGGGAGGATAAGGCCCTGTCATCTAGATCCCTTCTTTTTTCAACTCTAAGATTATTTTCCAGAGGTGAGAGGATGGTCAGAGTTTTCCAAGCTAAAGCACTAAATATACATAGTCCATAAAACGCTCTTGAGATCCCCAACCACTCAGCCCCTTAGAGACGCTCTGGAGAGCCAGCCCACACCATCTGCTGAGGGCCCTGAACCTGCTGGGACATCTCAGATATTTGCTGGGTAAAGGGCTTCACAGCACTATCACCCTCTGTTTAGACAGACTAAAACAGCTAAATCTTAAGCCCAATCCTTTAGTGTTGTGTCACTGGGAGAATACACCGGGCAGGCACCCCTCACCTCAACAACAGGCTAGAGATAAGCTGAGTGGTCACCCCTGGAGAAGCACTTGCTGCCCCCCTCACTTGTAAGGTGGAATGCCAAGACAGCTCCACACCATTTCAAGGTACAAAAGGAAAAACAGACATGAAAGATAGGCTTGTATTATGGTCCCAGGGATCCAGAGCAAAAGTGTGACACTCAAGAGCCACTGCCACTTCCTTCTGTGGTGGCATCCATCCTCACAGACTCTCGCACTGCCGTGCCCTCCACCCACCCCCAGCATCTCCACTCATGCCAGAAATACAGTTAACGGTATGTAAGTTTGACTTACTCAGGTTCTTTGCTCCATAATAATCGTCACTTAACCCAGGGAAGTCCTAATTTCACAGACAGCAGAACAAAGAGGGAGGGAGGGAAGAAGGGAGGGAGGGCAGGAGAGAATTGGGGAGAAGAAAGAAAATAGAGAAAAAAGACAAGGGGAAGGAAGAATACAGAGACAGGTGAGCATCAGTGACAGAAGTATGAAATACCATGAAGACCTATAGCTACAGTGAGGTTAAGAACTTTGCACAGGAAGAACGTCCCGGGTCAGATAAAATGCCTGGACTTCATGCTGCCCAATTTGCTGCCAGAGTGCCTCGGAGTGAATGACCTCTTTGAGGTGTCTAGAGCCTACGCAGGCTGACAAGACAGACAGGTGACTTACCAAGGCTTGGAGTACCTGCTTTGACTAAATTTGTAGTTACAGAGTCATTACTGCTTTGCCCCTGAAATCATCATTTCCCTCTGAAGCTGAATGAAAAATCAAACATCTATGTGTGGTAGAGAGGCAGGTAATACTCATCATCCCAAGGAGTTTCCCAGTACTGACTTGCTCTGTCCAAACCCTTCAGGGAAAGCTTCGTGCAGTCTGAGGTGTGGCCTTCCAAGCTGACATGAGTTGTGCAGACCACAGGGGATGAGCTCAGCTTCTGAAGAATAAGCACTAGGCAGTCAACTCTTATCTGACAGCCAATTCCCTCCCCCATTCAGCTAGGCCACTCAACAGTGAACCCTCCTAGGTTGGGCTCAGCGGGTAACTTTTGGAATTTGTCTGGTGAATGGTGGCAACCTCATCTCAGATCGCCTTCTTATTGAACTCCCTAGGACCGTGAGCTCTAACCTCTATCGGGACAAGGGCACCCTTGTAATCTAACAGCTACCACCCCAGACCCATGTATCCCATGACCACAAAACACACTGGCCTAAAAAAAGGACATTCCCTTGCAGAACTAGTTTCCTCTCCCAATAGCCCAGGACAGAGGTTTACAATTCACCATGAGCCGCATGAGAAACATTTCAACAGCCTGACCTGGTGTTTAAGGTTAGGGTGAGAGCAGTTAATTTCTGAGGCATATGGCAGAAAAAGACTATTTCTCAGCGTTGCAAGTTAACTTAGCCCAGCTTTATGGCCTTTCTACCAAACCAGTTTTGTGTTTCTTCAATAAACCTTTATTTGGACAATGTTAAGTAATTCCTGTTTTGGTGTCAATTTCTTTTAGCAAGAAGGATTTTATTTTGAAAGCTGGCTCTGTAATCACTCTGGGAAGACAGTTGAGTCTATAGAGCCATGTGAACATTCTGTGTGCATAGGCACATGCATGTAATTCAAGAACTCAGCCCAACTCCAAGTGTCCAGATAAGAAAAGGCTCTTCTCTTGACATAGATGAGCAAAGATAAGGGAAAGAAAACACAAGCGAAAGAAGCCGGGAGAGCAACACTGAGTCCCTAGACTTAATTCTCTTGAAAAACCATTTTCTAAACTTGACACTTATTGGTGTAACATGTTTGATTTGTCCCTAATACCTTTGAAGTTTTTCTGAGAAATAATGCAACATGAACTTATTAAAATACATTTTAAGCCTTAAAAAAATAAAAAATAAACTTGACACAGTAGCTGGTAACTGCTCATTAGCACCAGAGCAGAACTCAGCCTAGCACTCCCAACACTAGTAATGCCGGGACTTCCCACAGGGCCCCCCTGCAATCACTTCTACCTCAGAGCCTCCAACATCCTTTCAGAAGGAAGAGGTGGACAAAAAAAGACCCACCGTCGCCCTGTACAGACCAATTTCTACCCTGACTCTGCAAATACGCAGGTACACACACACACACACAAACATGCATGCACACAATGGACGGATGGACACACGTGTGTGCATGTGCACACACACACACAAAACACACTTTCCCAGTCTTCAGTGCAACTGAGGCAGAGAGGGTAGGGCTGTGGGTGGTCTGCTCTCTGTTCCCTGCTGCTACTTACGTTCCTGTCCGCTGCTCTCCTGGGCCATGTTTTCTTTGCTCTTGTAAAATGGAAACTTTCGAGAGAGGCGGAAACTCTTTTTACGTTTCGGTTTGATCGACTGTGAAAGAACATGAAGATGGAGGGGAAGGACAGAAGAAAAAAAAAACAGAACAATGGATTTTAAAGCATGCAAGAAAAACTAAAATGGAGACAATGGTGAGCTAAATAAAAGACCACCTCTCACAAATGGAATCTATGAGATTAAATGAAAGTTGATGTAAGAGGAAAAATTATGTTTACAGAAAAATGTTGTAGGGATGTTAGAGGTTTCTACCTAATCCAGACTCACAGCACTCACTGGTACATCCTAAATGACAAAGGTCACTGTAGCCTCCTGGACACATTCCCTAAGGTGCCACTGATAAACAAAGAGCCATCTACTCCATGTCTCTCTTCCCTCTACTGCTCCGGAAGTTCTTTGGCCTGCGAAGCTCACAGAAGAAAAGGGGTGAATGGATAGAGCCCTCATGCTTTGTTTGGTCTGGAGGGCGGTCGGAGCTCTGAGGCTGGCCTTCCTGGCTGGCTGATGAAGCCAGGCTCTATTCAGGGTCCCCACAGCTCCGAAAGGGTCTACAGCCAGGGAGATACCCACAAATGGTTTCATATGCCCCAAGAAAGACAGCCTTCCAGACAGTGCAGCTCCAACACATCTTCAGGAACCAGTTACCCAGCTGAGAGGAGTAACCCTGGCTGTAGAGTTTGGGTGCCCCCTTTCTCTGCTTTCTGAAAAGCAGTCAGTGTTCTGATAGGACAGAGGCAGCACCCTGAAAAAGAGATATTCTTTTGTGCTCCCCAGTTCTCTTATCCACCAAACAGATTTCAAGTTTCTTATGCCTCTTTACATATGGCTGACTTCCTTGGGGATCCCCACTTACCCTGTTAGATTCAATCATCCCCGTCCTGGCATGAAACTTCACGGTTTTCAATCGAGCCCTTTCCTTCTTTTCCACCCTGTGTGGGAGTGAGAAAGAAGTCCTATTACTGCCAGTGCATGGTCTCAGCAGCCATCCTTGGCTCACTGAATCATAATCATGTCCTGAGCACCAATTCAACACCAAAAAGGAGTAATAATGCACATCCACTGCTTTCAAGCACTTATAGTATAATTGGTAAAAAAGAAATCAATACCAGGAAGAGGATAAAGAAAACATTTCTCATGATCATGACAACTCACCTCTTCTTACTGGGGATCACACCGATTTGCTCACTTTCTCCATGTGGGGTCACCAGTCTCGCCTGCCACCACTCATCATCAGATGCATTAATGACGTGTAGAATGTCACCATAGGAGAAGCTGAGGCCTTGGCTTGGCAGGCAGCTGTCCCGAGTCCGGTCATAATCAAACAAGGCTCTGGAAATGAAGAGTGAAAGATGAAGTTGTTGTCTCAACCCTAGATGGATGGAAGGGTGGTGGAGGATGGTGGAGGAAGGCCAACCCAAAGAGTCAGCACAGACCCAGCAGCCTTACAGTAGACTGGAAGGGATCCTGTGGGAGACTGCATCCTTCTTTCAGTCTTGAAAATGTAAATATTCTATTCTCCCAACAAGTTACATAAGGGAAAAAAAAATCTTTCATGACTCCCATCTCTTTCCAGCTTCTGGACACAAAGTTAAAGTCCAAAGCTGGACACCCTTGCTAGTCTTCTCCCTCAGACACGTCCTCCAGAAACAATTTAGCTCTGCCAATGGGCTGTCTCAGTTTACAACAAATCTTCAAACATTATTTGAAAATAGGACATAAATGTTAACTACAATCCCAAACAATGAATGGTAAATACTGTAGAAATACAAAAGTGAAAAAGGCCCTGGGTTCTGTGGCAACATAGCTAAGGCTGATGTTGACCCACACAATGATAAACTTGACAGGGTCTGTATAAATAAGTCTCCCAATTCAGTTTCTTTCTCTCTGTCTCTCATGTAACAAAATGGAAGCTCGAGGAGGAAGAATAATTTGACTGAGGTCACACACCAAACTAATCTGGGATAGAACCTAAGTCCTCTGACAAGACATGTGGAATAAAGATTAAATGGGAAGGTAGGAGAAGGTGGGAAGAGAGCTATACCATCTAGGCTTGAAAACAAAAGGTGGAGACCAGCTAGGTTGTGAGTGAGTGTTATGGAAAATGAGGTTAGAAATAAAGATCTGGGGCAAATTTTGGAAGGCCTTGAACAGACCTGATCCAGTGACCTCTGAAGATTTGGGAGTAAGGAAGTGACACATCAAAAGAGCCTTAGAAACATTAATCTGACCTCATATATGATCAGATACTGGGAAAGGGGGTAGATTTGAAGGCAAACCTAAACCAAAGCTACAAACTCAATCCTTCACGACACACTGCTGACTCCTGCTCTGGAGAAGCTGGTACTTGACAGCAGAGCTCCCCTGCTCAGGGAACAAATCCATCTACATGAAAGTATCTACTTTTCTCCTCCTCTGGATCTCTCCTCCTATGGAGTCACCACAAACAGGTGAGTGAGAAGTTTGTATTTTTCTACTTGCAATCTAGGCTGTCTTCATATTCTCTATTAACACCTTTACACACACAGCCGAGCAGAGTTCCCAGAACTAGTTCCAAGACTTAGACTTCTATCTGCAGCATGGTGGTATGTGGCTCAGCTGGAAGCTGCAAAGTAAAACATTCTATTTCCCCATGTGCAGGCCAGTCCAAATGAAATGGAGAAGGTTGTAAAACTGAGGAGTGTGAAATACTGTTGTTGCTGTTTAGTCACTAAGTCATGTCCAAATCTCTTGCATCCCCATGAACAGTGGCCTGCCAACTTCTTAAAATGCAGTCCTTAAGAAATCACTGTCAGATTATTTGAAAATGAAAATACCTGAACTTTGACAAAAGACCTTTGTGTGTGCATGCTCAGTCATGTCCCACTCTTTGGGACCCCATGGACTGTAGCCCACCAGGCTCCCCTGTCCATGAAATTTTCCAGGCAAGAATACTGGAGTGGGCTGCCATTCCCTTTTCCAGGGGATCTTCGTGGCTCAGGGATTGAACCCAGGTCTCCTGAATTGGAGGCAGATTCTTTACCACTGAGCCACCAGTGAAGCTCTCGGAAGACCTTTATCTCCCTCAATTTACGCGCTCAAAGCAATAAGGAGAGAGGCCAAGGTCAGCAGGTTAAGGAGGCACTCCATCCCTGAGGTTCTTTCTGGGCTTTGTGTGACAGAATCAAATCTGAATGCATTTACACTGCATTCAAAACTAAGCGTCCTAAAGCAAGGAAGGTATTCTGTCAGAGGTTCCTCTGAAGAGGTGCATGGTAAAGACCTTATCCTAAGTGACAATGAGAAANACTGAACTGAACTGAAACAGCAAACAAACAAACAGAGCTCAGATACAAAGAACAGATTGGTGAGTGCCAGAGGTGGGGTTGCAGGGTGGGAGAAATAGTTAAAGGGGTCAAAAAAGAAAATGAAAAGATTTTAAAAATTACAATTCCTGGCCTTCTCACTTACATGAGCTAGACTCTGTGAGCCTTGGATGTTTATACAACTGGAAAATAAATCAATAACTAAAAGTAGGTTTGCAAATCACAGACAGTCCCTGGAACTGTGTAACTGGCTGAATGGATTAAGCCAGTCCTGATTAAGAAGCCAATCCTGATTGAGAAGTCAGCAGTGACAAAGCCAAACCAGGAGAGGGTAAAGTTCTGTGGGTTCTGTTAGCAAAATGGGAGGACAGCACCCTGTGCTGATTTTTCTTTAGAGCTTTAGAAAACATACAATCCTCAAAGGGATCATTTTGTTCTAGATTTCTCTGATGAAAAGGCATAAGGAAAATAACGGTGCAGTTATATAATCCTACTAGAGAAAACACTTTCTCCCTGTAATGTAAAAATACTTAAGGCTAGGTTGAGGAAAATTAATCCTTTGTTGTTAAATTTTAGGCCATAACAAATTCTTTGCAATACTAGATTTTTGTGACTAAAGTTAATGCATCATTTGACCATGACTAGGCTCTTGATAACTGAAATGTGGATTTCTCAGAGGATCAGAAGAGACGGGGAAATTTTCCCAGCTCCTAACATCTGGGCTGCCCAAAAACACTTCTTTTTTTTTCTTTAAATGTATTTTTAATTGAAGGATGATTAAAATATTGTGTTGATTTCTGTTATACATCAACATAGATCAGCCAGTGAAGCCCCGACGTGGATCAGCCATAGGTATACATATGTCCCCTTACTCTTGAGCAGCTGTCCCACCTCCCAGCCTATCCCACCCCAAACACTTCTTAATGCAAACTTTTTCCCCCAAAAGAAAAAATACTAAAAATGTGACAAGTTTCATTTAGCGCATATTTTAATCTATATGTCAATGACGTTAATAATCGTACAGAGTTGTGTAATAACCACACCAAAAAAATATATTAAATATTTCCATTGTCTTAATAAGTTTTCCCATACTCATTTACAATCAATCACTTGTTCACATTCCCAGTCCATGGCAACCACTTATCTAAATTGTGTGCCTACAGTTTTGTCTTTTCCAAGAGGTCATCTAAATAAAGTACATATATGGAAGCAGAATATTTTTGTCACCCCCTATGTCTGGATCCTTTTACCTAGCATAATATGTTTTAGATTCATTCAGGATGTTGCATGTATCAGTAGACTGTTTTTCCACCGAGTGAGATTCCATTGCATGGCTGCAGTGTACCTTTATCTAACTGGTGAGCATTTTATCAGATCCCAGTTTTTGGTGACTATAAATAAAGCTGTTCTAAACATTTGAATGAGTCTTTATGTGAGAATTCCTTTTCATTTCTCTTGAGTACATATCTAAGAGTGAAATTAGTGGGTTGTATAAATGTATATTTATTTTTAAAGTATCTATCAAACTATTTTCCAAAGGGGTTGTACTTTTTAGCATTTCCCTCAGAAATATATGAAGGATCTATGCTTTGCCTTCTTACCATCACTTGATATAGTCTTTTAAAATTTTAAAATTACTCATTTAGGTTTGTAGTGGTATCTCTTTGTTGTGTTATGAGATTTTTTTCCTATGATTGTTTTTCAGAAGTTTTTTAGTTAAGGATTTTTGTGTCTGTGCTCAGGAACAAGGTCTATAGTCTTTCTGTGGTGAAATCTTTGTCTAGTTTTTGTGTTAGGATAATGCTGACCTAAAAAACATGGGTTGGGAGGGTAATTATTTTTCAAAGGCTATGTCTACACACAATTAAATAGAGTTCTGAAAGTTTTGGAGGCAATTTTATATACGGTGAGAGTCATGGGCTTCTCTGATGGCTCAGAGAGTAAAGAGACTGCCTGCTCTGGGTCAGGAAGATCCCTTGGAAAAGGAATGCCTACCCAACTCCCATATTCTTGCCCGGAGAGTTCCATGGACAGAGGAGCCTGGTGGGTTACAGTCCATGGGAGTCACAGAGAGTCGGACACCACTGAGCAAGTAACACTTTCATTTTTCAGAGAACCATACCGTATCATATGACCAAAGTAAAAATCAGATCTTCTGTTTCTACTGTGGTGTTATTTAGTGACATCACATTACATGATACTTGAGAAAGCACTCATTCTGCCCTTGATCCTTAGTGGAATCTTAATAAATATTAGGTACTGATAATAATATTAGTAATAATATTAGGTACTGATAATAATAATAATTGTTATTATTTTTATTAATTCAATGAGCTATTAGTAGCTACCACATTTTCAACCTTAGACTATGCAGAAAATGGTTATACACAGAACATATCAGAGACCAGACACATTTATAGTACTCCAATATGTGGCAATTGACTACACAATCATTTTGGCTTTAATGGAACTTTAAAGCTAAAAAATAGCTTGAGTATAGCCCTTGGAATTCAAATAAAATTTATTTTTGTTGTTCAGTTGCTGAGTCTTGTCTGCCTCTGCAAGCCCCATGGACTGTAGCAGGCCAGGCTTCCCTAACGTGGCATTTTTCTCTATGGCTATCACAGTGATACGGTAGTATAAAAGCCATAGTTTCCCCTTTCACCCAGTCTTAACATTAATCTTCATAAGGAGAAAAATGTAGAAGCTAAAAGCCTCAAAGTCTGGTCCATTTGCTGCTCTGTGCTCTTGATGACGGGGTGTGCCACAGTGATACTTGCCTGTCTCTTATACACATCTAGATGTGTATAAGAGACAGGAGTTCCCAGAACTAGTTCCAAGACTTAGACTTCTATCTGCAGCATGGTGGTATGTGGCTCAGCTGGAAGCTGCAAAGTAAAACATTCTATTTCCCCATGTGCAGGCCAGTCCAAATGAAATGGAGAAGGTTGTAAAACTGAGGAGTGTGAAATACTGTTGTTGCTGTTTAGTCACTAAGTCATGTCCAAATCTCTTGCATCCCCATGAACAGTGGCCTGCCAACTTCTTAAAATGCAGTCCTTAAGAAATCACTGTCAGATTATTTGAAAATGAAAATACCTGAACTTTGACAAAAGACCTTTGTGTGTGCATGCTCAGTCATGTCCCACTCTTTGGGACCCCATGGACTGTAGCCCACCAGGCTCCCCTGTCCATGAAATTTTCCAGGCAAGAATACTGGAGTGGGCTGCCATTCCCTTTTCCAGGGGATCTTCGTGGCTCAGGGATTGAATCCAGGTCTCCTGAATTGGAGGCAGATTCTTTACCACTGAGCCACCAGTGAAGCTCTCGGAAGACCTTTATCTCCCTCAATTTACGCGCTCAAAGCAATAAGGAGAGAGGCCAAGGTCAGCAGGTTAAGGAGGCACTCCATCCCTGAGGTTCTTTCTGGGCTTTGTGTGACAGAATCAAATCTGAATGCATTTACACTGCATTCAAAACTAAGCGTCCTAAAGCAAGGAAGGTATTCTGTCAGAGGTTCCTCTGAAGAGGTGCATGGTAAAGACCTTATCCTAAGTGACAATGAGAAACACTAAATGTCATTCTGAGCTTCAGAGACCAAAACAAATATAGTAAGGAAAAGAACAAAGCTTGGATTCAGAACAAATCAGTTTGGAGAGGGAAGGAAGATGTTTAAATGAGTTAGGAAAGATTAGGATGAGGTTCTAGAAGATTAGAGGGGAGAGTTTACTGGTTATAAGTTTAAAACATAAAAGGGACAATCCAATATATATATTTTAGCACCTCACAGAACTATATTGATGTTTGGCAACAGCAGTAAGAAGCTGAAGTACATATGGTAAAGTGGACATAAACGTTTTCTGGATGAGGAATCCAATTATTGGTTATTGATTAAACATCTGAGATTTAAAGAAAACTAAAAGGCTGGTTTACTTCTAAGATGAATTTCAGACACTTTACAATATTAAAACACATAACACAAGCTAAGTAAAAAACAAATAAGTACAGGTCCAAGGCAACAAGAATGCCAGCAGTTCCCAATGCAGTGTCAGGAATGGAACTGTTTGACTTGCTTTTTAACCACAGGCATGTGTTCCTTTTACGACTTTCAAAAAATGTAAGTCAATTTTAAAAGGAACTGCTTTCAAATTTTTTAGGTGTTTCTTTTTCTTTTCTAACATATTTCTAAACAACTGCTTCTTCTTGCTTGTTTTGTTTTTTATATTTTAGGCATTATGTATTGGTTTTCTATAGCACTCACCCATCCTTTTTCCTCTGCTCTCCCAATTTAGTTACATCACATTTTTTTTGGTTAAACAATATTTAATTTCACATCATGATGTAAGTGGTGTTCATAGATGACTACCCCTCTTTTCATATAAACTTGTTCTATTTTTTTTTCCTGGTGAAAATAAATACCTGATTTTTTCATTTGACTACATTTCTACATCTGTATTATTTTGTAGCTGTTATTTAACACATAGCTATTTAGATTTACTATTTCTGTTACAATATTTGAGAGCAAGTTAAAATATTTGAAAGCAATTACCTTTGTGTAGCAAGAAAAGGGGTAAATAGGCAAGGGTTTTTTTGCATATGCTATTGTAATATTTGAGATTTTTAACTATCCATATACATTAATTTCATTAAAAATTAATATAAGCTTGTTATAGAACATCTGAAAAATAGAAAGCATAAAAAAAGAAAAATCACATTTAATGTATCTTAGAAGTAACTCTTCATACTGTTGTGGTATTGTATAATATTGTATAATAAACACACAAATCAAAAAACCACATATTTCACTAAGTTAAAAACATGCTATGTATACACTATTTTGTAACCTTAGTTATTACTTGAAATTGTTTCATTAACATTTGAAATATCATTGACTGTTTTACAAAACTAATATTTTTAATGATGATACAACAGCCTACTCTTAAGGATATCCATCAATTAAGAAATATTTATCACCATCTAACATGACCAGATACCAGTCTTCCAGGCACTTTTAAAAAAAGAAAAAAAAAAAAAGCGCAGAGCAGGGAGGAATCAATAAACCAAACATCTGACTTAGTCATTTACTTCAGATGAAGAACATGTTTGGCTCTAAGTTCCCTGGGAAACAAGGAAAAAAGTTAACTTCCCAATAAAATGTGGTACCTGCATTCTATCTCATAAATTTGTGAATGAGCAATACTGAACAACAGAATGGACAATGCCTTTTTTTAACCATGATTTTGTTAAAAACATAGCAGCACAATAGTTGTATTTGAAATTCTGAACTACAATATCATTCTCAGTTGAGAATGTAAAAGGTGAATTAATAAGAATTTCCTTTTCTACCAATTGGAACTGCAAATGAGTACAGAGCTTTGTAGAACATCAAAGCCTCAAAGTTCATTTCATCCCACTTGCTATCTAAAAAAGAAAATTCCTTTGATATTCTCTAAATTTCTTTTCAGTGCAAGCATTTAATGAGTCTCAGTCTTTCCTAGGTCTTCTCTACCAGGCTAAACATTCAAAATTCCTTCAACAGTCCTTCCATTGTTGTGATCTTACTTTGTTTTCCAAATCTCTTCCTGCTGAAATTTTGTTTGACTAAGAGCTGGAAAAGTTCCTCACAAACAATGAAAATCAGTCCCAGAGATGCACAGGGCCTCATCTAGAGCTGTTTGGTGGTCAACTCAGACCAAGGCTCCTAAATCTCAGAAAAATTCTGTGAGGTCTAAGTCAAGGTCACATTTTTTAACAAAGAAAAAAAAGCTAACTGTCCACTTGGCTATGTCTGGAAAATACCTTTCTTTCATTATTTACATACTCACTGACTTTAATTGGTGGCACTGTGTTTGATCGACAGGAGATGAAGAAGCAAAATCAGTCTTGGCCTTGTGCTGTGTGTTACAGTGAGAGGCACAGGACAGGACAAACCAAGGCCTTGCCTCCAAGTCTTCGGAGGGAGCATAGGTCACATCAAGCTTGGGGAATCTATGAGGAAGTGTTGACTTTTGAACTGGGCCTCAACAGGGTTCAGGTTTCAAAAGACAGAGATAGGGAGAGGCCCTTCTGGTGAGAAGGAACAGCATGAGCAGAGATTCCGAGGCAAACAGCCCAGGGTGTGTGCTGGGGTCACCAGTATCCACGTTTGGCCACACAGCAGGGTATTAGGGAGAGCAGCAGGCCAGGGCCTGCCTGTGGACAGCCTGGAGTCCAGCTAAGGAGTCTGGCATTCATTTAGGAGGCCTTGTGTGACTGATTTCATTGCCTCTGCTTTCTTTTTTTTTTTTTTTAATATCATTACTGGGCTAAACTTTCATATGGAAGGCAATTCACTAAAAGAACAGGCCTGAGTAATAACGTGAAACTACCTTTCAAATGACATACATTTCATGTAAAGGGAAAAGTATGTAAATTAGTCCTGGCCCTTAATAAACTTTGAAAAAATATCGACTACCTACCTAAGATCTTTAAGAAGCATGCTAAACTGTAGCCATTTGGCAATAACAGTCTCTCTTATCAACAGCCTAGAAACATAAGGAAGTGACAGGGATTGGCACCTTGTTACAAACGCTTCCGGTCAGGCTTGGTAAGAGGATCAAAGGGCACCTTTCTCCACAACAAGAATATATCCTCCTGCCTGCCCCTTTTTATCCTTAGGGAAAGCACTTGGGAAAGTCAAATGCAATAAATCAGACTAAATCACTGTTCCAGAGCCAAAAATCTTACACATGCAGAGCCCAGATGACACAGCGACCAACCTTTCCAACCTCTGACTCAAACCAAGGATGAGCAGGAAGGAAAATGCAACACCTATGTATCTCTGGACACTGAAAGAAAGACCATAACTAATGACTCTGTCACCTTGGTCCCATCTCATGTGTGAGCTTATTGACAAGAGACTGTGCTGGGAGACTAGAAACCTCAGCAACTCCTTACCTTTTCTGGTCTAAATAAAAAGAATTTCATGGGGGTCTCCAAGTTAAGGACTGGTCAGGTCAGAAGGAAACACTACATCAGGACAGAATAAAGCTTGCAGCCTAAGAGCAGAGCAAGTGGTCTACATAAAAGATTGTTCCTCAACCCTGGATATGTCCATGCACCTCTGTGAAGCAAAGGAAAGCCACTTGTCAAACATCATGGCCAGGCCAAAAAATACTGACTTGTCTTAAGAGTGGATAAAGAGCATGTCCCAGGGAAAATGTGGCACATAAAAACAGAAAGCAGGCAATGAAGCCACCTTCTGGAACCACGTCACACCAGCACAAAAAGCTGATGCTCACTTCCTAGGGTCTGCAGGTTGGAGTTCCCAAGCTAAGTTTCAGCACATCAGCTTTAAATGCCACTGCCCGTGACCCCATGGATTGTAGCCTGCCAGGCTCCTGTCCATGGGATTCTCCAGGCAAGAATACTGGAGTAGATTGCCATTTCCTTCTCCAGGCGATCTTCCTGACCCTACTGGTTCACAGAGTCGGGCACTACTGATCAACTAAGCAACAACAACAAGAGCTGCCTACAGGGATGATGTATGTGCTCCAGGGGACTTTGCCTAATCTTCCTTTCAGCTGGGACCTCACTGCCAAGAGGGAAAGCAGGAACATAATCAGCTCAAAGTAAACAGATTACTAGGCCCAAAGTCTCTGCAGTTTAGGTCCTAAATTTTAAACTTTGGGTCTGAAAGATCCAGAAAAAGCAAAAGCAGATGGCCCAGTCACCCCTGTGTGCTGGGGAATAGGAATGCAAAGAAAATGGCAGGAAACTGGTCAGGCAGGTTTCTCAGAGCAAACAACAGCACTTCAGCCTCAAAGGCAAGTAGCTGCTTCCGTGTGATCACCTCTCTGCCTGTGGCTCCAGCCATCTGCCTGGCCTGAGAGGCTCTGCCTGTCCCCTTGAAGTTCCCAAGCTAAGTTTCAGCAAATCAGCTTTAAATGCCACTGTGTTTCCTAAGGAGAAAGCATCATCAAAGGTCTTGAAATAGATGTTGTTCAAGTGGTGATCTTTCAAACAGTATCTCCTAAGAGATGCTCATTAACTTCCCTGGAAGTTCAGTGGTACAGAATCTGCTGCCAATGCAGGCAGCTCCTCCGAGGCATAACATAAGTCCCACCCTTGTCTGTGACTGTGCTCACTCCAAATTTCCTTCTTCCAAATTCATATTATGTATTTAGCAGTGATCTTTCTTAATATTTTCTGTTTATTGCTATTTCATTCTTGTAGTGTTTTAATCTTTCATATTATATCCCTTTGGGGGAATATAAACAAACCATCAGCCCTTTGAGGACTAAGGCCATATATGATATTTGTGAATGGTGATTAGACCAATTTGGGGTAGGGAGCACAGAATACCCTCCCAGTTACCACCCTGCAACAGGTTCTTCCATGAAAGTGAAAGTGTGAGTCACTCAGTCGTGTCCAACTCTTTCTGACCCCGTGGACTGCAGCCCACCAGTCTCCTCTGTCCATGGAACTCTCCAGGCAAGAATACTGGACTGGGTTGCCATTTCCTTCTCCAGGGGATCTTCCCCACTCAGGGACTGAACTCAGTTCTCCCACACTGCAGACAGAATCTTTACCACCTGAGCCACCTGGGAAGCCCCATGTTCTTCCATAGTATTGACACATCCCTCCCATACCAGTTGGGAGATTCTGCTTTCTTCCTCTGGTCAGTGTTATGGGCTGAATATTTGGGTGCCCCACTTCCAAGTTCATATGTTGAAGCCCTAACCCCTAATGTGATGGTGACTGGAGGTGGGGTCTTTGGGAAGTAACTAGGTTTAGATGAGGTCATGAGGGAGGGATCCTCATCCTAACATTATTGCCTTTATGAGAAGAGGAAGACAGGAGAGACCTGGCTCTTTCCTCAGAACACACTCAGGAAAGGTCATGTGAGGACACAGCAAGGTGGGGGAAGTGGGGGGTTCACCAGAACCTTAATTTGCCAGAGCCTAGAACTTGGGACTTCCCAGCTACAGAACTGTGAGAAATATATGGTTGTTGTTCAAGCTACTCAAGCCTATGGTATTTTGTTGTAGTTGCCCAAGCTACCTGAGACAGAAAGTACCTGATAAATGGCACATATAACTTAAAAGTTGAGCAGCCCCTCCCCTGCCTGGTCCATCTAAAGGATACACAGAGAGCTATGCAGTGACAGTAATTCATCATCCCTTGACCTTAGCGTGAAAGTCAAAGTTTCTAGCAGCTTCTGAAGAGCAACTCAAAACCCCAAACTTGAGTACTTAAGTAGACACAAGAGGAGCGAGTACAATTGGCAGCCAGTCAGGAGTCCCTGGCACATCTTGAAGAAGGGAACATGGAGAACAGGGAAGGACACTGTCTCCTCAGCCTACTTCAGGGTCTCAGGCCTTAGAGTGCAATCATGAAGTTAGAGAAGCATTCACAGGTTCATGATGTGTGAATATTCAGGGTTCACAGCACCTGTTGGATCAGCTGAGGTGATGACACATCTAGGACTGGTGTCTGGGGTATACGACAGGCAGTTCCAGAATCACTGATACATGAAACTGTCCCATCTTCTGGTAGCCCCCAACACTATATCAATTCTTGTTGCTTTTTAAGATGCAGATTATCATCACTTCCAAATTGTGTCAGGTAGTGAAGCTTGTCAATATTATACTTTGTTGGCATCTTAATCCACAACTGAAACTCATTAATGAGCAAGACAAAGTTGGACCCCCTCAAGCATCATCCTGGGCTAAGCACAGAGTAGTGTAACAAATGCTTGTTAACAAGAAGGAGTGTCTTCCAGCTTTTTTTTTTTTTTTTTTATGACTCTGACACTGTTTCTTGAATCAGGACTACAGATAGGGCATGATTTCCTTCCGAGAGTGGGAAAAAAGCTAGGATGGCAGATGGCCAGCCAGAAGACCAGGACTCCCAAAATGCCTGATGCTGTCCAGTGGCTGCAAAGAATGTAGCCAGGTTAACAGGAACAGACTTTCAAAAACAACTTCCACAAATGTACTATCAAATCTCTTGGCAACCTTTGGAGGACAAGGTCTTTTGCTTATTTATAAAATTAATTAATTAAATATGAACATAGAACTTGGGTCTCTGGAACGCTAAACTTCCCTGTGTCTTTTTACTACCTCAACATCAGAACAGCTTGAGTTAAACCTGACCTGGTCACCCTGACCCTGAGCAAAAGGCTGGAGAAGCATATTTCTATGGACTTTTCCAGGGTGGAAGGCAAATGAAACAGAAGAGCAGAGGCCCTAGACTGGGCACAAAGAGGGCCTCTGTTCATCCTGTCTATACTATTTAAGAGATGTTTCTAGTATGGCAAAGGGTGGGAAAGGCCTTTCCTTAAGTCACTAGTGACTTTAAAACCAAGTCTCATTTTCCAAACACTGTTATCTGTCCTTTCTCCTGCTGACCTGCTCCACAAATCCCATCTCCCCTGTGGTCAGTAGCTCCCTAGGGCTTCACCTGCTACAGCCTTGGTGCAGCTGCAAGAGGGTGGTATTTGCTTCAAAATAGTTTTGCAAGCCCATGCACACCAGAGGAGGATAGAGACTTGGGGGAGGGAAGGGAGGAGGCTCATGTCAGAAGGGGAAGCAATAGAGAATAGAATTAGAGGTGAAATTCCCATGAAAAGGGTTCCTTAACTTTAACTACCTGCTGCACACTATCTTCTGTGTGGATGGTAAGCTGCTGGAGGGCAGAAACCACTTCTACTGCTTCCTTGAATCTACCCCCACAACCACACTTAATTTCTCAAGCCTGTGCTTTACTGCTTTGCACATAGCTGGAGTTAAAGTAAGCGTTATGTTCAGTTTTCAAGTGAAACAGAAATAAACGTCTATTGTGACAAATAAGTCATCATTCCCAAGTATTATGATTACTTGTTAAAATAATTTCCCCAAACCTGGTGAATCCAAATTGATAGGAGAAAAGCCTGGGAATCTATATGTTTATTAGCATGCCAGCTGATTCCTATCAGTAAGTTTGGGAACTGCTGCTGCTGCTGCTGCTGCTGCTGCTAAGTCACTTCAGTCGTGTCCGACTCTGTGTGACCCCATAGACGGCAGCCCACCAGGCTCCCCCATCCCTGGGATTCTCCAGGCAAGAATACTGGAGTGGGTTGCCATTTCCTTCTCCAATGCATGAAAGAGAAAAGTGAAAGTGAAGTCGCTCAGTCTGTCCGACTGTTAGCGACCCCATGGACTGCAGCCCACCAGGCTACTCCGTCCATTGGATTTTCCAGGCAAGAGTACTGGGGTGGGGTGCCATTGCCTTCCCCGTGGGAACTGCTGAAAGAACCATATTCTGGTCAGAACAACCAGGTTCAAATTCCAGTTTTGGAACTTCTCAGCTGTCTAACTGGAGTTTCAGTTTTCTTACCTGCAAAATGAGAACAACAATACCTACTGTGTAGCATTATTAAAAGAGACTAACAGAGGTCCTAATGCAGAGCACGTATTCCCTAAATGTTTGTTCCCCTTCATCCTGAAGACACTGGGAACTACTAAAAGCCTCTGAGCAGATCATTAGCTTCAACTTGCTCTGCAACCCCAGACAAATGGCTGCCCAGCCTCTTTGGTAACACCTCCAGTGACAAAGGATCATATTTACTATCCCCAAAAGCAGTCCATTCCATTTTCAGACAGTTCTAATCATTAGCTCTTTCTTCCTTATGTAGAACTGAGATCTGCCTTGGGTGACAGAACAAATCTAATCCCTTTTCCACATGATAGGGTGATGCAATTAATTAAGATAAGGACAGTGAGGAGGAGTAGGTATGTGTATGTGGAGGGGAGGGGTCCATTTGGAACACACTGCTTGTTTGAAGCACTGGGAGGGCAGCTCCAGGCACATGTCCAGCAAGTGGTTGATACGCAGGTCTGGAGTTCAGTAAAGGGATCAGAGTTGTCATTTACATGATGAAAGAATTTGAAGCCGAGAAAATAAATGACACTGCTATCTATAGGGCAGGGCTAATGAAAGGTATTGAAGAATGGTCAGCAAGGTAGAAAGAGAGCCTTTAAAGAAGAAAGCTGGTAAATTCATGAAAAGTACTGTGGTGAAGAGGTCAGACCAATGACAGAGAATCATTGAACCTGTCACCCCAAAAGAGTTGGGCTTCTGCCCCTTCAGAGTCTTCTGGAGTTGCTTGGGACCACACCATCATGCTGAAAAGCAAATGCACACTTCCTTTCCTACTGAAAGAGAGACAATTTGATGAAGTAGCAGCAGCAAGTACAGATGACTGCAACATTTTCCAGCCTGGATGCTAAGACTAATTTCTCCAAATAAGGCTTCTATGCTCCTATCTTTGGAGAAACACTGCTTAGTATAGTCCCTCCTGGAGATTAATCACAGTAAAGAACCCTATTTCCCTCTGTTTAATCCTGCATTTGCCCAACTTACTGAACCACTGATTTTTCACACAATACTTAACATCTTGAGGAAGCAGTGTCTCCTGGCACATAATTTGGCAAATGTGGTCAGCAGAAGAGAGACCAGACAATAGCTTACAGGACTGTTGGTATCGAGGGAAATTTTTTTTCTTTTCAAAAATGGAAGAAACTTGAATATGTTTAAATGCTGAACAAAAGGAAACCACTGTAGAGTTAAAAAAAAAAAAAAGGCCAAAAACAGGCACTAGAGTGAGCCAAGCTCCAAGCTTTGGTAGAGGGCTAGCTCAGCAAAATACCTTAGGCCAAAAACAGGCATGTAAGGCAGCAGAGTGAGCCAGGCTCCAAGCTTTGGTAGAGGGTTAGCTTAGCAAAATACCTTAGCTCACTACTCTGGCCATAAAATATTATTTCCCTTGATGAATTCTAGTGACTACAAATGTTCACTATTCTAAACCATATTTACTTTCCTCTGAGGATACAGATGTTATCTAGATACGGTTAAGAGCAGATGATATAAACTGTATAAACTGCTTCACTAGAAACAGAGTGCAGCCTCCACCCTTCTCCCCAGAGTCAGACAGAATGTGTCCCTTGCCAGGACCAGAGAAGGGTGTTCCAGGTTTTGTAGGTCAGGAGCTGATGCCCCACTCCCCCTGCCCAGGCAAGGACAGCTCTAGCGAAGGATAGGCAGAGAGGGGAAATCTAAAAATAAAGCTCTCCAAAGAAATCGTCTTGCCTAAAGAGCAGCTTCCCACACACACTGGAGTGCCACATCTGCGGGGGCTGGAAGCAGAGGAATGGAACAACCCTGACCAAGTCATGTAAGTATTACCCTTTTGAGGGAGGCAACAGCACATTTGAATCCCCCCATTGGCACCCAAATGTCTAGGCTGCAGACCCAGAACAAGGGCTGAGTGACAGAAAACAGGAGACTGAGAAGATCACCAGTGAGTAGCCCAGCCTTCCTCCCGCTCTCCTCTTTTCACAGAAAACGTGAAGAAAGCTGCTCTCAACACAGAGGGAATCAAGCTGAGGGTTCATTCTAGAAAAGAACCGTGAAGGAGTCTAGTGGGCTTGAGGCTCAAATCTGGACTCCCTTGGCTCTTCTGCCCGCAGGAGTGTCAGGGACTGGCAACTGAGGAAAAAGAAAATCAAGCACCGAGAGAAAAAGTGCAATTAGCATTTACATTGGTTGGCTATCGTCATCTCAAACCCCAAGGACAAAATAGATGTCACATTGCCAGGCAACTAGCAACTGTAGCCTCCCTTCCACGCTCCCCACCTGGTATCAGAGACCACTAGAAAAAGTTCAACCCAAGAGTTTGATACAAGCATTAATGCAGAGACACACACAAACACACAGACATACACAAACACACAAGCCTCAGAGGACACACACACACACCTCAGAGGAGTAATCCTACCACTTCTTTCTCTGAGGATTTTACCCTTGGAGAGATACAATGTACTTACCCCTAGACTGTTGGAGTTTTGCCAAGAAGCCCAAGCAGGAAGAAGACTACCACTAATTCTAGGAGTCCATAGTGTTCATTTAGCAATCTAACTCTCCAAGGTTTGTACTTTGACCTGACAAAGTATTATTATGTGCCTCAAGGGTCACAAGCTCAACCTTGGACAGTATCTCTGAAAAGCTTTAGCAGCAATCCAATGCTATATATTCTTTCCACCCGCCCTTCCTGTGGAAGGTACATCATCCCATCCTATGTCCCATGACTCATTTACAGCAGACCAGTGCAGCAGGGAGCGAGCAAACACAACTTAAAACAAACAAAACAGAATGCAGCAACCTGTCGGTTCCTTGGTCTCTTAAAAGAGACCCTGTACCAGAACACAGTGATAGCCGATATGTTCGAATACAAAGTCTGATATCTATTATGCATATGTGGAAGTGGGAATGCCAAGTTTTCCCTCAAATCACAGATTGTGAGCAAAGTACTTTGAACATTTGAGTGCTATTTGAATGCTGACTAGCAACAGTCTTTTACAATTAGAGAATACACTGAAAATTTCCCATTCTGAGTCATTCAGGAGTGAAAAGGAAGAAGCCAGCTCACAAAAGGGAGGAGGTACTGACCATAAAGTACACAACCTGAGCACAGAGTGCAAAGTGTTGTCTTAGTACTGGGAGTATACACTCCTTATCCCACTAGTTAAACAAGAAGGGCTGGGTTGGCACGGAGCTTCCCTCGTGCCACACAAAGCCTGGTGTTCAGAAGTGAGACTTACCTGACATACAAGGACCTCTTCTCACTTGTTCGCAGGGACCCAGACCCAGAGCTCATGCTGCTGTTCATCATCTGTTCTCGCAAGTCATGTATCTTCGATTCAAAGCGACTGTACTCTGTCAGGGAGACAAGGGAAAGGACAGGAAAAGAATGAACCCAAGGAGCTGCACTGAGCCTATCTGCCAGCGGCCAAAAGGCCAGGAGGACCCTTGGCTTCAAAGCAGCCAGAGCCAGCCCAGTCAATCTTTGCTTTGATAAGCAGAGTACCTCCGGCAAGCACAGAAAGACAGATTTCTCTCCACCCCCAGAGTGAAAGAATGAAAGAATACACCTGAAAAAATAGTAACTTATGGAAAAAGCTTACTGATCCTTAAAAAAATAACTGGAAAGAGGTGCCAGAGCAGCCTTCATAAATCTTTAGAGCAGACACTGAGGCCCAAGGAGAGCAGATGGGAAAGGAGACTTTCCCGAAAAGTGGATTGCAGAGAACAGATGGCCCTGAGACGCAGGGTGGAAGGGCAGGAAAAGACCTGAGGCCATTATATGATTATTAGGCAAAGAAGATGATCTGTTTCTAGGTGACTTTTTTTTGAGGGGGGAGAATGGAATGCAGTACAAAGGTAAAAACAAACCTCATGATCAGAAAAGGAGATCACAAAGCTCTCCTGAATTATTTCCCTCTTAACAATCAGGGTCTTTGGCTTCAGTAACAATTGAACAAACATCACAATAAAAATTCTCCCAAACCCAGAAGTCTGCTGACATCTCTCTCCTTCAAAATCATCTAGTCAGTGGGATCATAAGTCTGTGACCAACTATATAGCCCACTGACACCATCACATAGCCTGAAAAAGCCTCATCATTCTGGAATGGTGACTCCAAGTTTATATCCAATTTAAGAAAACCTGACAAAGGAAAATGAACTCTATCCATACAAGTACTATGAAAGGCTTTTTATACGGTTACTTTACTGACATTCTCCTAGTACATCTCAAATGTGATATTCACATTTACCACACACATACAGACGCACACACTTACACACACACCTCATACATTTTTCAGGTCTATGATCGCCACATAAAATGGGATATCTCTACGGCACAGACTGTGAAAATGATAGAAAAGAGGCACACTTCATTATGAGAAGCTGATTTTAAAGGAAGTCAATACTAGAGGGTTGAAGGTTTATACTAGGGGGTTGAAGGTTGGGAACTGCTTTAAAAAAACAAACACATTTCCAGTGGGAAAAAATTCCACAAAAGCATTTTCATGCACCACAGAGGGCTGGCAAGAAGCATCCTCATCTAGTCTGTACGACTCTACAGGCAGAAAACAGAACACCTGTTCCAACACCTGACACCCCCCCCTNTCAGTCACTTGCCAGCTATGTGAATTTGGGCAAGTTATTTAATGCCTCTGGGTAGAGGTTTCCTTATCAGTACAATGAGGATGATAACAGTACCTGATCCACAGGTTTGTTTGACAAGTAAATGAGTTAATATCTATAGAATGCTTAAGGTTGTGCCTGGAATATAGTGAATGAGTTTCATATGTTTCGCTGGGGAAGATCCCCTGGAGAAGGAAATGGCAGCCCATTAGAGTACTATGGGGTCGCACAGAGTCGGACACGACTGAAGCGACTTAGCAGCAGCAGCAGCACAGTACTTTGGCCTGGAGAATCCCGTGAACATAGAAGCCTGGTGGGTTACCACTCATAGGGTTGCAAAGAGCCAGACATGAGTGTGCAACTCAGTCTACACATATGTTTTGTTAAATATTATTCCTGCCTGGAAGGAAAAAGTAAGTCATAAAAAGACAGCCGTAGAGTCTGCATGGAAGCCTTTTTCCCTACTATTCTTAAAAACATTTTTGTGTTGGGACTTCCCTGGTGGTCCAGTGGTTAAGACTCTGAGCTTCCACTGCAGGGAGCACGGGTTCCATCTCTGGTTCAGAACTAAGATCCCATATGCCATGTGGCACAGCCAAAAAAAAATTGTGTGTTAATTACATGTGCCTCAAATGTTTCTCCATCACCACTCCCCTCTGTTTCTCCTACTGCCACATCCCACACCCACACCTCATCTCCCCTGCTGTTCTTTCTGTAAGTCAGAGGTTCTCTGACCTCTCTGTAAGTTACAGGTTGTGTAACTTAACCTGTAAATTACAGGTTCTCTCTGTAAGTCACTGCTTATGCTCTGGGTCTAAGGAAGTCACACCCAAACCCCACAGGATTACATAGTCCTTGACTACTCAAGGAGCTGCCAACGCAGACCAGTCACATTTACCCAGAACCGGACAAAGACAAGAGCAAGTGTAATTCAAAAGAAGGTGGGAGATCCTTCACTATAGCAATCAAGGTGGGTACTTAACCATGTTATATGGATATTCTCCAGGAGTCTGCGCTTCTCCCAAATGGTGAGTCTTTTCTGTCCAATCTCCAAACAAGAAGCTATTGTTCTCTCTTCCCTCCCCTCAAAAACAAAATGTGGTCAAGTGCTGCAAATGAAGCGTGAAGGAACACATGAGCAGAACTGCAGGCAAGGGAGGGCATGTGGACAGACTTCGTGTTCCAATAAAGTGCAGAGCAACTAATCGGGCCAAATGGAGAGAGCACTGGGGGATGTGCTGCGAGGGAGAAAATGTTCATTCAAAATTTGAAAAGTAAAACTGGATGCTTAAAGGGAATTTTCAGCAATATTTCCTAAAATTCTAAATGGCATTTGGGACCTCTGTATTAGTTTTCTAATGTTATTGTAGAAAATTCCCACAAACTGCATGGTTTAAAAATAATGGAAATGTTTTCTCTCCGTTTGGGAGGCCAGAAGTCTAAAATCAAGATGCAGCGAGGGAGAAAATGTTCATTCAAAATTTGAAAAGTAAAACTGGATGCTTAAAGGGAATTTTCAGCAATATTTCCTAAAATTCTAAATGGCATTTGGGACCTCTGTATTAGTTTTCTAATGTTATTGTAGAAAATTCCCACAAACTGCATGGTTTAAAAATAATGGAAATGTTTTCTCTCCGTTTGGGAGGCCAGAAGTCTAAAATCAAGATGCGGGCAGGTTTGGTACCTCTGGGAGCTCTACGGGAGAATCCATTCCATGCCTCCCTCCTGACCTATGGTGGCTGCCGCCAATCCTCATCATTCCTCCACCTCTGTCTTCACATGGCTTTCTTCCCTGATGCTCTCTGTGCTTTCTTGCCTGTCTCTTATAAAGACCCCCCCTAATCCAGGATGCTCTCTTCTCAAGATTAGTTACATCTGCAAAAGCCTTTATTCCAAATAAGGTAACATGATGAAGTTCTTGGTAGATTCATTGTTTGCAGCTGGGAGAAGGGGGGGACACCATTCAACTCATTAGAGACCCCCAAAAAAGTAAATGATATTTCAGGGTAGACACATTTAGAATGAGAACAAGATAGAGCGTTCAGAAGAAAATTAGCAGAACATGGGCAGTACAAGGTGAAAGGAATTCAGCTTAGACCTGAATGGAGACCTGTCTCTTAGAAATACTAAACTAAGGGTTTTCAACATTTATTTAGTGAAAAGGAATTGTATGTGTTAGTAGCTCAGTTGTGTCTGACTCTTTGAGACCCCATGGACTGCAGCCCACTTGGCCCCTCTGTCCGTGGGATTTCCCAGGCAAGCATACTGGAGTGGGTTGCCATTTCCTCCTCCAGGGGATCTTCCCAACCCAGGGATTGAACCCATGTATCTTACATCTTCTGCATTGGCAGGCAGGTTCTTTACCACTAGCACCACTTGGGAAGAGGAATTAGAGACTGATATTTTTTTTTTAACTCACTCTCATGGGTAATTCACTAAAAAACATTCTAATAAAATTTATAGAGTTAAAATTCACTTATTCTTAACAAATAATTTTTATTATATTCAGGATTCCCCCATTTATCCAGCTTCTGCAATCCTAGCACAGAGGTTATTATAATATAAATCATGACAAGAATGTGGTACTCAGAACTAGATAAGTAGAACAATTCTGGAGAAAGCTGTCTAATTCAAACCTCTTCTGTCTACATGTGGTATGTGCTGCCTAGTGACATCTGGAAAGAGCCTGAGGTCTTCTGTAGTCTAAAAATTTTAACTTTCACCTTTGTGGGAGCGAGCTAAGTCACTTTAGTCATGTCCAGCTCTTTGCGACCCTACAGACCGGAGTCCATCAGGCTTCTCTGTCCAAGGCATTTCATCTTTAAGAAGCTCTTAATTGCCAGGCCCTAAACCAGGAAAGGTTTTATGAAGACTTTACACTTTTAGAGAAGTTTTAGATGAAGAGCACAGTTGAGGGGAAAGTGTAGAGATTTCTCATACGTCCCATGCCCCCTCACAGACACTGTTGTTTACTCACTAATCATCTCCAACCATTTGCAGCCCCATGGACTGTAGCTCACTAGGCTCATCTGTCCATGGTATTCTCCAGGCAAGAATACTTGAGTGGGCTGCCATTTCCTTCTCCAGGGGATCTTCCCAACCCAGGGATTGAACCTGTGTCTCCTGCATTGGCAGGTGGATTCTTTACCATTGAGACNCTCACTAGGCTCATCTGTCCATGGTATTCTCCAGGCAAGAATACTTGAGTGGGCTGCCATTTCCTTCTCCAGGGGATCTTCCCAACCCAGGGATTGAACCTGTGTCTCCTGCATTGGCAGGTGGATTCTTTACCATTGAGACACCAGGGAAGCCCCACATGGGCACAGCCTCCCCCATTATCAACATCCCCCCACCAAAGTGGAATATTTGTTACAACTGATGAGCCTACACTGATACATCATACTGTTCACTCATAATGCTATACATTCTATGGTTTTGGACAAATGTCTAAGACATATATCTATCATTCTGATATTATACAGAATATTTTCACTGTCTTAAACATCCTTTGTGCTCCATGTATACATCCCTCCCCACCAACACCCAGAAAAACCACTGACCTTTTTACTGACTCCATAATTTTGCCTTGAGATTTCATTTATTATATTTTATATAAAGTATTTAATATTTTATATAATTCCCAGATGGTTCAGTGAAGAATTCACCTGCCAAGTAGGAGTTGTAGGTTTGATCCCTGGGTCAGGAAGATCCCCTGGAGAGGAAATGACAACCAACTCCAGTATTCTTGCCTGGAGAATCCCATGGACAGAGGAACCTGGAAAGCTATAGTCCATGGAATCACAAAGGGTTGGACATGATTTAGTGACAAAACAACAATTCTTACAACTACTCTGTAATGTAGATACATCTATATTCTACAGATGACAGTCAGAATATAAACCTGTATCTTTCTGTCAAATAAACCCATGCTGTTCCCTTGGTAGGTTGTCTCCCAATCTTTGCTGTGAGGTTATCTGCATGATGAGTTCCTTCAGTTGTGTCCCACTCTTTGCAATACTATGCACTATAGCCCGTCAGGCTCCTCTGTCCTTGGGATTCTCCAGGCAAGAGTACTGGGGTGGGTTGCCAAGCCCTTCTCCAAAGGATCTTGCCATCCCAGGATCAAACCTGTGTCTCATGTCTTCTGCATTGGCAGATGGGTTCTTAACCACTAGCACCACCTGGGAAGCCCACTGCTGTGAGGTTGAAGAATACATATGGAATATGGGAAAGTTGTCCTTTCGAGGAAACAGGAGGTTCCATCATTCATTCACCAACCATGTTCTCCTTTTCATCCTTAAAACATGTAGCACAGGACTATATACTTAGTGTGCTTTATATAAATTGGTCACAACTTGATGAGTGCAAAGTGAAAGGTTCTGCAATAAACCTGGGCTGACTAATTAGACAGATCCCAATTCATTCGGTAGTACTAAGAAACTAGTTATGAGCTTTTGCAAATGTCTGGGAAGTTCAAGTAGATAGAATGATGAAATTTCACAGTAAATACCTACAGTCTGGTCCAACAACCTTCAAGGGCTAAAACTTCTGACTCAGAAAAGTATCTTTACCTAAAAATGCAAGGAAAGCAACAAGAAGACAGCTGTGTTGATTCAGTTTAAGTAACAAGGCCATGCTGCTTCGAATACCATTTAAAGGTAGACCATATGAAATTCAGTATTTATATATTGCAATGCAGATTTTGTGGTTAGTGAAAAAAAAATTACCATGATCCTTTGAATTTAATGGTCTATTCTTTACCAATCAGTCAAAATAATATTTTAAATGAACTCTTGGCCATTCAAAAGTAGTTTATCCCATGTGCTTAGACCCTTTGCCTCTCCTAATTGATTATGATGATAACTATGAGTTTCCTATTAAAAAGCATGAGGGACAAGGAAACAGATATGAACTTCAAATGAAATAATCTGGATACTAATTGGTAGCTCACATGAAAAATTTGGTGGAAAAAACAACTACAACCTCAAAATGAAATGTTGATCAAAAGTTGTTTTTTGGAAACTTCCGGATGTTTGGTATCTGTGTTGAATTGGAGGATTATTTCATTTTTGTCCTTGCTAACCACATCAAAGAGTAACATCAGGGACTTCCATTATTGTGTATATCTCAAAATTTTGAAAGTCTGTAATAAAAAAAGAATTTTGTTTTTGTCCTGTTTTAGCTACAAAAGTATAAACATTAGATGATAAAATTACTCCATAGGATAATAATTAAGAGTTTTGCCTTGGGACTTCCCTGGTGGTCCAGTGATTAAGAAACCACCATGCAACGCAGGGGATGCAAGTTCAGTCCCTGGTTGGGGAACTAATATCCCACATGCTGCAGAGCAGCTAAGCTGGCATACCACAACTACTGAGCTCACGTGCTGCAACTGGAGTCTGTGCACCACACGAGGAACCCACACGCTGCAGCCAAGACCTGATGCAGCCAAATAAATAGAAAAGAGTTCTGCCTCCTGTAACTTTTCATGAACGCAGTCAGCTAGCTGTACTGCTAGCAGGGGTTGCTAGAATTTAGAAAGATCTGTGCAGGTATTTATTCTATTTATTTTTAAATATTTGTAATGGAATTTTCAGGGAATAGGGAGAAAGTGACCAGACAGCAGGTTGTGAAGCTGCATCATCCATCAGCATATGAAGGGGACTTCGGTTCCTAAGGCCAATGGGAGAGGTAGGAGAGCTGGAAATGAGTGTAGAGCACAGTGCCA
>SJYX01011352.1:42248-91611 GCA_006410675.1 Oreotragus oreotragus
TTGCCATTTCCTTCTCCAGCTAAACAGCATATCAAAAAGCAGAGACAAAAAAAAAAAAAAAGCAGAGACATTACTTTGCCAGCAAAGGTCTGTCTTATCAAAGCTATGGTTTTTCCAGTAGTCATGTATGGATGTGAGAATGGGACTATAAAGAAAGCTGAGCACCGAAGAATGGATGCTTTTGAACTGTGGTGTTGGAGAAGACTCTTGAGAGGCCCTTGGACTGCAAGGAGATCAAATCAGTCAACCCTAAAGGAAATAAGTCCTGAATATTCATTGGAAGGACTGATGCTGAAGCTGAAACTCCAATATTTTGGCCACCTGATGCAAAGAACTGACTCATTGGAAAAGACCCTGATGCTGGGAAAGATCGAAGGTGGGAGGAGAAAGGGACAACAGAGGATGAGGTGGTTGGATGGCATCACTGACTCATTGGACATGAGTTTGAGCAAGCTCTGGGAGTTGGTGATGAACAGGGAAGCCTGGCGTGCTGCAGTCCCTGGGGTCACAAAGAGTCGGACATGACTGAGCAACTGAACTGGAGACATCACTGGTTGTCACAACTGAGGTGATACTATTAGCATCTACTGGGTAGAGGTCAGGGTATTGGTAAACATTCTAAAATGGACAAGGTAGCCTTCCACAACAAAGCATTATCTGGTGCAAAATATCAGTAGGGCCAAGGCTGTGTGCATATACACTCAGTCGTGTTCAACTCTTTGTGACCCCATAGACTGTATCCCACCAGGCTTCTCTGTGCATTTTTCCAGGCAAGAATAATGCAATGGGTTGCCATTTCCTCCTCCAGGGAACATTCCTGACCTAGGGATCGAATCCACATCTTCCACATTGGCAAGCAGGTTCTTTACCACTGTGCCACCTGGGAATACCAAGCCAAGTTTGAGAAACCCTAGCATAAACTGATTTTCAGAGAGAGGCTATGTTTAATTGTTTTAAAGCATAAAAACAAAATACCCTCCTGTAAGTTGTAAATTATAATATGAGCTGAAGGAAAATTTTAGAGTCTTAAAATTTTTAGCCTGAATCTAATTTTTTAAGTTTCATCTGAGGCTGGTTTCATTGAAGGTGTATGCTTATATTTCCAGATTTTTGCTAAATAAATATGTTACAAACGTCCCATTGTTTATCTGGATCTGATCCTTAGTTTTCTTTATCTAACCCATTTTTATCCCCTACTGTTCTGAGAATTTGTATGCTGCCAACTGCATAAGTGCTTCTCACATGTTCATCACATGCTTATTTTTCAAGCAACTTCTCAGAGAAGATGTTCCTGTACAGATACTCTCCTTTCCACTGTTTACTGCCTTTCTACATAAATAACAGATTGCAGTAGTGATATCACTGGATCTGGTAGGGAGAAAAAAAAACACCAATAATAATGTTTTTCTTTTCAGTCAAACTATTAGCAGTACAAGTGCCTTTCCCATGAGCCATTTTTGCTACCCATCACCAGAGCCACCAACCGCTGAAAAAGAAAATCTTTGCTTTTAAAAATAACTCTTTCCCTTCAGAATCCTGGCTGTCATTTATTAGGCTGGAAAACTGAATTTTAGTTTTGATATATGGATTCAGGTTTTTGTCTTCCAATGTTTGTGATGAGAGACAAACTCATTATGGTCTCTGGTAAGTTGTCACATTCTCAAATTTCACAGACTTGAGAAAGAACAGTGGTATTGACATACATATATATATATAATGGATATAATATTTATTAGATAGATAGATAAAGCTAAGAAAAGCACTCAGGTTTTAATTCCCAAACTTCAAATCCCTTGTATTTTAAAACCTCAATGTATATGAGAAAATAATTCAATTTTTTTCTGACTTACCTACAATTAATTCAAGGCATATTCTTACCGATCTGTTTCTTGAAATCTGAATGTTTGAGTGGGACCTCTTTCCCTGGTGGCTCAGCTGATAAAGAATCCACTTGCAATGCGGGAGACCTGGGTTCAATCCCTGGATTGGGAAGATCCTTTGGAGAAGGAACAGCTACCCACTCCAGTATTCTGGCCTAGAGGATTCAGTGGACTTTATCGTCCATGGGGTGGTAAAGAGTCAGACAGGACTGAGTGACTTTCACTTTCAAGTCTATTTCTTGGCAACTTTCAAGTCTATTTCTTGAAATCTGAATGTTTGAGTGGGACCTCTTACTCAAAAAGATTCAAGCTCCCTTCTAAAAAGGCCATATGGTCTCCAGTTCTGCTGAGCAACATAAATCACTTCCTAAGGCAAGACTGGCCTTTAAGGTCAACTAAGCAATGTCTAGGGTTAAAGTCCTTTTCTGTGTATGTGGTTGGCCAGCCAGCAGTTGTGTTCATCTTTTTCCTCTCCTCACACCTTGTTATTATTAATCTCCTCTCTCTCTGCTTCTTCTATCCAAAAAAATCCCCAAGCTTTATTTTACTGATTGAATTATTTTTAACTCTTGATTCTATTTATTTCATATGCATGCAAAGTAGTTTTGCATTTTGTCTAATGAGTTTTACCTGAACTCCAAGCTTGTAGAGCTGCAATTGTTCAGATTGGAAAGGATCTGGCCCTTTAGTGAGAACTGTAAAGCCGAGATGAATAGCAAGAAACACATACAGATAATGAAACACTTCCACTCACCCAGGATTCATCAACTGCTTCTATTTCTGCTGTTGGCATATGCCTTGCTACTCATCCGCTATAGATTGCAAAGCAAGACGTTGCATTTCTATACTCCAGTTTTTCTTAACATTTAGAGATTGGGAGTCTTGTGTAGAAGGAACACAGTTTAATTAAATCATTTGTATCTAGTCTCATATGTTGTATGTGAAATCTCTTTTACCCTTCCAACTCCTATTTTCTGTTCAGAGTAACTTATGATTGATTAGTGCTCACTTGCCTTTTTATTTATAGGCATTGGCTTTCCATTTAATATTTCTTAGTGCACTTATTTTTTTAACTGCTGCTGCTTTGATTTTTTGGCATACACGCTAGTGCCTTCTGGACTGTGCTAAGCTTTGACAAGACTGAAGAGGAGGCCCGACTGAATTTGTCTAGTACAGCTAGCACTCCACTCAAAATAACTTTTCCTTTAAAAAATCTATTTTTACTGGTTCAAGCCTCGTCTAATCTTTCAATCACAAGGTTGAACTTTGCATTTTATTTTCAAGTACAAAGGGTACGTTGAAGACATTAATAAATAGGAAAAAAAATCTCTTTTATCTCGGTGCTTTTAACATGGGTTAATTGGATAAAATTAAATCTGTTGTTTGATTCTTCTGTGTTAATCAGCTTTGTAGGCCAAAAATATCAAACACTTGGCCTTTTCCAGTAAAATATCTTATAGTGAAGATCTTTTTTTCCCTTTGCCAGTTCTGGAACTTCATACGTGACACAGAGCACTATTTCTGATCACAAATGAATAATCTCGCATGAGAGTATCCAGCTTGTCCTAAGATGGTTTATAATAGAACTTGTTCTAACACAACTGCCTGTCCAGTGTGCATTAGCTACAGCTCTTGCTATCTTTGCACCATCTGAATTATTCGCTTTTTAGGAAAATAAGATTAACAAAAGAAATTATTAGGAGATCAGGAGGAAAATGGTTTAATTGGCTGACAGGAGCACTCCATCATCTCCTGATGGGCTCCGGAGTCACTATGTTCTTTGAAGCTTTATGGCAAATTAATAATGGGGATAGAATGCACAACACTCAGAGTAAATAGTAATGGAAAACATGGGCTCTGGGTCAATGTAGCAATAGGTTCATCACTGTAACAGATGTACTACTCTGGGGGTGGAGGAGGAGGTTGATAGTCAGGGAGGCCATAAATGTGTGGCCCCAGAGGGCACAGAGGAAGTCTATGATGTGCCTTCCCCTCAATTTTGCTGCAGCTTTTGAACTGCTCTTATAAAATAGAGTCTTAATTTTAAAAGTAAAAGAATGTAATGGGAAGTGGCAAAACAAAACTGATTTAAGAAAAATAATTCACCTGTAGCTTCTCATGACGGTGGAAAAAGTAACTACTGATTCAAGAGAAAATTTTTATTTTATCTTCTTTTTTGAATAGGGAATAAATGTACCAGGTTACGGGCTTGCTAGGTGGCACTAGTGGTAAAGAACCTGTCTGCCAGTGCAGGAGACATAAAAGACTCGGGTTCAATCCCTTGGTTGGGAAGGTCCCCTGGAGGAGGGCATGGAAACCCACTCCAGTATTCTTGCCTAGAGAATCCCATGGACAGAGGATCCTGGTGGGCTATAGTCCATAGGGTCACAAGGAGTCGGACAGACTGAAGTGACTTAGCACATACACACATACTTGGTTATAAATTAAAGCAACATTAAAGACAACACAGTGGGGCTTCCCTGGTGGCTTTAGTGTAAAGAATCCACCTACATGCAGGAGACATGGGTTCGATCCCTCGTCTGGGAAGATCCCACGTGCTGCAGAGGAGCTAAGCCCATGCACCACAATGACTAGAGCCCAGGCTCCTCCACACAAGAAGCCACAGCGATGAGAAGCTCGTGTGTCACAGCTAAAGAGTAACCCTCACTCGCTGCAACTAGGGAAAACCCACAGGGCAAGGAAGACCCAGCACTGCCACAAACAAATGAATGAGGAAAATTATTTTTAAAAAACACAGTGAAAAGATGTCCTCCCATCTTGCTTCTATCTGCCCCATTCCCCACCTGCCACTCCCAAAGGTAACCAAATTTTCAGATTCTGGTATATCTCTTCAGAGTTTCTTTATGCAGTGATGAAAGTGAAAGTGCCAGTCGCTCAGTCAGGTCTGACTCTGTGCGACACCATGGACTGTAGTCGGCAGACTTCTCTGTCCATGGAATTCTCCTGGCAAGAATACTGGAGTGGGTTGCCATGCCCTTCTCCAGAGGATCTTCCTGACCCAAGGATTGAAAATGGGTCTCCTGCATTGCAGGCAGATTATTTACCATCTGAGCCACCAGGGAAGCCCTATGTAATGACAATAAAATACAAATTTATACTCATATTCTTCATACCATTTTATAGAAAATATAGATTATATATGTCATTTCAGATCCTTTTTATTTTACTTCTCAAAACATTTGTAAGAGTTTCCATTTGCGTATGGAAAGAGAACTAGAGCTGCCTTGTACTGCAGCTATGTGGGCCAAAAATTGCTTTTAAATCAGTTCCTTATTAATGGATATTTAGACTATTTTCAACTTTTTGCTATAATAAACAAGGTTACAACATAAAAGCTTGTATTGTAAGTCATTATCATTGTGTGCAGTTTTATCTGGAGGATAAATCCCCAGAAGTGTAATTTTGGGGTCCAAAGGAAATGCATTTATAATTTTGAAAGATAATGTCACATTGCACTTTATAGGGCTGGTACCATTTCAAGCTGATAGGTGAAACTGTTTTCTGGTATAGGTTTAATTAGCATTTATCTTATTATGAGTGAATTGAATATATTTTACATTTTTAAAGGTCTAGTTGTATTTCTTTTCTTGTGAAATATCTATTCATATCATTTGCCCACTTTAAAAAAAAATCACATTACCTTTTTCTTACCAACCTCTAGTAGCGCTGTATATATTAGAGAGATTAATTTTTTATACATAGTATGAACCGCAGTTTATTCTTGCCAATATGCCATCTGTGCTTTCATAGTTTTTACCCTGTAGAAGTTTTTATTGTATTAGTATTGGGTTGGCCAAAAATTTCATTCATATTTGTCTCTGAAAACTCCAAACGAAGTTTTTGGCCAACCCAAGATAATTCTATTCACAGTTAGAAATCCTTCTCTATGGCAAAGCCTGAAGTAATTCACTCATGGTTTTTCTTCTATTTTATGATTTCATATTTATATTGAAATATTTAATAATTTAGAGTCGATCATGGAGCTGACTGTGGCTCAGATCATGAACTCCTTATTGCTAAATTTAGACTTAAATTGAAGAAAGTAGGGAAAACCACTAGGCCATTCATGTATGACATAAATCAAATCCCTTACAATTATACAGCAGAAGTGAGAAATAGATTTAAGGGACTAGATCTGATAGAGTGCCTGATAAACTGTGGCCAGAGGTTTGTGACATCATACAGGAGTCAGGGATCAAGACCATCCTCAAGAAAAAACTGCAAAAGCAAAATGGCTGTCTGAGGAGGCCTTACAAATAGCTGTGAAAAGAAGAGAAGCAAAAAGCAAAGGAGAAAAGGAAAGATGTACCCATTTGAATACAGAGTTCCAAAGAATAGCAAGGAGAGACAAGAAAGCCTTCCTCAGTGATCAATGAAAAGAAATAGAGGAAAACAATAGAATCGGAAAGACTAGAGATCTCTTCAAGAAAATTAGAGATACCAAGGGCACATTTCATGCAAAGACGGGCTCAATAAAGGACAGAAATGGTATGGACCCAACAGAAGCAGAAGATATTAAGAAGAGGTGGCAAGAATACACAGAAGAACTGTACAAAAAAGATCTTCACAACCAAGATAATCACGATGGTGTGATCACTCACCTAGAGCCAGATATCCTGGAATATGAAGTCAAGTGGGCATTAGGAAGTATCACTACCAACAAATCTAGTGGCGGTGATGGAATTTCAGTTGAGCTATTTCAAATCCTGAAAGATGATGCTGTGAAAGTGCTGCACTCAATATGCCAGCAAATTTGGAAAACTCAGCAGTGGCCACAGGACTGGAAAAGGTCAGTTTTCATTCCAATCCCAAAGAAAGGCAATGCCAAAGAATGCTCAAACTACCACACAATTGCCCTCATCTCACATGCTAGTAAAGTAATGCTCAAAATTCTCCAAGCCAGGCTTCAGCAATACGTGAACCGTGAACTCCCTGATGTTCAAGCTGGTTTTAGAAAAGGCAGAGGAACCAGAGATCAAATTGCCAACATACGCTGGATCGTCAAAAAAGAAAGAGAGTTCCAGAAAAACATCTATTTCTGCTTTATTGACTATGCCAAAGCCTTTGACTGGGTGGATCACAATCAACTGTGGAAAATTCTGAAAGAGATGGGAATACCAGACCACCTGACCTGCCTCTTGAGAAATCTGTATGCAGATCAGGAAGCAACAATTAGAACTGGACATGGAACAACAGACTGGTTCCAAATAGGAAAAAGGGCATGTCAAGGCTGTATATTGTCACCCTGCTTATTTAACTTATATGCAGAGTACATCATGAGAAATTCTGGGCTGGATGAAGCACAAGCTGGAATCAAGAGTGCCAGGAGAAATATCAATAACCTTAGATATGCAGATGACACCACTCTTATGGCAGAAAGTGAAGAAGAATTAGAGCCTCTTGATGAAAGTGAAAAGGAGAGTGAAAAAGTTGGCTTAAAGCTCAACATTGAGAAAACTCCGATCATGGCATCTGGTCCCATCACTTCAGGGCAAATAGATGGGGAAACAGTGGCTGACTTTATATTTTTGGGCTCCAAAATCACTGCAGATGGTGACTGCAGCCATGAAATTATAAGACACTTACTCCTTGGATGGAAAGTTATGACCAACCTAGACAGCATATTAAAAAGCAGAGACATTACTTTGCCAACAAAGATCTGTGTCGTCAAGGCTATCATTTTTCCAATAGTCATGTATGGATGTGAGAGTTGGACTATAAAAATAAAGCTGAGCACTGAAGAACTGATGCTTTTGAACTGTGGTATTGGAGAAGACTCTTGAGAGTCCCTTGGACTACAAGGAGATACAACCAGTCCATCCTAAAGGAGACCAGTCCTGGGTGTTCATTGGAAGGACTGATGCTGAAGCTGAAACTCCAGTATTTTGGTCACCTGATACAAAGAACTGACTCACTGGAAAAGACCCTGATGCTGGGAAAGATTGAAGGCAGGAGAAGGGGACGACAGAGGATGAAATGGCTGGGTGGCATCACCAACTCAAAGACATGAGTTTGAGTGAACTCCAGGAGTTGGTGATGTACAGGGAAGCCTAGCATGCTGCAGTCCATGGGGTCGCACAGAGTTGGACACAACTGAGCAACTGAACTGAACTCCAACTATATTACCATATATCATATCTTCAATTCTCTCTTCCTTAAAGCAAAGTGGAAATTAACAGCTCAATTTTTTGAAAAAGAGTTGACTTTGGCCCAATCTACAATGTACAAAATCACTAAATTCATAGGAATATTTCTTTAACACTTCTTGGCATTAGTTTTCTGAAGGTTACTCTAAAAGAACTACTATCAAAGATGACCATTAAAAAGTATCTAATAACAATAGGCAATAAATGCTTATTAACAAACAGATAATTGATTAGGCCATATATTATATGTCATTAATTCACACATTAACCATCCAAACCTTTTTATATTCATTGTGCAATTTAAAAATAACTGGGGGGATGGGAGTTTCCCTGTAAGTGCCAGGTTCAATCCCTGGTCCGAGAAGATTCCATATACCAAGGAGCAACTAAAGCTGTGCACCACAACTCTTGAGCCTGTGCTCCAGAGCCCAGGAGCCACAGCACTGAGCCCACACGCTGCAGCTACTGAAGCCTGTGTGCCCCAGAGCGTGTGCTTCACAACAAAAAAGCCACTGCAACAAGAAGCCGGAGCACTGCAGTAAGAGTGACCCCTGCTCTCTGCAACTAAAGGAAAAGCCCACACACAGCAATTAGGAAATTCAAAACTAAATAAGTAACAATATAAAAATAACTGGGACTCAGTAATTACAAGCACAGACAGAAATGGAATTCAGGTCTGCCTTCCTCCCAAACTCCTACTCTATAATATACTGAGAATCACTGTGCCTGTCTCTCCTTCTCTCTTTTTTCTCTCCCCACATATACACAAACACACCCATACATATATACATACCTATACATACACTCAAATATATACACACACATACATATAAGCATATACAATATTTTTGTTTTATAAATATATGCTATATAATTAGCTATGTTCATAAACATATTCCTTCTCCAATGCATGAAAGTGAAAAGTGAAAGTGAAGTCACTCAGTCGTGTCCAACTCTTCGCGACCCTGTGGACTGCAGCCCACCAGGCTCCTCCGTCCATGGGAGTTTCTAGGCAAGAGTACTGGAGTGGGGTGCCATCGCCTTCTCCGATTACATAGGCAAACTGTGATAAAAATGCTATTACTGAGTGCACATATGTACTAGGCATTGTTAAGTACTTTGCATATTTGACTCAATTGGTCCTCATTTTTAAAATCTTCTATTTTTTGTTTTTATTTTTTTAATTGGTCCATTTTTAATTTTTTTAATTGAGGTATGGTTGATTTACAATATTATATGTTTCAGATATATGACATAGTGGTTCACAATTTTTAAAGGCTATAATCCATTTATAGAGGATGAGATGATTGAATGGCATCTCATGTCAATGGACCTGAGTTTGACCAAACTCGAGGAGTTGGTGATGAGCAGAGAAGCCTGGCATGCTGCAGTCCATTGGGTCACAAAGAGTTGGACACGACTGAGCTACTGAACCGAACTGAACTGAAACTCCATTTATAGTTATAAAATGCTGGCCATATTCCCTGTGCTGTACAATATATCCTTGTAGTTTATTTATTTTATACAAGGTAGTTTGTACCTCTTAATCCCCTACCCCTGTTGTCCCCTGTCTCCCTTCCCTCTTCCCATTGTTAACATTCCATAAAAAATCTATTAACTCCACTTTCCAGATGGAGAAACTGAGGCAAAGAAAAGTTAATTTGCCCAGAAGTCACACAAAACAAGGGGCGAAACCAGAATTTGAACTCAGATAACATGGCTGAGTGCCTTGCTCTTCCCTTCTACTCCCCTCTACTGGAGTAGAAGGGAATACATTTAGCAATAAACATCATGAATACATTTAGCAATAAACATCATAAATAGGTGAAAGTTGATCCTATATCAATAAATCATCAAGTAACCAGAATGCCCAGAGACTGGGGCTAACAGACTTTTTGATCCCTAAGCGTTATATGGATATTCCACTCTTCCTACAAGCTCCTTTCCATTCTTTCTTTCTTTTTTTTTTAGCATCTTGCCCTAGTAAACACAGAATACAGAAAATAATGTGACCTTCCTTTATAATTGAATATCTAGCCATTATCAAACCCATAACAGAACCATTCATTTATCTTCTCCTCTCTAGAGCTCTCCTCTGCCATCTCTGTCTTCCAGTCGCTCTCACAATGGCCACCTCCAACACTCCAGCCCAATTCTGAATACAACTTTATGCCAGCACTTGACACGTACCCCCTCATTTCTGGCTGATCTCCCTGCTTCTCCCCTCATTCCCCACCTCTGCTCCCACACCTGGCTTCACTCCCATTTGAAGACACTGACTTACATTTACTTACATCCAGGCCCACTCCTGGCACAGAAGGTTGTTCACATGTACTTGTTTTATTAAACAGTGTCTTAGATCTCCTTCTTCCTCTTTCAGCATTTCACCATGCTTCCTGGGACACATCACTTTTGCCTTCCCACCAACCCCAGCCCCACCTTGAGCCCTGTACCTTCAGATTGCCCATCACTCAACACCTACCCAGGTACTGTCCTGTGATGAGAACTTATCCTGGGCTTCAAATTATTCTTTCTTCACTGAGGAAGATTCTTAGTCTCTTAGTGCTCTGAGCTCAAACAGCCCTGAAGAAAAGCCAATCAGCTGACATTGCTATGGACACTAAACAGCCCAGAGGGCTGGTTCTCCAGGTGAAATCTACTTTAAAAAGAGGCAAAGTTAAGCTGAGAAAATGAACTACGAACAAAGCATGGGAACTGCTTTGGCAGAGGAGGAAGATGCCTGAGGCTCTTTAAAAACCACCTACACAGCTACCCATTCTTCACACATCCATTATGAAATTAGATGTATGTAAGAAGTGTAATAAAAAAGAAACCAAATCCCAAACCATATTTAAATATTTGAGTTTTATCTGTGATTGCTAAACTCCTCATTTTCCTAAACTCTCTTTTTAGTTGAAAGCCAAGTGCTGAAGTTCTTTAGTTAATTCAGGGTTCAGATTACAATCAATTTTAAGTATAACTACCTATCATCCAATCTCACTACTTCCTTCCGAGTTTATGAGACCCCAGCTGAGAATTTTTACCAACCTACACAGGCTGATTTGTAGTTAATTGCATTTTTATTTCATTGAAAACAGAAACAGCTGAAAAGTATCATTAATTCTATACAGAAGAATTTTCATGGTATGTTAAATCTCTGTTGCAATCCATTGATTCACCTTATTAACAAACTAAACCAAAAAAATATATAATCTTTTCAATAGATTCAGAAAGTCATTGACAAATCTTACATACATTTCTCATAAAAATGCTCAGCACACTAAGAACAGAATTTAACTTTCAAAACCTGGCAAAAGTATCTATTAATGCAAAAGACCTGTGGCTAATACCATACCTAATGACTGTATTAGTGTTTTAAGGCTGCCATAACAAAATACTACAGACTGGGGGGCTTAAACAACAGAAATGTTTTTCTCACTATTCTGGGGGCTAGAAGACCCAGATGTGAGTCAGACTGATTTCATTCTAAGACCTCTCTGCTTGACTTGTTGATGGCAGTCTTTCTGTCTTAACACGGTCTTTCCTTGATATTTACACATATCTGTGTCCTCATCTCTTCTTCTTCTAAAGACACTAGTCATATTGGACTAGAAGGCACCCATGTAACCTCAGTTTATTTTCATTTCCTCATTAAAGGCCCTATCTCCAAACAGAGTCACATTCTGAAGTGCTGAGAGGTAGGACTTCAACATTTGGATTTGGGGAGAACACAATTCATCCAATAACAATGGTGAAAAATAATACTTTCCCTTATGCTCAGGACAAGGCAAGGATATCTATTTTCACTACTCTATTCAACACTGTCATGGAGGGTCTAGTCATCTCAGTAAGGCAAGGAAAAGAAATAAAAGGTGTCCATATAGAAAAGGAAGAAATAAAACTATCTTTATTCACAGCAAACATGATGATCATATATACAGAAAACAAAATAAAACCTACCAAAGTAGCTGTTAGAACTAACAAATGAGCTAGCAAATGAATTTCTATATACTGCCAATGAACAGTCAAAAGATACAATTTTTAAAATACCATTTATAAGAGCATCAAAATTCATGAAATATTTGAAGATAAATCTCATAAAATATGTACTAAATCTGGACAATAAAAACAAAAAACAAACAAACAAACAAAAAAACATTGCTGAAAGAAATTAAAGAAGATCTAATATTGTTAGGATGTCAACTCCTCCCAAATTGATCTGTAGATTCAACTTAATTTCGATTAAAACCTCAGCAGGTTTATCTGTAGAAATCGGCAAACTGATTCTGGAAATGCAAAGGGACGAGAATAGCCACAATAACTTGAAAACAAAGGAAAGCTGATGAACTAAGCCTTTATCTGATTTTAAATTTATTGTAAATAATACACAATTACCTTTACTAACTAAAGACACTCAAATAAACCAATGAAATGGGGCAAAGAGACCATAATTTTTCTACCCATATAAGAAAAGCTGATTTTTTTAGAAAGATGCAAGGGAAAATCAGTGAATAAAGGATACTCTTTTCAATAAATGGTACCGTTTTCAACAAATAAGCTATTAAGACATGAATGTCAATAATATTTCACACCACATACAAAAATAAACTCAAAACAGATCACAAACATAAATGAAAGAACAAAAAATATAAAACTTCCAAAAAACATACATTAGAATCTTTATGACTTTGGAGCAGGCAACAATTTCTTAGAAAAGATGGAAAATATAGATACATTTACCCATAAAAAATAAGTAAATAATTAGAAATTTGTGAAAAATCAAGAATGACTGCACCTCAAAGACATTGTTAAGAAAATGAAAAGCCACATACTGGAAGAAAAGATTTTTAAATCTTATAGCCAACAAGGAACTATTTATATCCAAAGAACTCTCAAAACTCAATATAAAGAAAACAACCAAATTAATAAGTAGGCAAACGATTTAAACAGAGATTTCACCAAGAAAAATACAGTGATGGCAAATAAGTGTATGAAAAGATGTTCAATATCATTTGCCTTTAGGAAAATGCAAAGCAAACATATGGTTAGGTACCGCCACACACTGATTACAACAGCTAAAGTGTTGATGAAGATTTAGAAGAACTAAAATTCATTAACATTGTTAGTTGGATTGTAAAACAGTATACGTACTTTGGAAAATGGTTTGGCAGTTTCTTAAAAGGTTAAGCACGCACCGACCATACAATCCAGCCATTCTACCCCTAGGTATTTACCCAAGAGAAATGATAGCATGTGTTCATACAAACAGCTTTGAATGATTGTTCACACATCTTTGTAATAGTCATAAGCTAAAAATTATCAAATGTCCATTAATAAGTGAATAAAGAAACAAATGATGATATACCCATACAATGAAATACAACACAACAATGTTAAGGAATGAATTGTTGATATAGATGATGACATAACTCAGTCTCAAAATAATTATGCTAAATGAAAGAAATCATAATAAAAAATTAACTATACAGTTCCATTTATATAAATCTATAGAAAATGAAAACTTATTTAAAATGACAGAAAGCAGGTCAATGGTTGTCTGAAGGGGCCTGAGAGAGAAATTATCAAGAGGCACAAGGAAATTTCGGGGGTCATGGATTTGTTCACTGTCTTGACTGTGCTAATTATTTCACAAATATATATGCATTTATATTACATATAATATACAAACTTATGTGCAGTATACTGTATGTCAATTATACCTCAATAAAGCAATTGAAAACAATTCATAGGAAACTCTCTAACTGCTTCAAGGGTGGATGGATGCATAGAAGGAAGGAGTAGAAGATAGCATATCCTGTTCCCTTAGCTGAAGTTTTCTCCTGGAAGGCATTAAACTCTAATAGACCAATCAGTGCAGATGTGCTAAACGACGCTCATGTGTTATCTACACCAGGAGTTCATTTTAAACATGTCTCCCTGGAGATAACCTCTTAACCCAAAGGAGCTATTCTTGTGGTAGACATTTCAGACATTCTGGAAGGCTGGTGGGGAAAATACCATTAAGAAAAACAAGACTTTACAAAGCCCTTGCACGATCCCCAGCTGGCAGCCTGCCTTCAGAATAGTGGTTCAATAAAATGACTCTCGCCAGCGGAGCCAATAGTTTTTCAAGGTGCCTCAGTGATCTCTAGGGACTAGCTACGAGATTTAAACAATTTTACTTTCTCATCTACTTTACCTGAAAATGGAGGTTTCTGTGACATTAGTTAATCTTTACAAATGGAGAAACTGAGGGACAAAGGGGTGCAGAGGTCACAGAATAGTTCAGAGGCAAGACCAATTATGAAGTATTTCTTCTAAGCCCAAGTCAGAATCCCTTACAGGGTCTTTCAGATCGCGTTGCTTTAATATTTCATTAAACACTGCGAAAATACTTGACATCCTACCAAAAGTACTGTGCACTAAAAAATTTAATACAGTCAGCAATACTAACAGTTTGGAGACACAGAGGATTTATCTGGATAAAACAGAGAGTCCAACAATATGTTCATCAGTGGTTTAAGAGCTATTTTTTATAGGCTGATCGGACCTGCTCCAAAAGAAATGGAATGTGTGTTTTGTGTAACCGCATCTAAACAGCCTGCAAGGACTGTGGGAAGGACCTTTGAGGTTGAAGTTAAGAAATATTAACTCTTTGACCACTCATAAACCCTGAGAGTATAATAAATTATGCACTTTATGAGACTGCAAAATCGTGAGTGTAAGAACTATGTCTTGTTTCTTGATATATTCTTAGTTATTTGTTTATTTATCAAACATTTTCTGTGTACCTAATACATGCAAAGATTATTTTGCACTAGGGACATGGTAACAACAAGACAAAGTTCCTTCTCTGAAAGAGCTTACATCATAGGGTAAGGAGCCAGCCAATCAACAAACAATCCACATAGCAGAGGAGGATAAATGCTCTTTGGAGAATTAAAATAGGGTGAAATACTTGATGGTTACCAGTTGGCCACTAGATTGGGTAGTAAAGAGAGATGTCTGAAGAAGCAACATCTAGGCTGAGAACTGAATGATGGGAAACCAGGAACTTAAAGATCCAAGAAAGCTCCTACCAGGCAGAAGGAACAGCTCTCCTAGGAATAAAGGAGGTTGGCATATTCCAGGACATCACATAATGCAGATGGATACTGGGCGTGGGAGAGAGGAGTCACAGGTAATGAGAATGAAGAGGCAGTCAGGGCATCGCCAAGGAGGATTTTTGAGAGAGAAAAAGGAGCCTGGGTTTCATCCTAAGCAGAATAGAAAGTTAGTGGAGAGTGAGGTGCATAGGCTTTCCTGGTGGCTCAGACAGTAAAGAATCGGTCTGTGATGCAGGATACCAGGCTTGATCCCTGGGTCAGGATGATCCCCTGGAGAAGGGAATAGCAACCCACTCCTGTATTCTTGCCTGGAGAATTCCATGGACAGTGGAGCCTGGCAGGCTGCAGTTCATGGAGTCGCAAAAGAGTCAGACACGACTGACTATCACTACACTAACATGGGTGTAGGAGATCACATGATCTGTTTTACATTTGTAAAAGATCCTTCTGGCTACCACATGGAGAGTGGGGTGTGAGGAAGGCAAGAGTGGAAGGAAGGAAACTAGTTAGGATAATATCACAATATATAGGAAAGAAGGAATAAATGTGGTAATAACGGCAATAAAAATGGGTGGGTTCAAGATGCTTTGTGAGTAGAATTGCTAAGACTTGATGCTAAGTCATATGCTGCATTTGTGGGAAGGAATTAAAGGGTAATGCCTATATTTTGTTTGACTAACTAGGTTATTATGACTTAATAGGTGCTAAAAGAAAAAAAAATCACTGGGATGGGGCCCACGAGTGTACCTTTTTAGCAAGCACCCTGGCTGATATCTATGCATATGAAAGTTTCATCACCACTGATTCAAAAACTGGGATAATTACATCAACATGTTACCTAAACACATTAAAAAGCATAAAAGATGAGGCTGAGGGATCTCCCTGGTGGTCCAGGGATTAAGACTTGACTCTTCCAATGCAGGGAGCCTAGGTTTGACCCCTGGTCTGGGAAGTAGATTCCACATGCCACAGCTAAGAGTGTGAAAGCTACAACTAATGATCCTGCATGCTGCAACGAAGATCGAAGATCCCACAGGCCACAGCTAAGACCCAGCACAGCCAAATAAGTAAATTAATTAATTAATTTTAAAAAGATGAGGCTGATTTAACCACTCCAAGCCTAGAGCCAATGTGGTCGATAAAAAAATTAATGAACAAGAATATTTATGATTTCGTTTCTGCACAGCTGAACAAAATCAAGGTGGCATTCCCTAAAATGTTTGCTTGGACTTTTTCTTCTTTGGTATCATGAAATTTCCTCTGAAAATATTCAGTAAGAATCAATCTTCTAATACCTAGGAGTTGATTATCAGCAGAGATAAAGGTAACAAATAAACTTGTTTGTTTATTAATTGCTAATTGATTGGAAGGAAAGTCTATTTTAAACTTTTGTGACTTCTTAGCTTTTTTATATTTGTATGACTATTGGTATTACTTGGGACTCTGAATGACAGATTCTTGTGTAGGGTGTTCACACAAAATATAGAAGTATACACGAAAATTACAGTACCATTCTCAAGGAGTTTTTTGTGAGAACTAAAAGCTGCTGCTGCTGCTGCTAAGTTGCTTCAGTCGTGTCCGACTCTGTGCTACCCCATAGATGGCAGCTCACCAGGCTCCCCCGTCCCTGGGATTCTCCAGGCAAAAACACTGGAGTGGGTTGCCATTTCCTTGTCCAATGCATGAAAGTGAAAAGTCAAAGTGAAGTCACTCAGTCATGTCCAACTCTTAGCGACCCCATGGACTGCAACCCACCAGGCTCGTCCGTCCATGCGATTTTCCAGGCAAGAGCACTGAAGTGGGGTGCCATTGCCTTCTCTGGAGAACTAAAGGAGATGACACCAAAACGAATAAATAAATAAAACAAAACAACAACAAAAAAAGGAGATGACACAGAAAAGGTACCCAGCCCACTGCTTGGAGCACTGCAGAAACTCAACAAATGGGGAGATGTTATTACCATTTTTTCAATTAAACAAAATGCAGCAGGCCTTTCCTAGAGGGCCAGCAGAAGACTGCACTTCCAGTGCAGTGGGCACAGGTTTGCTCCCTGTTCAGGAAACTGAGATCCCACATAGCTCACGGTGCAGCAAAAATAAAATAAAATAAAGAAATAACATGCACCTATGACAAAACATAAAGCGAAGAGGCAAATCTTCTGAGATTTCTACTGTTTTAACCTCTTAAAAAGATTTCTAAACTAAGCCTAAATCATTGGAGGACACCCTACTATTTTGGATTTCCCCCTTCTCTTTATTATTAGCACAGATAATAAAGAGCCAACCACCAGTATTCACAAAGACCACCCTCCAAGGAATAAAGTTAACAACTCACCCTTCAGAGAGTAAAGAAATGGAGATTGGCCCCTTTGCTGATCCTCACTCCAAATCCATCCTTGATCTCTTCTCCCCCAGACGATGTGGCCATCTCTTCAGCCATGTCATCTGGTTGGTCTCTTCTCTAGCCAGAAGGTGTCAACCTACCTTTCTCTCATTATTGATTGTAAGGGAAAAGCCATCAATTTCCAGGTAGTTTTCAGAAAGCTTCCAACTCTTCATCACAACTTTACTCTCAATGAACATATTTTAGGAGGCTTAACTAAAGGATGAGCTATCTATTTTTTAAAATATTCTGAAGTTTACCCTTAATGAAGCCAGGCACCTGGAGGATCCTGGAGGATCCAGCCCCCTCACAGAGGTGCTTTTGTGTCGCATTTCTCCAGTGGCATACCACAATGCATGACTGTGAAACATGAGCGACACCACCCACCATAAGCATGCCGAAGCCCACCACGTCCTGTGATGCCAGTTGTCCAAGAACTCACAGAAAACAGTTTTCCCCCAGGCCCTTAGCAACTGGGTGCTCAAGAAAGAGCTCCCTATGGGACTTTGCTGGTAGCACAGTGGTTAAAACTATTTGCTTCCAATGCAAGGGGTGCAGGTTTGGTCCCTGGTCAGGGAACTAAAATCTTTTACAAGCCATATGGTGTGGCCAAAAATATTTTTTTAATTAAAGAAAAAATATGTTTAAAGAAAGAGCCCCCTAAAACCTTAGGCTTTACACCTCCAACCTGAAAACCCAAGTCCCGCCCTAAAACTTCTCTCTGAGTCTCTAACAGCAAGCAATCCAAGGAAGACCTGTTCACCTATGCACGTCACCTATTCCAGCTCTTGCTCCATTCCCTGTGCGTTAATTAGAATAGGAAATTGCTTTTATGCCATTATTACAGTACAAACAGAAACATTTGCCTTTTAGAAAGACCATCTTGATCTACAAATGGAAGCGGATCACTAAAAAATGTCTTCAAGATTTTAAAATTGGGAAGGTGTATTTTCTGAAGATTACCCAGTAAAACCAAAGATATGACTTTTGATCATTATTCCATAAAATACTGTAACATATTGGCTAAGACTTTCATTTGCACACATCAAAAGCAAGCATCAAAAACTAACCCTAAGACTTCCTTGGTGGCTAAGACTCCATATTCCCAATGCAGAGGGTCTGGATTCAATTCCTGATCAGGGAGCAAGATCCCACACACCACAGTGACGAGTTCACATGTCACAGCTAAAAAGATCCTTTATGCCTCAACTAAAGAACCCACAGGCTGTGACAAAAACTGAAGATCCCACGTGTCACAGCTAAGACCTTGTGCACAGCCAAATAAATAGATATATCTTTTAAAAAAACTAAGCCTAACTCACTTAAGTTAAAAGATTTTTTTTTTAAGAATATTGGGCATTTACAGATAAGAAAACTAATCAATCAAGTTTGGGGGCCTGCCAATCAGAAACCGTCCCCAAATCATGAAATCATCACTGCCATCTTCAGTGGTGCAGACTCTGCAGAAGGCACTTCTGCCGGACACCACCAACCACCGGGCACTGGACCAGGACACTCTGTTAACGCTCCCACTGCTTCTAGGAGCAGTGCAACTCCCAGCCCATCATCATTTTCATCAGAATAGAATCCGGTCAGTTCTTCTTCTCTTCACAAGCTTCCCACATGTATTTAGGCAGAAGTGTGTGTCCGGAAGAACTTTGAGGTCATGTTGCCCATACCCTACCCACAAGAAACACCAAGAAGGTCATTATCTGACACGCCAGCTTTACAGTGGGAAGCAGTTGTGGTTTAGTCGCAAAGTCATGTCTGACTCTTTGGAGATCTCATGGACTGTAGCCCACACATACTACAGCTAAGACCCAGCACAGCCACATAAATTACTAAAAATTAAAAATATTTTTTAAAATGTAGGCTACTGTGTGAACATATGAAATCTTTTTGCCTCCCTGATATGGGTCCTCTAAAACTGCAAACACAGAAATTAAGGCAAAACAGATGCTCTCAATTTTTCACAAAGGGGGTGCCCTTTGTATATCCCAAATTAGCTCATGATTACTTCATTCATGCTCCTTCCACTTTGCATCATTGATGTTTTCCCAGGGAATATGGTAACTGAAGGGCTTCCCTGGTGGCTCAGAGGTTAAAGTGTCTGTCTGCAATACGGGAGACCTGGGTTCGATCCCTGGGTTGGGAAGATCCCTTGGTGAAGGAAATGACAACCCACTCCAGTATTCTTGTCTGGAGAATCACACTGACAGAGGAGCCTGGTAGGCTGCAGTCCATGGGGTCGCAAAGAGTCAGACACGACTGAGCGACTTCACTTTCACTTTCTATGGTAAATGAATGTATCCAGATTCTTGACTATATTCTGAATATGCATGTGCGCGTGCTCAGTAGCTTCAGATGTGTCTGACTCTATACACCCGATGGACTGTAGCCCATCAAGCTCCTCTATCTGTGGGAATCTCCAGGTGAGAATAATGGTGTGGATTGCCATGACCTCCTTCAGGAGATCTTCCTGACCCAGGGGTCAAACTCACATCTCCTGCATCCCCTGCATGGAAGGCACAGTCTTTACCCACTGAGCCACCTGGGAAGCTCCATTCTGAATAAACCTCAGCTAAAAATGTTTCAAGATAAAGTAGCTCCATGAAAGAAGAATAAATCTAAAACTTTATATCTTGATGGATAATTATGTGTTACATATCAAAGAATATTTCAAACATTGGTTGATAGTAATTATGGATCCTAAATCCTAGGTGGTAACTTTCTCAGCATTACTTAAGCAGGTTCTCCTGGTCATTTGAGGGTAAGTCCTATGTCTACCTAATATTTTCTGTTACCTTCAAATTCCCAAATATCTATCATGCTTTATATGGGCAATCAATAAATACTCATTGCCTGAACAAGGTTGTGTCACTTGGGTTTTAAGAGGTCAACAGAAAGGATCCATGAGCAGTCACTTTGGGAAAACACGCCTTATCTGTGCTTTTTGGATATTTGCCCACCTGTCTTTTGAAATTTACCTAGCTGTGGCAGCTCGTGTTAACTAATAATGAATCTATTAAATATATGGTGGATGACTTACAAATAAATTCATTTATATCCAAAATCAAAAGGCGAATTGTATTTTAAGGTTGTCATGTTAATACCGTATTAACAAAAGAGTGTCATGAATTCATTTTTGCTCAACACAAAATACAAGGGCATAAAGTATTTAATACATGTGCTGAATGTCTGAACACTGGCCCCACCTCACACTTATAAGGGGTAGGGACAGGAGACATGGGGTGGAGGCAGGCGGAAAGATGTTGAGCTGTGAAGGGCACGGAGCAGGAGCAGCAGAAAGCATATAGGAGTTGCAAAAAGAGTCAGGGTGAGGTCAGATCAAACAGAGTCAATAGAAATTGGAATCAATTTGAGACCAAAATAAAGAGCCTGGGACCTGGAGACAAGACCATGAGACAGGAGACAAAATTGTGCAGAAACTGGGAATGTTCAAACAACATGGCAGAGAGAAGGAAGAGAATCTCACATCTACCACTACTTGGTTCTCAAATAGGGGTGAACATGGAAATCACCCAGAAACCTAATAAGACACCAGGCCAGTTCCTAGGAGTAGGAGAGGACCTGGACCTTCATATTCTCAGCAAGTTCCCCAAGTGATTCTGATGCCAACCAGAGCTTAAGAACCACTGGTCTAGAGCATCAGTTAATGGATGAAGAGAGTGGACTCTGAAATATTTCAATTACTTACATAAGTGAGAAATTATATTTCCTTAAAATGATATGGGATTTCCCTGATGGTTCAGCACTTAAGAATTCACCTGCCAATGCAGGAGACATAGATTCAATCCCTGATCTGGGAAGATCCCTCATGCCTCGGGGCAACTAAGCCCATGTACCACAAATACCGAAACCCACAGGCTCCAGAGCTGCAACTAGAGAAAGCCAGCATGAAGCAACCAAGGCCCAGTGCAACCAAAAATAAGTAAGTTAATTTAATTAATAAAATATAATAAAATGATATGTGTTGGATTTCCTTCTTTACAAAATGCATTTTAGGATAGGCAATGATCTCCCCTGCCAGAGATCCCTTGCCAGCAGATATAAGAAGCAAAAACCCTTCTCCCAAAAGAGGGATGGAAACAAGTCAAATGCCATATGTGATACCTTCACCATATTGTCATTAGTCTCAATCAATTTTTAGTGTCTTTAAAAAATGTCAGGAGAGCTTTGGTCTTTTGTCCTTTGATTCATTTGCTCCTCGCTCTTTAATTCAGTATTTGGCCATGGAAGACTTCCTATATACACTTATTGAGTCCAAGATCACCATATGAAAGTTCATATGACAATAAATCAAGAGATGAGTTGTTAGGGCCAGGAATAGCAACTTTATTCAGAAAGCCCGCAGACCAAAAAATGGTGGACTCATGTCCCAAAGAACCATCTTGCCACAGTTAGAATTCAGGCTTCTCGTATACGAAAGCAGGGCGGGAGTGAAGCAATGGGGGGTAAGGTCAACCATTTCCTGGTTCCTGTCAGCCTCCAGATGGCAAGTGTCCATTTCTTCCTTCCTGCAGTCATTCCTGGTCAGGATGTTTCCTGTGAGCTGAACAAAGGTATTTTAGCTTAATGTTCATTACCTGGGAGGCAGGGTTCCAAGATATGGACCCTGCTGTATACTGTAAGCTTACAGGCAGCATCCCTCTAGTGATGCTTGTACTAGACTAGACTATAAAGGTTCTGCCCTATTATAGCTCTGTTGTGGACACCAGTCTCCACCTGAGTGATCCACTCCTTCCACCGGATCTCAGGTCTGCACTAAGAATGGGTCTTGTGCTAAGAGCCAGCTTCTCAAGCATTTTCTTTGAGCAGCAGCAATTTTCTCTCCTCACTTGTGCCTCTAGCTGATATGGAGTCTTTTCCTGCCTAATAGCTAACTTAATGAATTAACTAGCTAGTTAACTGATTAATATAAAAAGCAAACCAAACAAAGCATTCAAAAGCTTTATCTCAAAAGCATGACTTTTGGGTTTAGGAAGGATGGTTTCTTCTCCTTAATGACAATGACTGATGTGTGGTTAAGATATCCTCCTTAGAGCTTTATGCCACTTTGCTGAGTAGAGGTACATTATAGAGAAAGGGTAACCATCCACTCTATGATGTTTTAACATCAGTTGATGTGTGTTCACATATGTGGAGGAGGGAGGGAGATGTGTCATATGGATGTCTGTGACTGAAGAGTTATGTCAGGTCTTAGACCCATAAATTATATATGTGCATGTGTGCATGCTTAATCATATCTGCCTCTTTGTGATCCCATGGACTATACAGCCCACTAGGCTCCTATGTCCATGGGATTTTCCAGGCAAGAATAGTGGAGTGGGTAGCCATTTCTTACTCAGGGTATTGTCCGTACCCAGGAATCGAAACTGCATCCCCTGCATTTCCTGCATTGGCAGGTAGATTCATTAGCACTGTACAACCTGGGAAATCAATATAAACTATATATGCTGAATCCAAAATCTTCCATCACTCTAGATAAATTGAAGGTCTTGACCAATTGACATGGTCTCTGCTGCTGCTGCTGCTGCTGCTGCTAAGTCACTTCAGTCATGTCCAACTCTGTGTGACCCCATAGATGGCAGCCCACCAGGCTCCCCCATCCCTAGGATTCTCCAGGCAAGAATACTGGAGTGGGTTGCCATTTCCTTCTCCAATGCATGAAAGAGAAAAGTGAAAGTGAAGTCGCTCAGTCTGTCTGACTGTTAGCGACCCCATGGACTGCAGCCCACCAGGCTACTCCGTCCATGGGATTTTCCAGGCAAGAGTACTGGGGTGGGGTGCCATTGCCTTCCCCGGACATGGTCTCTAACAGCCGTGTTTTGTTTCATATGAAAAGAATCTTAGTTTTGTATCCCTCTACTCTTTTAAACTGTAGTGTTGGAGAAGACTCTTAACAGTCACTTGGACTGCAAGGAGATCCAGCCAGTCAACCCTAAAGGAAATCAGCCCTGAATATTCACTGGAAGAATTGATGTTGAAGCTGAAATTCCAATACTTTGACCACCTGATGGGAAGAACTGACTCACTGAAAAAGACCCTGATGCTGGGAAAGATTGAAGGCAGGAAGAGAAGAGGATGACAGAGGATAAGATGGTTGGATGGCATCACCAACCAATGGACATGAGTTTGAGCAAGCTCTGGAAGTTGGTGATGGACAGGGAAGCCTGGCATGCTGCAGTCCACGGGGTTCAAAGAGTCTAACACAACTGAGCAACTGAACTGACTGAATGACTGACTCTTTCAGACAACTGACCTTTGAACCTATCACATGAGAAGCATCAATTAACTGCTTGATGCATTCATTCAAAGCTATCTGAGTCAATCTGCCAGGCCTCCAGTATTCAATGATGAAAAAGGCATGTCTCTATCCCCCAAAAGCTCACAATTTAGCAGAAAAGAAATAACTGAAAAAGAAGACTGGCTTACCCCTTCCAAACAACCTCCAAAGTTGTCTCAGGAGTCCCTTGACATGGAGATGTTCTTCTGCAAGTCTCTCTTCTCAAATCTATTTTTACTACTTCCTTGTCTTTTTCTTTTCAAGTCAAAGTTAAGCTTTCTTGAGTTTTCTACCTAAAGCATACCAAGAAGTATTTTAGTTCTATGATCAAAATTCAGAAGAGCAATGGCATTTTTTTTCTCCTTAAAGTTCTGGAGAAATCTATTTCTAGGCTCTTCAAAATCCCCAAAATTCAAAACTTTCCTGGGAATGTAAAAATGAGTATATTGAAAAAAAAAAAAAAAACACCTATGTGTAATCAAAAGCTTAATGAGATCCAGAGCTACACAGCTGTTCATGTCACAAAGAGAGACACACTATTAAAGAGAAAAGAACTTGGGCTCTGAAACAAGAACTGAAGTTGAATTTAAACTCGAACCTTTCTGTGTATGAAACATTTAGGCATGCTGCCTTAGCTTTTGAAATTTTGTTTTCTACTGCTTAGAAGCGCATGAAAACCAGCCTTAACTGCGATGATAGGTCTAGAAAAAATTTTGTGGTATCCCTTGTACCTTCTAGGACTTCCCTGGTGGCTCAGATGGTACAGCGTCTGTCTACAATGCAGGAGACCTTGGTTCAAGCCCTGGGTTGGGAAGATCCCCTGGAGAAGGAAATGGCAATCCACTCCAGTACTATTGCCTGGAAAATCCCATGGACAGAGGAGCCTTGTAGGCTACAGTCTATGGGGCCGCAAAGAGTCGGACACGACTGAGCGACTTCACTTCACTTTCACTTTGCTTGTACCTTCTGGCTACGTTACAGTGGTGGTTTAGTCGCTAAGTTGTGTTAGACTCTTTGCAACCCCATGAATAGTAGTCCACCAGGCTCCTCTGTCCATGGGATTTCATAGGCAACAATACTGGAGAGGGCAGCCATTTCCTTCTCCAGGGGATCTTCCTGAATGAGGGATCAAACCTGGGTCTCCTGTGTTGTAGGCAGTGTCCTGCATTGCAGGCAGATTGTTTACTGACATAGCCACTTTATATATAGTAACTGTTACTACATTGTTCCAAACTCAGTTTCTTCTGGAAATTATTAATGACAACTTGGTACAATTATATACCAATAAAGTCACTACTTAAGAAATCTGACTTCCTAAAGAAAGTCTAGGAAAAAAATAGTTTCTCTTGCCCTGTATACTTGAAAATGCACAATTGTTGACTTAGCTCGATCACTTCTGGAAGATTCCCTGTCACCGTAAGCCTATCCTAGAAGAGAGAGGTGCAGAGCCTCTCACTCAGCACCTCTCTGGTGATGCCCCCTGTTTCTTCTCCCCTTCCTCTTCCATGTTTTCTGTCTTTTTTGCTTCTTGGGACATCCATCCTAGATATGAGACTTGGAGAACATAGATGAAGAAATACTAAGTAGTCAGGGGCTTTCTTTTTGGTCCAGTGGTTAAGACTTCGCCTTCCAGTGCAGGGGGTGTGGGTTCAATCCCTGGTTGGGGAGCTAACATCCTACATGCTTCAAAGCAGAAAACCAAACCATAAAACAGAAGCAATATTGTAACAAATTCAATAAAGACTTTTAGAATGATCCACATCAAAAAAAAAATTCTTAAAAAAAAATACTAAGTAGTCAGAGTTCCTTGGAAGAAGAAACTATTTACCAAATGAAGGCTCTCTTGTTATCATTTTCAGTTTTCCAAATTCTTACATTAACATATGTTGACTAAAAGTGCTGAAAAAATTATTAGTTATAGACATCTACTGCATCAGATGAGAATATGTGTACTCAACGACCAATAAAAATCAAACCTTCTCTATCTGGTGCCCGAAGAGTCCACAGACTAGTTCTAATCATTTATAAATCTAAATGTTTTTATGATTAATCTTCTCATGTTAAGGTTGGAAAGCTAAATAAACATCAAATTTAAACTTTTCTGGTGAGAAATATATCAACTGAGTGAGCCATCATCAGTTATCTCATGCTGGTCAGAACCTTTGAGTGGCATTTATATATGTATATATTATTTAAAATGATGGGAAAACAAATCATTTTAACAACCACAGTGCCAAAGACAATATTTTAAAACAAAGGATCTATGAGTGAAAAAAAAAAAGCCTATTATTTAGAGGGGGCAAATCTGGGGAGATGTTCAGTTTAGTTCAGTTCAATTCAGTTGCTCAGTTATGTCCAACTCTTTGTGATCCCATAAACTTCAGCACACCAGGCCTCCCTGTCCATCACCAACTCCTGGAGTCCACTCAAACCCACGTCCATTGAGTCAGTGATGCCATCCAACCATCTCATCCTCTGTCATCCCCTTCTCCTCTTGCCCTCAATCTTTCCCAGCATCAGGGTCTTTTCAAATGAGTCAGCTCTTCCCATCAGATGGCCATAAGTATTAGAGTTTCAGCTTCAACATCAGTCCTTCCAACGAACACCCAGGACTGATTTCCTTTAGGATGGACTGGTTGGAGCTCCTTGCAGTCCAGGGGGGAGACATTAGCCTATCCTATTTATCTGTGCTGTGCGCTGTGCTCAGTCAATCACATTTGACTCTTTGTGACCCCATGGACTGTAGCCCACAGGCTCCTCTGTCCATGGGATTCTCAGGCAAGAATCCTGGAGTGCACAGCCATTTCCTCCTCCAGGGGATCCTCCCAACCCAGGAACTGAACCTGCATCTCCTTGTCTTCTGCACTATAAGCAGATTCTTTACTGCAGAGTCACTGGGGAAGCCCATCCTAATTTATGTAGTAGTAAGAATGTTATTACACCATAACACTTTCTCAGCATCCCTCCCATTGCCAACATCACATGTCTCCAAAAAGAGGGTTCTTTGCTTTCTTGGATGAGTCCCTTTATCTGTTCTTAATAGCATCAGACAGTTTCTATGCCTCTCAGTGGCTAAATCATCAGCCACCAGAGCTCAATGGATGATCAATAAAAAGAACTAGAAGAATTCACCTTATTCCATGAAAGAAATGCATTCTTGTGTTTTCCAGAACTGCATAATTTATAACAAAAAAATCAATTAGTAAAACTCATTCACTGTAGTATATTCCAGAATACCTCAAGAGCTACAGTTAGAAATAAAAGATACTGCCCTAAAGCATTCTCAGGTCTGTTAACATCCAAATATACTATTGTAAACCAAACTAATTATCATGACAAACCTGTTTTAATTAATTTTATTTATTTATATGTCTCTCTTAATTGCATTTCCCTTATAGGACTCACACCATTCTCACACTGTATGGTAAGATAAAATATGCCTGTCTGCCAAGAACAAATTCTTGCTGGAAGGAATTTCTTCTATGAGATAAACACTGGAGGCCATTTCCTGTTGGTAAAATGGATTCTTGACTTGCCCAGCCTCTTCTCTGAAAGCGAAGAAATAGTAAGAGAGACACAGAAATGCTGAGGCTAATGGTATTTAAGAAGTTAAACTGGCTGGAGAACAGAGGACCCCTGGAAGAATGCAGTCATTTCATTTAAGATGCGTTAACAGTCAGTGATGGGAAGACCAGAGAACTAAGAAAATATAGATTTCAAAACGATTAGTTAGTAGGATCCTTAGACAGAACCTCTGAAAAAGGAGACGTGCCAAGAGGGAAGAAAAGCTCACAGACATAAACTTCTGACCACACAATGTCAAATAACTCCTCTGAAGAGGAGGAAAGAGAAGGCCTCGCCATCAAATGTAGGTGAACTCTAGACAAGTGTTACGGAACTAAAAGAGCCATGTCAGGAAGGCTAAAAGTCAAGAACCAGTAAAGGGTTTCAAAGGACTTTCCAGGTGGTCCAGTGGTTAAGAATCTGCCTGCCAATGCAGGGGACATGGGTTCGATCCCTGGTCTTGGAAGATTCCATGTGCCACGGGGCAACCAAGCCCATGTGTCACAACCACTGAGCCCATGCCCAAGAACCTGTGCTCCACAACAAGGGAAGCTACCACAGTAAAGCTCACCACAACTAGAGAGAGAGCTCACACACAACAAGAAGACCCCGGACAGCCAAAAATAAGTATTTTTTAAAAACTGAAACTTTTTATATTAAAAAAAAATGCTAACAGTCAATGAAAAGACCTTTTTTTCCTTTGGTAGATAAAGAAACTAACAACAAGAACTACAGAAATAGATACACAACTTTGGGGCCACTGATAGTGAACGCATAGAACAAGAGCTCAGAATATTAGTTCCTGTTTCCTGTGTATCATCTGTCAAGGGAAATGTCAGATAGCCCAGAAAGGCAAGAATGAGACTCAGAAGGTAAAATTAAAGACCAAAACTGACAAAATCAAGTTCACAATGCCAGGCATCTTTAAGATGAGTGAAGTGCTTCTGATCAAGTGAGTTCATCTCAGGCTTCTGAAAGAAACCACACAGTAAAGTGGCTGAACCTCAGTGAAATTTGCACGAAGGAAACTTGGAGTAAAAGGAAAGCACCAGAAGACAGAGGCAAGCTAATATTAACTTAACTTAAAAGATGAGTGTAAAAGAGTGAGTTTTGTTAACTGAATTCTTAAATTCTGTGTTGATTTGAGCAGGATTAGAATTGAGAAAGTCAAACGGATCTATATGGAGCCAACCTAGACTTGTGATGAACAATTCAAGCCAGACCTAGCTCATTTTCTCTCTTGATAAATTACTAGAGTGGGAGACAAGAAAAATACTGTGGACATATGGGTCTGAGTTTCAGCAAGGCATTTGACAAGCTCTCTCATTTTACCTTTGCAGAGAGTGTTTTCCAAATTGGTGTCTGCAGAGAACAGACTTTCATAGGATATTCATAGATCTTCCGGGAGCAGAGTTCATGCACAAGTACATTTGGAAAACATGAGTTAAACAAAATACAGATTTTGAAGAGAAATATATAAAATAATATGCATCGAGGCTCTGTAAGAAGAGAATTCAGAGAGGAGCATCTGAAAAACTTCTTTAAATGTTTGTTTGTTTATTTATTTATTTTTGGTGTGGCACATGGGTTTTGTGGCCCTGTGACATATGGAGTCCTACCAAACAGACCAAGGATTGAACCCACGTCCCCTGCCTTAGCAGGCAAACTACCAACCATAGGACCACCCAGAAAGTCCCCCAAACTTTTAAAAATGTGGCACTGAATTTTGTTTAGGTATATCTCTTAATATCTTCTTGAAATAAATTTGAGAACTGCTTTATTGAGACAAGAAATATGTATGGAATAAAATCCACAATTAGAAAGTTTCCTGATTATTAGATCAAACATACCATAAAAAGAGTCCTGAGCTGAAGAGAGATCTCCAGTGAGGGTGACAAGGCTTTGTCCTTAATGTTGCCCTTAACATCATCATCATCAACTTGTTTGAAGAATTGGGTGGTACTTTTAAAAACTATGGATGCTACAGACTAGGCACAGACAGTCAATATGTCACCATGGAAAACTAAAAATTTTTTTAAAAATTCAGTTGGATGCAACCATGAGTTGATTCTAACAAGATGAGGGTGAATAGTGTAAGCTCCTACAAAGGGTAGGGGAAAAAGAAGGGTACAAGTGCAAAAGAGAAGTGGGTTGATGGAGAAGAAAAGATAACAGCTGTGTATATGGAAAAAAAAAACAAAACAGATTTTGGCACAAAGCTCATTATACATTAATAGCACAGCTAGCTGACCACAAAAAACTTAATATTCTTTTATATTAACAGTATTATAGAACCAAGGATTGTTTTTGTCTCCTACAACTTGGACATTTTGTGAAAAGTACAAGCCAGTCACTTTGTAAAGTGTCCATCAGTTTGGATTTGTCTGCTATTGTCTCATGGCTAGATACCACAGAAGTGATGTTGTATCTTTCTTGGTACATCATAGTAAGAGACAAGGGATGTCCATCTGTTCCCACTACTAGTGATGCTATTTTCATTTTGATCATTTAATTAAAGTGGTATCTATCAACTGTAGAGACTTTCAGATTATCTATGTATCTCAACTCTGGGGGAGAGCGTGGAAACCCACTCCAGTATTCTTGCCTGGAGAATCCCAGAGGAGCCTGGCAGGCAACAGTCAGAGGTTTGCAAGGAGTCGGACACGACTGAAGCGACTTAACACACAACACACAGAACCAAGGGCAATGGAAGCAGCAGACTACATTTACTCTGTTCTGGTCCTACCATATCTGGGAAACTCACTTCAAAGGCACATAACCAAGCTGGAAGAGTCCAGAGACTTTACCCATAGGGTAAAGATGTGAAAAATCAAGCAGCATTAAGAAATGAGGCAGAAGCTAAAACTGCTTCATCTACAGAAGAGGACTGAGGGGGCACAATCTGTGTGTGTGACAGTCGCTCAGTCGTGTCTGACTCTTTGCAACCCCATGGACTGTGGCCTGCCAGGCTCCTCTGTCCATAGATTCTCCAGGCAAGAATACTGGAGTGGCTTGCCATTCCCTTCTCCAGGGGATCTCTCTGACCTAGGGGTCAAACCTGTGCCTCCTGCACTGCAGGCAGATTCTTTACCAACCAAGCCACCAGGGAAGTCCAGGAGGCACAGTCAGTTCAGTTCAGTCACTCAGTCGTGTCCAACTCTTTGCGACCCCATGAATCACAACACGCCAGGCCTCCCTGTCCATCACCAACTCCCGGAGTTCACCCAGACTCATGTCTATTGAGTCCGTGATGCCATCCAGCCATCTCATCCTTGGTCATCCCCTTCTCCTCCTGCCCCCAATCCCTCCCAGCATCAGAGTCTTTTCCAACGAGTCAACTCTTCGCATGAGGTGGCCAAAGTACTGGAGTTTCAGCTTTAGCATCATTCCTTCCAAAGAAATCCCAGGGTTGATCTCCTTCAGAATGGACTGGTTGGATCTCCTTGCAGTCCAAGGGACTCTCAAGAGTCTTCTCCAACACCACAGTTCAAAGGCATCAATTCTTTGGTGCTCAGCCTTCTTCACAGTCCAACTCTCACATCCATACATGACCACAGGAAAAACCATAGCCTTGACAGTTGCCTCCAAATATTTGGAGAATTGTCTCCTGGATATAACACAGTTAAACTTCTACAAGACAGAACTGTGCTGAGTAAAGGTGTCAGGAAGTACACTTTTGCCTGAACCTGTTCTCATAATTGAAGCTTCCCTGGTGGCTCAGATGGTAAAGAATCTGCCTGCAATGTGGGAGACTGGGTTTAATCCCTGGCTCAGGAAGATTCCCTGGAGAAGGGAATGGCAACCCACTCCAGTATTCTTGAGGCGGATATTCCAGTATTCTCATAATTAGAGCTGCTTGAATATGAGCTGACTCTGACACTTGTGAATTCCCTGTCCTTGGTGTGTTCAAACAGAGGTTTGACTAACAGTGAATGGAAACAGAGTGGAAGCCACTCATATGGGGAGAGAAATGAAGCCTATGGTTTTAGAACTTTTTTCAAATCCTACAATTCATACTTGGGTTGCAGAACACGAGCATGACCGTCCTCACTTGACGTCCTACAATTACTAGAGGGAAGCAGAAAGCCAAACCAAGGTGCAGAACCCATAGATGCAGACTAAACTAACATAAAGCACAGTCCATTCCAGAAGCAAAGGGGAGCCTTTACCTTTATGATGGGGTCCCCAACTGCTAAATCTTACCAAAGAGAATGAGTTTGGGGATGTTGACTTGCCTTGAGTTATAAATTCCCACCATCAGAACTAGCCCAGCAATGGAAATAAAACTGGGTAGGGAGTGGGTTACTGAAGTAACAGAAGGTAGAGCGTTAGACAGTGGGAAATAGTAAGTTCATTATTTATGAATCTTGGATCTATCATTTTTACCTGCAAAGAATAGTATGCTACAGTTTCAGATTAAACAGAACTATTTGCTCTTTCCACTTGAGTCCTGAGATAGGAAAAAATGGTTCCTTTGGGGGTACAAAAATGAATTTGAGTATGAATATGTGAAAGAAATCATGGAATATATGACTAAAAGAGAATACATAGATTGAATTTTAAAAGATGGCCACATCCTGGAGCATACACTAAAATTCAAATACCCAAGAAGAGCTGGATTATCTAACACACAAAAATAATTTTAAAAAATAGAAAAAGTAATAATAATGATAGTAAATACTCTGTGGCAAGCACTTTTCGATGCCATATGTACATGAAAGACCTTTATTCCCACAGCAACCCTAACGTAGCTACCATTATTATGTTATTTTTACAGAGAAAACTGAGGTAGTGAAAGACAAGGTAACAACAACAGAAAGGTAATCCACTGAAACAGAAAACAAAGAAGGCACACATTTTAAATGGGGCACACATTAACAAGGAAAAAGAAGAGAACACTAGAACCCAGTGATGCTCAAGGTATAGGAAAGCAGACATTTCAGATGCTGATGGTGGGAGTACAAACTGATATAGCATTTCTGGAAGGGAAATTGGCAATAGGTATAAGAGCTCTTAAAAATATCCACTCCCTTCTTCAATCCAGTAATTCCACTTCTGGAACTATTCCTAAAGAAAAATAAGTATGTGAACAAAGGTTTCTCCACAAGATTATGCATTGTGTCATTGCTTATAATGGGAAACAAATTGTTCCAGTACATATGATAGCTAAAAATACTAAAATGCAATGCAGTCTCTAAAATTGAATCAGTAAATATATCTATATACATGTAAAGATACTTCTTATATTTTCTGAGTGAAACAAGCAGCAAATTTATTCTGGAAAAAAATTCTGGAAATGTATGTAATCAAAATTAAAATGACAGTGTATCTGAATGGTGGGATTATCAGTCAATGTTATTTTCTTCCTTTGAACTTTTTTGCATTTTGGGATAGTGTGACAAGGAACCCATAACTTGAGAAATAGTTAAGAGTGTAATTAAGAGCGGGTTCTGGAGCCAACACATTGGAGTTCAAATCTTAGCTCTACTGTTACTCAATTTCCTCATCTGTAAAATGGGAATAAAAATGATACTCGCTTCTTAGGATTGATATGAGAATTAAATGAATTCATATAGCTAAAGCATTTACAACAGTGCCTGGACCCTGATAAACAACAAAGAATGAGTATTGCTTATCATATTAAGCAAATTCTCAACAACAAAAGTAATATCACCAACCAAGTTATGTGTTCAGAATAGGAAGTCTGAAACATGTACCTCTATGAATTCTCAGATAAGAACCAAGCAATACTATACTTCAAAGAAGGGGGGGGAAAGTCAACAGATATTGGAGGCTTCACATTCAACCACTTCATTCACAGAGAGCACCTGTGTGTTGTGTCTGTATCTGGTTTTGAGGTATTTTACAGTTGTACAACTATTATTAGCCAAACCATGTCCAGTTAAAAAGCAGGAAGTTTGAAGTATGGTAATAAGAGGCATGTGATTATGATAGAAACAAAAAGAGAAAACATTTTTTAAAACTGAAAGTAGTGAGAAGATGATGAAATGTTACACATCCAGGTGAGATGAATCATTGGACCAGAAGGGAAATTCTTTAGGGGGAGGTGCGGGGGGAAGGCAAATCACGTGACATGTGAAAAATGCCAGACCTAGCTGATCCATAGGAATCAGTAACAGATGATGAAAAGTGTGTAAGGGCAATGAACAACTTTGAGGGCACAGCCAGATGATTAAGCGTCAAAACTGGACATCTGGCAAGCTAATGGTAATTCACTGGCCATTCATTTGAGAACTTAAATGCTAAGCATGGTCAATACGCTGTAGATGAAACCTTTGTTACAAACCATAGATGAGTCCATCAGTCAAGGCCTTGTTTGAATCTACCCAATTTCCTTATGGAGCTGAGAGGTGGGATGAACTCCACCCAAAGCGCGGCATCCCCCCACACCAGTTACACAGAGAAACAGGTGTGCATGCATGCTGAGTCATTTCAATCATGTCCATTTCTTTGTGACCCCATGGACTGTAGCTGGTCAGGCTCCCCTTTGTCCATGAGATTTCCCAGGCAAGACTACTGGAGTGGATTGCCATTTCTTCCTCCAGGGATCTTCCCGACCCAGGGATTGAACTCAAGTCCCTTATGTCTTTTGCACTGGCAGGCAGTTCTTTATCACTAGCACCATCTGGGAAGCCCAGAGACCAGGCAGGGAGCTTTTAATGGCCTCAACAGATTAGCTATGTAGACAAAACCAGTATTTGGAGGAGTATCTGATAGACTGTGTGTTAATCAAGAAAACAGCATGCCTTGTGTCAACTTTCCCAACTTTTGTAAAAATGCACTTGAAAAATGCAAGCTTAAACTCTTCATAGGAATATTGCTATGGCTTTGTTATTAATCTTAAAGCGAATCCTAAAACCTGTATTGAGCTTCTCTGATGCCTCAGTGATAAAGAATCCACCTTACAATGCAGGAGACATAGGTTTGATCTCTGGGTCAGAAAGAGCCCCTGGAGAAGGACATGGAAACCCACTCTAATATTCTTGCCTGGAAAATCCCATGAACAGAGGAGCCTGACAGGCTACAGCCCATGGAGTTGCAAAGAGTCAGACACAACTTAGCAAGTAAACAACAACAAAAGCCTGTATTATAGTTTTAGACTTCAGGTCATATTGTGTCATACTGATTTATGTGCAATGCACTTAGGAATGACTTTTTTCATAAGTAGAAGCACTTCATTACTTAGCCTCAATGAGGTGCCCAGAAAACTCGGAAAGAAGGAAAATAAAACCAGCTGATGAATAGATCATGTACAGATATACTAGTCACCTAGTAGGAGGAAGTAGAACGGTACTCAGGCCAGCAAGACTCAATTATAACTGCTGTAATTTTTTAATATATCAAACAAACAACAAATTAGGCAAAAAAGAATGTTCAGCCTGGAAATAAAAAATGCATTCAGGAAAAGGCTGGCAGAGTCCATCCTAGCACTGTCCAATAAAGAAGAGAGGAGGCTAACTGGATAACTCTAAACAAAGATGACTGCATCTTACTGTCAGGCTGACTCCATTAAATACGAAATTCCTCTAATTCTGCCCATTCTGTTGACTTGACCAATGAGCAGCTCTCAAATTATGAGCTGGCTTCTTATGTAGATATTCTTACAGAGACATAATGCTGTGTTGACAAAATCCATTATAAACATTATGGCCCTGATGAACCATAATTTCATATTGTATATTATTAAATTGGCTGATAATTATTTTGCTATCTAGCTTGATAACAGAAAATCCATATTATCCTGTGTCTATACATTTGAAGGCTTCCCTAGTGGCTCAGCTGGTAAGGAATCTGCCTGCAATGCAGGAGACCTGGGTTCAATCCCTGGGTGGGGAAGATCCCCTGGAGAAGGGAATGGCTACCCACTCCAGTATTCTGGTCTGGAGAATTCCATGGACTGTATAGTCCATGGGGTCGAAAATAGTAGGGCAGGACTGAGCGACTTTCACTTTTACTTTCTGGTGGCTTAGTGGTAAAGAACCTGCCTGCCAATACAGGAGATGTGGGTTTGATCCCTGGGTCAGGAAGATCTCCTGGAGAAGGAAATGGCTACCACTCCAGCGCTATGGCCTGGGAAATTCCCATGGAGAGAGGAGCCTGGCAGGCTACAGCCCATGGGACCATAAAAGAGTCAGATACGACTGACTAAACAATAGCAAGCATACATGTAAAGCCATTCCTCACTGAGATTTTAAAAACTGACACCCTTATTTCATATATCAGTCTTCCCAAACTTGGTTCATGTGAGTCAGCCTCTAAGAAACTGATCCACTCTTCTTAAGGAGAATGCACGACTGAGGGACTTGACCTTGGGCATAGGTAACTAAGGTCATCCTGTTCAATCTCCATTGACTTTCCCTAGCAGAACTATCCTGATGTTGTTGATAGCTGCAGGCAAGCATTCTACAATTTTCTAAAGAACAAAATCAAGAATTCTCTCTATACCCAATGGTGTTCCACTGAAACACTCACAATTTGAAAAGGAACCACGAGGAAGCAACAAATTAGATATTCTCTTTAAATATGTGCTTTAATCCTGGGAAATACAAGACAGCGGGGAACAGAGAAGAAGTGGCCAGTGCTATGTTACTGCAGAAAAGAGTGGCCCTGACAATAGCTAGTGCGTGCCTACTGTCAATTCAGTCCTGTCCGACTCTGCGACCCCTTGGACTGCGGCCTGCCAGCCTCCTCTGTCCATGGGATTCTTCAGGCAAGAATACTGGAGTGGGTTGCCATTCCTCTGCCAGGGAATCTTCCCTACCCAGGGATCCAACTCACCTCACTTACCTCTCCCGCATTGGCAGGTGGGTTCTTTACCACTAGCGCCACCTGGGTAGCTAAGTAGACCGCAGATTCGAATTACAATCCTTCCTTGGTATCCATGGGGAACGGTTCCAGGAAGAGGTTAGTAAAATCCGAGGATGCTCAAGTCTGTTATATAAAACAACTAACTAGTATGGTCGACCCTCTGTACCTGCATGTTCCACATCCTCAAATTCAACCAACCACAGATAGATTCCAAATTTTGGTTAAGTACGTGAATGTTGAACTTGAGGATACACAGGGCTGATTAGACTCTTTCTTTTTAAACGTGATGCTCCCTTTGGCACTGGCTTAGGAACACAGATCTGAGTGAATGTATTGTGAGTCCCTGTGTAATATACAATGGCACTGCTTCTGTCCATGATTGTTATTGATCCTATAGAAGCTACTGCGCCAAGTCATAAGAGGCTATCACTTTGAATCCACTGCAGAAACTTTACAGTAAGTGGCCCAGAGTCTTTTGAATGACTTCATCTACACATGGAGATCTTCTTTCCTTCACTTCCTTGAGACACTGTTTCTGACACGTTCACTAACACCCACAACTGACTCTCCCATTAAGTCAGATTTTTTTTTCACTGCAAGAATGAGAGTAACCAACAAAAGCTCCTCAAGAGGTTCACAGAAAGGAAGTAGTTAAATGATAAAAATGTGAAATGTTATGCGGCAAGCTGTGTACAATTAACTAGAATTCAAATATACACCTTGTTCCAATCCAAGCCATTTATCAGATAAAAATAGTCGGCTACAAGAATGTCATGATTAATGAGGTGAGACTCCAGCTAATTACTGTTTCCTCCAAAAGTAATTAGGTTGGCATTGCTAATCAAGATGAATGAACACTCTGACCCGCTTTTTTAAATGTAAAACTATGAGCCGCTACTGCAATAACATCATTTAGTTCAGGCAATGTAGTCTTTATTAGGCTTGTAGTTTGATTAAATTCTTTTGTTACACTAGGCTTTCCACACATGAACAGATGAATGCTGTGATGTTCAAAGAGTTTTTCACCCTTAATTAAAGACTGAAAAGCCTTGTTCAATTCACAGGGCGATACATAGGACAGCTCTAAATTGATAGCTTTTAAGTAGAGAATGAGGGAAGGCGGCTTAGGGCTTGTCCACCTGCGAGAGGTTTCCTCCCCTTCTTCCTCCTTCTATAATTCCACTTATTATGGCTGAGAAATGAATGTGAAATACTTTTATTATATTTTTATTAAACAGCTTTTTCATTTCATCGCAGCCTCTTTGAAAGAACACAATGCATATATCGGTACTTACTTATTTTTTAATGTCATGAATATACACAGGAGGGGTTATAGCTGATTCCATGCCATTAACAGAACAAACTGAGGTGAAGTACACAGGTCTGTAACAGCAGCACAGTCCACACAGCTCATTCCTGCTGCTTGCAGCAGAGCGACTAACGTTTCACACTCATGGTTATAATGAATATAATCATATCTTATATGGTTATATTTCATTTCCATTTGAGCAACAGGACTCACTCCTTGATCAACTGGATGAACTCTGTAGAAGATCACTTATTAATCATCTACCAAAACTGTCAGTATCTTTACCCCCAGATTAGCTTGCTAGAGGTTTGTCTTAGATGCTAGTGACTGCGCCGTTTCCACGCGCTTAAGAACTTTTCTTCATCTGCCTCTCCTCTCTTTACTTCTTCACAAATTTCCATTTTCTGATTCTTAATGTTTTTCTATAGTTATTCCAAAGGGGTGGGATTATCCTCTCTACTCTTTCTTTGCCAGTTGGTTTATATTTCCACTTGCCAGGTTGGGAAATCCTATTTTTATATCTTCTACTTAATTATATTCCCAGTCTAGAATATGCTGTCTCCTCTTTGATTGGCATGTTTAGACCTCCTGCTGCTCTGTTTTTCTCTGCAATTTTGTATACAGGAGGATAAAATAATCTTAAATTTTGACACCTTGTCTAGGTCTAGGAGTCAGTTTCTTTTTCGGGGTTTTTCCTTGTTGTCGAATTTTATAAATGGCTTTTAGTATTAGTGATTTCCATTTTTAAAAAATTCTGTCTTCATTTAGAAAGAGATGAATCCGGCTGACCTGAAGGTCCTACACTGTCTGTTCTGAATGCCTTTTAACAAGCAGCAGAAAGCCAGGCATTCGAAGCCTGACAGAGACCCAGAGATGGAAAATGGGCCACTGTGGTACACAAAGCCCCATTGTGCTAACAGGAAGCCTAGACACCAGTGCCCACGGCACCGGATAGGTAAATGTGTCAGTACATGCCCCACTGCTCCAGGGTAATTGTCAGGGTGTCATTATCCACGACACTTCATTCTCTTTCCTAATTCTCCGGTTGGGTTTTGAATTTGTCATAGTTCCGTGTCATTTACTTTACTCCATCATTATTCTACACCAGGCTGCCTTTCTTAAATGCGGCTCCCCTCACGTCTACGGGTAGCGTTAGATTTCGTCTTAGGATGTTGTATTAAATAGCTCCCAAGTTTTTTTAGACTTGTCTCTCGGGTTCTCTCTTTTCCTTGGTGCCTGTCTGTTTAGCACAAGGATAGCTCCTGTTCTGCCTGATAAACCCAAGCTGGTATCTTGTGCTTTCTGCCATGTGTTATTTAATTAAAACATGTAGTTCTTTCTTGGTCTTCTAAATAGTTCTGGCACCATAATAGTTGCTGAGACTCGGGGCAGCAAAAGGACTTATCATTGAGCTCCTGACCTTGATCTAGTCTTTCCCAGTTTCACAAAATTTTCTTTGCTGATTGTAATATGTAGTCTCATCTCCCTGACAAGCATTAAAGACAAGCACTTTGTGTTCAGGTCCAATGCCAGGGACTTTCAATATATATCCCTAAGGCTACAATATATACAAGAAATTCTCATTGTACTGAATTATATTTCCTGGAAAAAAACTTTGGAAGAAAGTTTCTATGTGAAGGATGTTTTTAAGCAGCACTCTTTGACTGATCAACTGGTTGAGTTTGTTCAGCAAAAATGAAGTTAAATATTAAATATGTATAATTCACATGTATAAACAATATCTGTCAATAAAGTCATCCACAATGTTACCTGCTTCCTTAATTCTTTTTAAATATCATCATATTTAGTGTAATTACTCTGGTTTCTCCCAACTCTACACTTCTACAAGTTTGTTTTGAAAAATATTGCATGGAAAAAGAAGGTTAATTTAAACCTCCTTGGGCTCCCTGTTCATTTTTTTTTTTTTTTTCAAATTAGAGCTACTGTGTTTCTAACCCAAGACTCTAAGTTTTGTGATCTGATTTCTTTATTATAAGGCAGAATTTTTTAAAACTAACTTTTACTGAATTCAGCAAAGGTGTATGAATCCTCAATAAATAACAATCACTGGTCCTGAGAATCATGAACTCTAGGAGTGAGAAGGAAAGAAATTTCTATTAAGGCAGCAAAGATACATTTAGAAAGTCAGAATCTCTTTTCTCACGATATTTTATTTAGGGGGTGACTGAGGATGGATAAGGGCTTCCCAGGTGGCTCAGTGGCAAAGAATCCTTGCCTGCCAATGCAGGGGGCATGCGTAAGGAAGAGCCCCTGGAGAAGGAAATGGCAACCCACTCCAGTGTTCTTGCCTGGGAAATCCCAGAACAGAGGAGCCTGGTGGGCTACAGTCCATGGGGCTGCAAAGTGTCAGACACGACTTAGTGACTAAAGAATAAGGATGGTCAAACAGTGGTTTCTTGAGTAAAACAGGTGAGGAAGACAGAAGTCTATACACACCAGTCTCCCGAGGCCAAGACATAAACCCAGCCAACAGCAGGGGCTCCCTCAGTCAAGCAGGCAAATGTCCAGAAACAGTGGCTAATTCTGTCTTGATTTAGCTGACTGTCAGCACTAAGGTTGCAACAGATGGTGCAAGGTCCCAGCTCGGTGGATGGAATCCAGGGGACCACTGACATTTAGAAGTTTTAAGATCAACCGTTTCTAATCTAAGGCCGTCTATTCATTTAAATTACAGTCACTGGGAAAGAGAACCAAGAACAGCAATGGCCTTACCCCCTTGCTGAGGTTCAAGAGCAAGGCTCCATAACCTTGATGATGGTGAGGTCGCTCAGTCGTGTCCGACTCTTTGTGACCCCGTGGACTGTAACCTACTAGGCTTCTCCGTCCATGGGATTCTCCAGGCAAGAATACTGGAGTGGATTGCCATTTCCTTCTCCAATAACCTTAGGAGGAGACTATAAGACAAGATCAAAGAAATCAAAGCATTAGACCACTCCAAGACAGAGGGACCCACGGGAGAAGAAAAGCTATGACTTCAAGGAGCAGCCCAGTGGCCAAACTGACCTGCCAAGGGATAATCATTCATCCAACAAGCATCATACTTCGAGAATGAGAGTTCCATATGTAAAACAGGTAATCAGCAAGAATTTACTGTATAGCTTAGGGTGCACAAACCTGGTGCTCTGTGACAACCTAGAGGGGTGGGATGGCATGGGAGCGGGGAAGAAGGTTCAAGACGGAAGGGACATATGTATACCTATGGCTGATTCATGGTGCTATATGGAAGAAACCAACACAATATTATAAAATAATCTTCAAATTAAAAATATATTTTTTTAATTTCCATTACCATTAAAAAAATGTGGGTTCTGCAGTCAGAGAGTTTAAAAATGAGTAGAGAAATCACTCTAAGTCACTAGCATTAATAAAGTGTGAACAAGCTGTAACAGAATAACAGGAGTCCCAAACCTTGTCTGAGATGGGGAGGAGAAGATGTCAGGAAAGACCTCTCCTGAAGGAACTCACGTTTAAGCTGAAGCCAAATCAGAGTCTGATCTGCTGTGAAGGAGAACCTGGGAATAATTCAGGAGACACACATTCAACCACATCTGCTAGATCCATGAGCGTATGATACAAAAAGAGGAAGTTAGGAAAAAACACATTATTTTTTACTGGCTAAGGATGTGACCCTGAACAAGTATGTGGAAACCNCTCACGATATTTTATTTAGGGGGTGACTGAGGATGGATAAGGGCTTCCCAGGTGGCTCAGTGGCAAAGAATCCTTGCCTGCCAATGCAGGGGGCATGCGTAAGGAAGAGCCCCTGGAGAAGGAAATGGCAACCCACTCCAGTGTTCTTGCCTGGGAAATCGCAGAACAGAGGAGCCTGGTGGGCTACAGTCCATGGGGCTGCAAAGTGTCAGACACGACTTAGTGACTAAAGAATAAGGATGGTCAAACAGTGGTTTCTTGAGTAAAACAGGTGAGGAAGACAGAAGTCTATACACACCAGTCTCCCGAGGCCAAGACATAAACCCAGCCAACAGCAGGGGCTCCCTCAGTCAAGCAGGCAAATGTCCAGAAACAGTGGCTAATTCTGTCTTGATTTAGCTGACTGTCAGCACTAAGGTTGCAACAGATGGTGCAAGGTCCCAGCTCGGTGGATGGAATCCAGGGGACCACTGACATTTAGAAGTTTTAAGATCAACCGTTTCTAATCTAAGGCCGTCTATTCATTTAAATTACAGTCACTGGGAAAGAGAACCAAGAACAGCAATGGCCTTACCCCCTTGCTGAGGTTCAAGAGCAAGGCTCCATAACCTTGATGATGGTGAGGTCACTCAGTCGTGTCCGACTCTTTGTGACCCCGTGGACTGTAACCTACTAGGCTTCTCCATCCATGGGATTCTCCAGGCAAGAATACTGGAGTGGATTGCCATTTCCTTCCCCAATAACCTTAGGAGGAGACTATAAGACAAGATCAAAGAAATCAAAGCATTAGACCACTCCAAGACAGAGGGACCCACGGGAGAAGAAAAGCTATGACTTCAAGGAGCAGCCCAGTGGCCAAACTGACCTGCCAAGGGATAATCATTCATCCAACAAGCATCATACTTCGAGAATGAGAGTTCCATATGTAAAACAGGTAATCAGCAAGAATTTACTGTATAGCTTAGGGTGCACAAACCTGGTGCTCTGTGACAACCTAGAGGGGTGGGATGGCATGGGAGGGGGGAAGAAGGTTCAAGACGGAAGGGACATATGTATACCTATGGCTGATTCATGGTGCTATATGGAAGAAACCAACACAATATTATAAAATAATCTTCAAATTAAAAATATATTTTTTTAATTTCCATTACCATTAAAAAAATGTGGGTTCTGCAGTCAGAGAGTTTAAAAATGAGTAGAGAAATCACTCTAAGTCACTAGCATTAATAAAGTGTGAACAAGCTGTAACAGAATAACAGGAGTCCCAAACCTTGTCTGAGATGGGGAGGAGAAGATGTCAGGAAAGACCTCTCCTGAAGGAACTCGTGTTTAAGCTGAAGCCAAATCAGAGTTTGATCTGCTGTGAAGGAGAACCTGGGAATAATTCAGGAGACACACATTCAACCACATCTGCTAGATCCATGAGCGTATGATACAAAAAGAGGAAGTTAGGAAAAAACACATTATTTTTTACTGGCTAAGGATGTGACCCTGAACAAGTATGTGGAAACCCTGATCATGTGAGCAGAAAGTAATATTTTCTTCTTGGAGGATAAACAGTTTAAGCCATCTAGACTTACATTTTTCGAACTGTATTCAAAGGACAACTAGTCTCATAGATTAACCTACATCCAAAAGGTATATAGTCAAGTGCCTTTGAAATACTCTGAACATTATTACCACCTCTTCAAGAATCGCAAATCATGCTATATACATTTAATTAGGCTTCCCTGGTGACTCAGACTGTAAAGAATCTGCCTGCAATGAGGGGGACTTGCATTCAGTCTCTGGGTTGGGAAGATCCCTTGGAGAAGGGAATGGCAACCCACTCCAGGACGTATTAATTAAATATATATACATTTAAGGCACCAAAAAGATTTAAAATTAATAAATGTGCTTGAATTTTTTAACCACGGTAATTCACAAATTTATTTAACCATGAAACTCATTTTTATGTAAAAAAAAAAACTATTAATATTTCTTAGAATTAGTGTTCTGTACATCATACATCAGCCAGGATTTTTAAGGGGCAAAAATAGTAAATATTTTATGTATAAGGGAACATAAGTGTTACACTAACCAGTTTTATTATAGTGCCAAAACAGTCATGGACAACATATAAATGAATGGATGTGGCTGTTTTCTAATAGAATTTTAGTTATGAACACAAGCAATAGGCCAGACTTGGCTCCTGGGTAAGGTTTGCTGAGCCCTTTTCTAGACAATGACTCGATACCTTAGGCCCCTTGCCAGAGAGTACCCTTAGCCATTCAGTGACCAGTGGACTAAAGGGGGAAGAATGAGAGCCAGTATAAGAGGCAATCTTAGGCCTGTGATACCCAGAGAGAAGAATCCAAAAAGAGGAACTCAGTGAGTGGAAAAGGAGAAAGCCTAAGAGATTAAGGTGAATGAAAGCAAGATATTTTGAGGGATGAACCTAGAGCCTATTATATAAAGTGAAGTAAGTCGGAAAGAGAAAAACAAGTATCGTCTATTAACATACCCATATGGATCTAGAAGGATGGTGCTGGTGAACCTGTCTGCCCGGCTGCAGGGGAGACACAGACAGAGAGAAGAGTCATGGACACAGAAAGAGCAGGAGGGGAGGAGAGGGTGGGACGAGCTCAGAGAGTAACGCTGAAACATAGACATTACCATAGGTAAAGTTAAATAGCCAGTGGGAATTTGCTTATGACTCAGGGAGCTCAAACTCGGTGCTCTGAGAACCTAGGGGCTTCCCAGGTGGCTCAGCAGTAAAGGACCCGCTTGCCAATGGAGCAGACACAAGAGATCCCTGGGTTGGGAAGGGCCCCTGGAGGAGGACATGGCAACCCATCCTGTATTCTTGCCTGGAGAATCCCATGGACACAGGAGCCTGGTGGGCTACCGTCCATAGAGTTGCAAAGAGTCAGACACGACTGGGGTGACTTAGCATGCACACAAGTGACAACCTAAAAGGGTGGGTTGGAGTGGGAAGACGAAGGGAGATTCAAGAGGGAGGGGATATGTATAACTATGGCTGATTCATGTTGCTGTATGGCAGAAACCAACTCAATATCATAAAGCAATTACCCTCCAGTTATAAATTAAATAAATAAATTTTAAAAGAAAGGAAAAAAGACCAAAATATTTTCATGTATTTGCTGAGCACAAGACAGCTCCAGCACACTAGGACCATGGAACAGTCGTATCCTTGGCCAGATCCCTCATCAGCATTTTCCTGGATAGAGCAAGTGGGCAGCACTTGAAGTCCCCCAGCAGGAACATGCAGAAATACCTGAAGTGAAATTGAAAAACCAAAAGACCGGGAGGTAAAGGCAGGGACTGACAATGGTCAGACATGCCTCTTTTTATTCCTGCTCCCATCTTCAGGCAACCAACGATCAGGGTCTGTCTTAAATGTGGGGTGATAGCTACATACCTTTTGAGATTTCTGCAAATCTCTCCCAATGTCCAAAATTCTGTCTTAGAGATGTAAATCTTGTAGGAAAACAGAAAAAACAAGGGAACAGGTGTTGAAACAGTCAGATATATGCTGTCCATGCCTCTAGTCAATGACACCAGAAATACACCTGCAGTTCANGTCTGTCTTAAATGTGGGGTGATAGCTACATACCTTTTGAGATTTCTGCAAATCTCTCCCAATGTCCAAAATTCTGTCTTAGAGATGTAAATCTTGTAGGAAAACAGAAAAAACAAGGGAACAGGTGTTGAAACAGTCAGATATATGCTGTCCATGCCTCTAGTCAATGACACCAGAAATACACCTGCAGTTCAACAAAGAGGAGTTTACTGACGTGTTGCAATGGGGAGAACACACACATGGAGAACCATGGGGCCCTCCCAGTAAGAAGCTGTTATGGGACTGTTAAGGAATATGCTGTGAGACTTGGAATTTGTCTTAGATGTCTGTGGGGAGGAGTCAAGAAGTGGGGCTCTGCTTTGGATTTAATTTTTTGTGGTTGGACGCTACTCAGGTTTGGGGCCGTGTTTGGACATGATTACGGAGTGGTATGGTTTGGCTTGATCCATCATAGCCACAAAGTGGTCTTGTCTGATGTTAATGTTCTATAACATTTTTATCTTCAACAAGAGGCCTAAATATGAGCGTGAGGACAACCCATAACAACACTATAGCTTAGCTGGGTCAGGTTCTGGCTGTCAGACATTGCTTTTCGCTTTCTCATGACTGCAAATTTGAAGCACAGCAGAGGGAAATTAAATGTGATTCAGTAGACATAAGTACTAAAAGGATAAATATTTGGGAAAGGATGAGAAATTCTAAAACATGAAGTTAGGCAACACAATGTCAATTAATTTCCAATGGAGAAAAAAGGAACTGTCTTAAAGAAATTCCAAGTAGTAGTACAAGGGACACTTAAGTGCTCCATGTTTTAAAACGTTTATGCGAAAGAAGAAAGGAGAAACACAAAACCATTGTTGGCTGGGAAAGGAGAGCAGAAACCACTGAGAAAAGACAAAACAGCCTAATACCCAATGTACTTAGTGACTGCTTTTGCCTGCAGAGAATTTTGGATGGAGACGAATGCTGCATCAAGCAACTTCTATATCAGAGTACCAGAGGGAACAGATGGTACTGCTCAACTGGATAGCTGAGAAGAGGTTAAAAAAGAAACTCTTACAACCATTTAGGAAAGGCATAGGAATGGCGTAGGCCCCTGGAGTTAGCAACAGCAGCAAACTGTCACTATCTCCAGATCTGAAGAGACAGGGGGAGGGCCAAACACTAGCCCCAGACAAGAGACTTTATGGAGAGGGCTGATAGTAATGTAGCCTTTGCCAAAGGAAGGAGCCACAGTGGCTCAGCAGTGAGGAATCCAGGGAAACGAACACCCCAAGGTCACTTTTCTTCCTCCACCGCATCTCCTGACAGTGACTCCCATTTGGCAAGGAAATCTGTGAATGCAGGCCATAAAGTCAGCCTCTTGGGGCACAGGAAAGGTGGACTGTAGATATGGAGGGAAAAATGGAAGATAAGTCACCTTCAGCTCAAAGATTCCACTGCTCCAAGACACCCTTTAGTGCCTTCCATTCTCAACCTGACAAAGCAAATCAGGTGTGCATAAAAAATGAAGCTCCACCAATGAAATCCTACTTTTCCCTTCAACATGGGCATACTTTGTTGGGATCTGTATTCACTTTTCACTAACTGCTTACAATCTTCACCCCCCTTCATCGTCCCCCATCAGAGCTCTCCCATCCCCTCTTCCTGACCTCTTTGCACAGCTCTCTGCTCTTCCACCTGTTGCACTCTGCTAATGGGCCCCACTGGGCTGGCTCCTGGACACATTCCCCCTCCCCCAGTCCCAACCTCCTAGTCCTATTCAGTCAATCTCCTAAGTGGTCTGGTGCTCCTGAGGCCAAAACCAATCATAATTCTTTATATGTTTAATGTGGGAGGAGTGGGAATAAAGAAATGTATTTAGAAACAAAATTATTCATGACCACTCCACAAGGAAACTCCTCCCCTTGAAAAAAAAAAAAAGAAAGAAAGCCAGGTGCAAAAATGAGTATATCATGCCTGTGAGCTTATAGCTTATATGCCTAATCAATCCATTTAAAGGTCTGCTAATTTTTCACTCTATTTCCCCCTTCATGTCTGTGCCTTCCCCTCCTCAAAATAGGAAGAAGCTTAATGTATTTCTAATTAAACTTTTAATTTTGAGGTAATTGTAGGTTCATATGCAATTATAAAAAGTAGTACAGAGATCGTTTCACTCACTTTGAACATCTTGCAAAGCTACAGTGCAAGATCAGAACCAGAATACTGGCATTGATACAGCAATCCACAGAATATTTCTATCATCAGAAGAATCTCTCTCGTTTCATACTTACTTTCCTGCTCCCCCACTGCCTCATTCAGCCCTGGTGACCACGAATCTGTTCTCTAGTTCCACAATTTTGTTATCTCAAGAATGTTACACAAATGGAATTGTATGGTATGTAACCCTTTGGAGACTGGCATTTTCACTCAACATAACTCTTGAGATTCATCCAGGTTGTTGCATGTATCAAGTATTTGTTCCTTTTTACTGATGAATAGTCCATGGTATAAACATGCCAGTTTGTGTAACCATTCATTTTTGGAGGACATTTGCTTATTTCAGTTTCCAGCTATTACAAACAAAGCTGCTGTGGACATTTAAGTAAAGGTTTTTGTATAAACATAAGTCACATGGTCTAACTCAAAGACAAGTGAGAAGTTCACCAAGACTACCTTGAGCCCCGAAAAGGGGGTGAATGTATTACATTGCTATAGAAGAATGAAGCTTAGGGACCAATCATTCAATCTTCCACAGTTGCTTTACCTCCAGCTGCTGCTGCCGCCGAGTTGCTCCAGTCGTGTCTGACTCTGTGCAACCCCACAGACGGCAACCGACCAGGCTCCCCCGTCCTTGGGATTTTCCAGGCAAGAACACTGGAGTGGGTTGCCATTTCCTTCTCCAAGGCATGAAAGTGAAAAGTGAATGTGAAGTCACTCAGTCGTGCCCAACTCCCAGCGACCCCCTGGACTGCAGCCCACCAGGCTCCTCTGTCCATGGAATTTTCCAGGCAAGAGTACTGGAGTGGGGTGCCATTGCCTTCTCTGTTACCTCCAGCTATCAGCTATCAAAAATAACAGAGCAGAAATCTTTCTTGAATGTTCCCCCTTGTAAGTCTTGAGTGTATTCTCAAGTGATAAGCACTTAAGAGTGGGGACCATAGATCATAGGGAACTGGTATATTTCTCCAAACACTATTGGACTACTGTCAATAATGACCATAACTATTAACACTCCCATAAGCAATACAAAAGAGTTCCTATATCTTCCGATCCTTGCCAAGGTCCAAAATTTACTCGCCTTTTAACTTTCATTAAAGTTTTATTAATTAAAACTTTATAAGTTTTAATTTTAAAGTTTTGTTTTAATTTTAAACTTTATTAAACTTTTATTGCCTTTTAAACTTTTTATTTTTTGACATATGAAAAGTGATATTTTGTCACTGTTTTAATCTGTGTGTCTTAGATAAGATATGAGCTCATAAGTTTGCTACTATTTAGGCTCTGTTTGTTCTTGTTGTTTAATCACTAAGTTATATCCGACTCTTTTGCCATCACATGGACTGTAGCTCCTCTGTCCGTGGGATTTCTCATGCAAGAATACTGGAGTGAGTTGCCATTTCCTTCTCCAGCGGATCTTCCCGATGCAGTGATCGAACCCTGTCTCCAGCATTGGCAAGTGCATTCTTTATCACTGAACCAGGGAAGCCCACAGTCTGCTGCTGCTGCTGCTAAGTCGCTTCAGTCGGGTCCGACTCTGTGGACTGTAGCTCCTCTGTCCGTGGGATTTCTCATGCAAGAATACTGGAGTGAGTTGCCATTTCCTTCTCCAGCGGATCTTCCCGATGCAGTGATTGAACCCTGTCTCCAGCATTGGCAAGTGCATTCTTTATCACTGAACCAGGGAAGCCCACAGTCTGCTGCTGCTGCTGCTAGTCGGGTCCGACTCTGTGCAACCCCATAGACGGCAGCCCACCAGACTCCCCCATCCTTGGGATTTTCCAGGCAAGAACACTGGAGTGGGTTGCCATTTCCTTCTCCAAGCATGAAAGTGAAAAGTGAAAGTGAAGTCATTCAGTCGTGTCCAACCTTCAGCGACCCCATGGACTGCAGCCCACCAGGCTCCTCCGCCCATGGAGGCAAGAGTACTGGAGTGGGGTGCCATTGCCTTCTCCGGCCCACAGTCTACAAATTGCCTATTCATATGTGTTCATATATTTTCTGTTTTGTTTATTTTTACTGATTCTCAATTCTTTCTATATTTGTATAGTATACTTTTGTCAGTTTAAGATGTCAAATTTTTTTTCATTTTTGTCTATTAGTATTTTCTGCAGTTTCCTTTATGAAACAAAAATCCATAATTTTGATATAGTCAACTTCATTAAATTTTTTTTCTTGAATTCATCTGGAATACACTTTTACAAGCAGTATAAGATAAGGATATATTGATATTTCTCCCAATTTTAGTGAGTTTTTTTACAGCATTTTGTACCAAATAGTTAACATATCAGTGATCAATGTAAAGAAACAGAGGAAAACAATAGAATGGGAAAGACTAGAGATCTCTTCAAGAAAATTAGAGATA
>SJYX01011352.1:93628-157335 GCA_006410675.1 Oreotragus oreotragus
GAAGAACTGATGCTTTTGAACTGTGGTGTTGGAGAAGACTCTTGAGAGTCCCTTGGGCTGAGACGAGATCAAACCAATCAATCATAAAGGAAATCAGTCCTTAATATTCATTGGAAGGGCTGATGCTGAAGGTAAAACTACAATACTTTCACTACTTGATGAGAAGAATTGACTCATTGGAAAAGACCCTGATGCTGGGAAAGACTGAAGTCAGGAGAAGGGGCCGACAGAGGATGAGACGGTTGGATGGCATCACCGACTTGATGGACATTGAGTCTGAGCAAGCTCTGGGAGTTGGTGATGGACAGAGAAACCTGGCGTGCTGCAGTCCATGGGATCACAGGATCCGACACAGCTGAGTGACTGAACTGAACTGAACTGATGAGCTATCTCAAGCATGAAGAGAAAGCAAAGCCAAAAAAGCACAAAGGTGATGTGCGATCACTAGGAACATGTTGGAATCTTCTCTGAACACATCTCTGTGTGGCTGCTTCCAGTCAGGGTGCAAAGCCTGGGTCTTTGGAAGAACCAATGCCCGCCCAGCATAAAACCCTAAAGAACTGATGCTGCCCCATCTTTCTCCTCTCTTGGAGGTTGAAGGCTAACCACCACTTGCAGCTGCCTTTCCAGAGAGGATGATGTCATTTCTCCAGAACACAATGCTAATCCCTCCTCCTTTTAGCCAGGGGTGAGGAGCTCCAACATCACAATTGGAACCCTGTACTTAAACACAAGCAGGTGGCCAAGCTCCAGGACATCTGTGGCTGCCTCCTGGGAAGTGTCCTGGGCACCCTGCATGCTAAGCATTCCCTTGGGTTTCTCATGACACAGCTGCAGAACTTCCTCATTTAGTCCCATACCCTTATATGGCTGAGCAGCTTACCTCAGATAAGGCAGGAAAATCTTATTTTCTCTCAACCCCTATTACAAGTTTTTTCTGTGCTATCAGTGCTTCTGAGTTGGGCAGTCTGTCAAAGGGCAAGGAACCCAACCTACCCCTACGGCGACTGATAATTTTAGTAACTGCCTAACAATCTTATCCTTTCTTTTTAAAATTTAACATAAGACACTTTTATAAGTAACCCCCAACAAAAATATCAATAACCTCAGATATGCAGATGACATCACCCTTATGGCAGAAAGTGAAGAGGAACTCAAAAGCCTCTTGATGAAAGTGAAAGAGGAGAGTGAAAAACTGGCTTAAAACTCAACATTCAAAAAACTAAGATCTTGGCATCTGGTCCCATCACTTCATAGCAAATAGATAGGGAAACATTAGAAACAGTGACATACTTTATTTTCTTGGACTCCAAAATCACTGCAGATGGTGACTGTAGCCATGAAATTAAAAGACACTTGCTCCTTGGAAGAAAAGCTATGACAAACCTAGACAGCATATTAAAAAGCAGAGACATTACTTTGCCAACAAAGGTCTGTCTAGTCAAAGCTATGGCTTTTCCAGTAGTCATGTATGGATGTGAGAGTTGGACTATAAAGAAAACTGAGCACCGAAGAATTGATGCTTTTGAACTATGATGTTGGAGAAGACTCTTGACAGTCCCTTGGACTTCAGGGAGATCCAACCAGTCAACCCTAAAGGAAATCAGTTCTGAATATTCATTGGGAGGACTGATGCTGAAGCTGAAACTCCAATACTTTGGCCACCTAATGCAAAGAACTGACTCATTGAAAAAGACCCTGATGCTGGGAAAGATGGAAGGCAGGTGGAGAAGGGGACGACAGAGGATGAGATGATTGGATGGCATCACTGACTCGATGGACATGAGTTTGAGCAAGCTCCGGAGTTGGTGACGGACAGGGAAGCCTGGCATGCTGTAGTCTATGGGGTCTTTATAGTTGACAGGATTTATCTAAGAAAAGATGTTAATTGTCCTCCAGTTAATCTACAGACAATAAATGAATTCTACTGGAATTTTTAAGAGCTGGCCAAACACGTTCTAATATGCTTAAAGTTGATAAAAAGCTACATCAATTTGAAAAAAAAAAAACAAGAGAAGGATTCTTATCCTACAGGATATTGTAGGATAATAACTACATAGTTATTAGAAATAGTTTGGCCTGACTCATGAATAAGCAAATTGACTAATGGAGTATAGAGAACTCAAAAATAGATTTATTTAAATACAGGAGCCCAATAAACAATAAATGCAGCATCACAAATTAATGGGATATGTGAACTGAATTTTCAGTTACTCAGTTATGTCTGACTCTGCGACCCCACGGACTGCAGCACGCCAGGCTTCCCTGTCCTTCATTACCTCCTGGAGTTAACTCAAACTCCAAAATATGGAATATAGTTTTGTTTACTGTTTAAAGGACTTTTATGTCCTTTAATAGGATTACAAAGTTACCTATGTTAAGTTCTTATGCATCCTTGATAGCTCAATTAGTAGATACAGCATAGTCTTTACTGTGATGTGTATGTTATATTTTATTGCATTCTTAGTTGATTATTGCTGATTGGAGTAATATTACTGATTTTCATTAGACCTTTTAGCTAGCACATTTGCTTGACTCTTTCTAGCATATTTCTATTAGCTTTTTTTGGTTGGTCTTGTCAGATTTTCTATGATGATCAGTTATTTTCAAATAATAACAGTTTCCCCTTAAACCTTATATCTCATATATTTTTCTTGTCTTATAGCATTGAACATGAGTTCAAAATCACATTAAACATCTGCAGTGATAGTGGTTAACATGTCTTATTCTTAACTTTAATGAACATGTAGCTGAATTTTCCCCAGGGTGTAAAAATTTTTTCTAGAAGTTTTCAGAATATTTTGTTTATCAAAATAGAGAAATCCCTTCCCATCCTGATTTTATAAGGTTTTTTAAAATTATAAATCAATACTGAATTTAGTCAAATGCTTTTTCTGTATCTATTCAGATAATAAAAAGAATTTTCTTCTTTGTTTATACATGTGGGCATTAAAATAATAATATAGTTTTAACACGCTGCTGGATTCAGCTAACTAATATATTATTTAGGATTTTTATGGGTTCTTGTGCATCTGTATAGTAGATATAGACATACTACTACAATATGCAATTTTGAAATTAAGGAGTTGTATAAAACACTTTCAGCAGCTCTAAATTGTTTCCTGTTAGCAAACAATAAACTAGAAATCAACAGATCCTTAAAACTTTAATAAACTTATCTGTGAAACTGTCTGGGTCGGAGAATTTGGAGAGCAAAGATACATGATTTTTATTTCCATTTTCTATAATGGTTATTTAATTTTTCTTTCTTCTTGCTTCGTTGCTGTCATGTTTTTAGCTTAAGTTATCAAATTTATTAGCATATAGTTGCTCATATTTTTATTCTCATATCTATAGTCATGTCTTTATTTTTATTTTTTACTTTATTTGCACCTCTCTTTTACCTTATTAATCTTCTCAGAGAATAGCTTTGAGTTTTGTTCATCTCTGGGTTTTGTCATCTATTTCTTTGAATTCTGTCTTTATGTTTTAAATTTTATTCCTTCTCAAAAAGGTCTTCTCTATTAGTATTTTTCAAACATCTTGAGTTGAGAGTTTGGCTCACTTTTTAAAAATGAAACTTCACTTAAAGGACTGTTTCAACTGTATTATGCATACTTTACCATGTAAATTTTCATTAGTCATCAATTCTAATTATCTCTCCCTTTTCTTAATATTTTGTATTTACTATAAGGATTTTACAGTAATGTTGACTTCCAGCTATATGGACATTTAAAAGTATTCATTTATTATTGTTGGGGGACTGATATAGTCAGTATGATCTTGTTCTTTGGAAATTATTAGAATTTTATCAGTCAGTTGGATTCTTTATAGGAATATATACTTCTTACTTATTGAATAACTCTATGTAGATACGTGTGCTTACAATATATAAATAATATATGTGGCATCTATAAAACTTTATATCCAATAATACATTTTATACATGAGTTTAAGCAAATTAATTCTCCTAATCTAATCCTCAACATTTAACTTTGTCTCTTTGACTTAGCTTTTAAGAAGAAGGAAATTAAAATCTCCAGCTATGATTCCTTAACCTTCTGTCTCATCTTATAAATCTATCATTCATTGCTTTGTATATTTTAAATCTATACTATTAGATATATGTGTGTGTGTATGAACATAATATCTTTTTTATTTGTTTTTCCTTTTGCCATTTATAACATCTCCCTTAATCCTTTATGACCTTAGTCTTGAATTCTATTTCTCTGATATTAAACTGTTTCCTGAAGGTTATTTATTTTAGCTCAATTTTTAAAATATTTATTTATTTACTTACTTATTTGGCTGCATCGGGTCTTAGTTGCAGCATGCAAGATCTTCACTGCAGTGCACAGACTCTCTCTCGGGCTCAGTTGCTCCGAGGCATGTGGGATCTCAGTTCTCCAACCAGGGTTGGAACCTGCATCTCCTGCATTGCAAAGCAAATTCTTAACTACTGGACCACCAGGAAAGTCACTTTAGTTCATATTTATCTAGCAAATATTTTTTACCTAGCAAATATTTTCACTTTTTAGAAACTTCTGTGTCTTATAGACAATATACTGCTATACTTTTAATAAAATGAGGTATTTCTCACCATCTTATATTTTCTGTTCACTCCATTTTTACACTTTCTCCATACTTTACTTTCTTCTGTTCAGTAAGTAAAACTTCTGCTAAAATGATTTTACACATGTTACTTCCATTTTCTGGTGGATATCCTTACCTGAGTAAGACCCATATTTATGTTCTTTTATTCACAGCAATTGTCTAAACTTTCAGTACTTAGGAATATCTTTGTATAGAAAAAGTTCCTTGACATTAGTCTTGGCAATGATTTTTCACTAAAGCACAAGCAACAAAAGAAAGAATAAATTGATGGGACTATATCAAACTAAAAAACTTTGCACAGGAAAACAAAAAGCGACCTGTGGAATGGGGGAAAATATAGGCAAATTATATATCTGATAAGGGGTTAATATTCAAAATAAATAAAGAAATAATACAACTCAATAGCAAAAATACAAATTATCTAATTAAAAGATGGCAAATGACCTGAATAACCATTTTTCAAAAAAAAAAAAACTCATGTCTTAGGTACATGCAGAAAATGTTCAGAATCACTATTCATCAGGGAAATGCCTATCAAAACCATGAGATGTCACTTCTTACCTGTTAAGATGTCTATTATCAAAAAATCAAGAGATAACAAATGCTGGCAAAGATGTAGAATAAAGGGAACTCTTCTATACTACTGCTGAGAATGTAAATTGGTGTAGACACTATGGAAAACAGTCTGGAGTCTTCTCAGACTGTTATAATCCAGCAATCCCACCTCTGGGTATATATTCAAAGGTAATGAAATTACTATCTCAAAGGCAAACCTGCACCCTCAAGATCACTGCAGCATTATTTAAATAGCCAAGACATGGCAAAATAGTTGTCCATTGATGATTAATGGATAAAGAAGTTGTGGTGTATGTATACATATATACAATTGGAGAAGGAAATGGCAACCCACTCCAGTAGTCCTGCCTGGAGAATCCCATGGACAGAGGAGCCTGACGGGCTACAGTCCATAGTGTCACGAAGAGTTGGACACGACTGAGCTACTATAACTCACATTTATATGTACAGCAGAATACTATTCAGCCATAAGAACAGGGCCATGCTGCCATTTTTTATAACATGGATGGATCTTAGAGCATTATGCTATGTGAAGCTAGTCAGACAGAGAAAGATACTGTTCTGTTCAATTCAGTTCAGTCTCGCAATCATGTCCAACTCTTTGCAACTCCGTGGACTGCAGCGTGCCAAGCTTCCCTGTCCATCACCAACTACTGAAACTTGCTCAAATTCATGTCTATCGAGTCGGTGATGCCATCCAGCCATCTCATCCTCTATCATCCCTTTCTCCACCTGCCTTCAATCTTGCCCAGCATCAGAGTCTTTTCCAATGAGTCAGTTCTTCGCATCAAGTGACCAAAGTATTGGAGTTTCAGCTTCAGCATCAGTCCTTCCAGTGAAGATTCAGGACTGATTTCCTTTAGGATGGACTGGTTGGATCTCCTTGAAGTCCAAGGGATCTTCTCCAACAAGAGTCTTCTCCAACACCATAGTTCACAAGCATCAATTCTTCAGTGCCCAGCTTAAAAAAAAAAAAAAAAGAATTAAACTCATTGAAACCGAGTAGAATGATGATTATGAGAAGCAGGGAGTGGGGGAAATTGGTGAAGGTGGTGGAAGAGTATACAAACGTTTAGTTATAAATCATAAATTCTGGGGATCTAATGTCCAACATGGTTCACAATGCTGGATTGTATACTTGAAAGTTGCTAAGAGAATAAATCTTAAAAGTTCTCACCACTCAAAAAAAATAAAGTAATAATAATAATGGTAACTAAGTGAAGTACTGGATGTGTTAACTTATTGTGGTAACAATTTTGCAATGTACACTCTATATGTCATAAACTTAAACAATACTATATGTTACTTATATCTCAATAAAGCTAGGGAGGATATTTTCCTACAAAATGAAAAAGTATTTTATCATACTTTTCCTCTGGTTGCAATATCCCACCGTCTACCCGTGGGCATGTGGACATATCTTAGAATTTACTTCTGAATTAAAATGATATGCTTTTGTTTCTTTTAAAAAAAAAATAATAAAATAAATAAAAATAGGTTTTTAAAGAAATATTTTTAACCTCCTAAGACAATAGCAACTAGAATGAACTGATTTTTGACAGTCAGCCAAGTCCTTTTGCCCCCTGTCCTAAAACTGCCAGTGAAGAAGGAAACTTCTGAAAAACAAGGGAAGAAACAGAAAAATATTTCTTCCATGGATAGTTTTTCTATGATCACTCTGCCCCAGTGTATTTGTTCCTATCCCAAACTTAATGAGGAAACCTAAAGCATTGACTTTTCCCTCTTCCTTATAAATTTATGCCACAAGAAAAAACAAAGGTAATTCTGTGAAGAGATGTATATGTTAATTAACTTGACCATAGTAAACATTTCACTATATATCTTTATATCAAAACATATTTTAGACCTAAATATATTTAATTTTTATTTTAAAAGAAGAAACAAAAAATGGAAACCACTGAAATGACCATGAATAGATAAGTGGATACACAAATCGTGATGTATTTATACAGTAAAGTATTATTCAGTTATAAAAATAATTAGGTATTGATACACCATACAACATGAAAATTGAAAAGTGCAAGTTGCTCAATCATGTTCGACTCTTTGCTACCCCATGGACTATATAGTCCATGGCATTCTCCAGGCCAGAATACTAGAGTGGGTATTGTTAGGACCAAAAAGGCACCATGACAGGCGTCAGGGAGCCAAGGTAGGCCAAAGCCTCCTTTGCAGAGGAGCTGAGTCATTGCCAGGGAGGAACTGAGATNTACATATATACAATTGGAGAAGGAAATGGCAACCCGCTCCAGTAGTCCTGCCTGGAGAATCCCATGGACAGAGGAGCCTGACGGGCTACAGTCCATAGTGTCACGAAGAGTTGGACACGACTGAGCTACTATAACTCACATTTATATGTACAGCAGAATACTATTCAGCCATAAGAACAGGGCCATGCTGCCATTTTTTATAACATGGATGGATCTTAGAGCATTATGCTATGTGAAGCTAGTCAGACAGAGAAAGATACTGTTCTGTTCAATTCAGTTCAGTCTCGCAATCATGTCCAACTCTTTGCAACTCCGTGGACTGCAGCGTGCCAAGCTTCCCTGTCCATCACCAACTACTGAAACTTGCTCAAATTCATGTCTATCGAGTCGGTGATGCCATCCAGCCATCTCATCCTCTATCATCCCTTTCTCCACCTGCCTTCAATCTTGCCCAGCATCAGAGTCTTTTCCAATGAGTCAGTTCTTCGCATCAAGTGACCAAAGTATTGGAGTTTCAGCTTCAGCATCAGTCCTTCCAGTGAAGATTCAGGACTGATTTCCTTTAGGATGGACTGGTTGGATCTCCTTGAAGTCCAAGGGATCTTCTCCAACAAGAGTCTTCTCCAACACCATAGTTCAAAAGCATCAATTTATCAGTGCCCAGCTTAAAAAAAAAAAAAAAGAATTAAACTCATTGAAACCGAGTAGAATGATGATTATGAGAAGCAGGGAGTGGGGGAAATTGGTGAAGGTGGTGGAAGAGTATACAAACTTTTAGCTATAAATTATAAATTCTGGGGATCTAATGTCCAACATGGTTCACAATGCTGGATTGTATACTTGAAAGTTGCTAAGAGAATAAATCTTAAAAGTTCTCACCACTCAAAAAAAAAAAGTAATAATAATAATGGTAACTAAGTGAAGTACTGGATGTGTTAACTTATTGTGGCAACAATTTTGCAATGTACACTCTATATGTCATAAACTCAAACAATGCTATATGTTACTTATATCTCAATAAAGCTAGGGAGGATATTTTCCTACAAAATGAAAAAGTATTTTATCATACTTTTCCTCTGGTTGCAATATCCCACCGTCTACCCGTGGGCATGTGGACATATCTTAGAATTTACTTCTGAATTAAAATGATATGCTTTTGTTTCTTTATGAAGAGACTTTTCTTGTTTGGATCATAATAAATTTTCTAAGTTATCTATAACCCATACTTCACATATTACTCAACTCATTCTCCTGGATTTACTTCTGTCCTTCCTGGGAAATTTCTTTCAACACAGTTTGAAAATATGGTCTTTGTGCATCAACACTTCTAAGGCTGTGTCATGTCTGAAACGTTATTTGGATCATAATAAATTTTCTAAGTTATCTATAACCCATACTTCACATATTACTCAACTCATTCTCCTGGATTTACTTCTGTCCTTCCTGGGAAATTTCTTTCAACACAGTTTGAAAATATGGTCTTTGTGCATCAACACTTCTAAGGCTGTGTCATGTCTGAAACGTTATCACGATCTTGCATTCAAAGTCTAGTTTGCTGTTGTTGTTTTAAGTTGGGGCCAGTTCTCTGCGATACCACGGACTGCAGCATGCTAGGCTTCCCTATCCTTCACTATCTCCCGCAGTTTGCTCAAAGTCATGTCCATTGAGTAGGTGATGCTATAAAACTATAGTTTGAATAGACTTTAGAATCGGAGCTGGGCTGAAATCCGCATTCCACCACTACCTGTGTTACCTTGAACAAATTGTTTCACATCTGTGAGCTCTCTTCCCTCCTTTGTAATGAAAGAGTGTTAATGTCTAATACACAACAGTGTCACCAGAGCTGGTGATACATGCAAGGTAACGGAAATGTTACATTACAAGGAGTTTATAAACGCTGATTGCTTTTTTTAATTGCTTTCCTGGTAGCTCAGACAGTAAGGATCTGCCTGCAATGTGGCAGACCCAGGTTTGATCCCTGGGTCAGGAAGATCCCCTGGAGAACTGAATGACAACTCACTCCAGTATTCTTGCCTAGAGAATTCCATGGGCAGAGGAACTTACCAGACTCCTCTTTTGAATACTTTGAGGTTATTATTATTTTTTTAATAGTTTAAGGCTATTTTTCTTTAACATGTTGACACAATTACTGCATTATCTTCTTACCTCAAGTATCACTATTGAAAAGTCTAATTTCAATCTGATATTTTCAATTCTGTGGATCTAAAAACTTTTAGAATTTTAAAATTTTCTCTTTGAATTTGATATTCTTAAATTTCACACCTCCAGGTAAGGTTTTCCTTATTTATCCTACTTGTACTCCATAAGCTCTTTTGTATAACTAATGTTCATTTTTTCTTAATTGCAAATAATGTGTTGTCACTATTTCTTAATTTTTTCCTCACCCTATTAAATTTCCCACCTCTCCAGTCTTCCTGGGAGAAGGCAATGGCAACCCACTCCAGTACTCCTGTCTCTTATACACATCTAGATGTGTATAAGAGACAGTATCACTATTGAAAAGTCTAATTTCAATCTGATATTTTCAATTCTGTGGATCTAAAAACTTTTAGAATTTTAAAATTTTCTCTTTGAATTTGATATTCTTAAATTTCACACCTCCAGGTAAGGTTTTCCTTATTTATCCTACTTGTACTCCATAAGCTCTTTTGTATAACTAATGTTCATTTTTTCTTAATTGCAAATAATGTGTTGTCACTATTTCTTAATTTTTTCCTCACCCTATTAAATTTCCCACCTCTCCAGTCTTCCTGGGAGAAGGCAATGGCAACCCACTCCAGTACTCTTGCCTGGACAATCCCATGGACGGAGGAGCCTGGTCGGCTGCAGTCCATGGGGTGGGTGAGAGTCAGATGCGACTGAGTGACTTCACTTTCACTTTTCACTTTCATGCATTGGAGAAGGAAATGGCAACCCACTCCAGTATTCTTGCCTGGAGAATCCCAGGGGCGGGGGAGCCTGGTGGGGTCGCACATAGTCTGACACAACTGAAGCAACTTAGCAGCAGCAGCAGCCAGTCTTCCTGAGACTCCACCAGAGGTATATTCTCATTTATCCTCCTTATCATAATTTTTTATTTTCTATTTTTCCTTTTTTAAAAATTCTTTCCTGTGTCTTCTGGGAGATACTCTTATATTAACTTTCCAGTTAACTAAGTTTTTTCTTTGCCTCTACCCTTCATGCTATTTATCCCTCATTGAAATTCTTTATTTCAGCTGTTATAATTTTTATAGCCAATGTTTCTATTTGACTGTTTATTATAACTGCTCCTTCATGCTTTATGTAACCAAAATGCTTTCATCTCTTTGATGACATTTATTTTAAATTCTTTATCCATCTATTTCATTCATTCTGATTGGTTTATGATAGATAATCTCAGTGTTTTCTTTCTTTAGTCATAGGGTGCTTCTCAGCTTTTGGCCAAGTGATGATTATTTTACCTTAGAAAAATTACCTATATTAGCCAAAACATGAGAAGGGCAAAGTTGAGGCTTCTGTTTGTTCTCTTCATAAGTTTATGAAGAATAGGTGACCACACTCCAAGTCACCGAGCTCGATGTATTGACTATTTCTATTTATTGCCCTCTTACATGTGACCATAGCTCTGTACTATCTGAAAGTGAAAGTCGCTCAGTCGTCTTTGCAACCCCATGGACTATACAGTCCATGGAATTCTCCAGGCCAGAATACTGGAGTGGGTAGTTTTCCCCTTCTCCAGGGGATCTTCCCAACCCAGGAATCGAACACAGGTCTCCCACATTGCAGATGGATTCTTTACCACCTGAGCCACAAGGGAAGATCAGGAATACTGGAGTGGGTAGCCTGTCCCTTCTCCAGTTCTTGAGCCAGGAATGGAATTGGGTCACCTGCATTGCAGGCAATTCTCTACCAACTGAGCTATCAGGGAAGCCCCTTACTATCTGAGTCACCAGGCAAGTCCTTCGTGACCCCAACTTTTAAGGAATGCTTCCTCTCACCTTAAAACTTGCTCTCTTCCGAAGGTTTTCTTCCTTTGATATGTTGATCTAACTTAGAGTATGGAGGGACCAGCAGCAGGTCATTCTTTTGTTATCTGCTCCTCACTCAAGCCAGTCTCTGGCACTGCCATAATGTTGCCCCACAAACTCTTGAGTTATTGGGCTGGCACTACCATATTTTCTGTTCTACAGTTGCATGAGAGCAAACAATAATCTACCCTGAGATATGTATGCAGAGAGACATTCACAACCCAAAAGCTCCCTGCCAACTCATTACCAATACACACACACACATACACACACACACCATCACAACTATCTTCTTGAATGGATCTCACAATCATCAGTTTAGTTATTCACGCTGGTTTTTTCTTTATGTGGGTCTCCAGGGTTAGATTGTGGAGAGAGTAGCAGCCCATATTTGTTCATCATGTTGTTGGAACCTATCTTTGCTTTTCTACTGCATAAACAGAAGAATTTTCCCAGTCTAGTAAATAAATGAGAAAGCTGAATCTATTTTCATAATTTTCCTCAAAGTATGTTTCTACAAGTGTAAATGGACATGTCTCAGTCTATTAGCCATGAAGGATGGGGTAGAGAAGCTGTCCAAAAGAATACAGGGCTCAGTTTTCAGACAAGAGACTCAAAATGAGCTTTAGACTCCAGGATATGCTCCATGATATAAGAGTAGCAATTCCAAGGGATTTTCTCTGGAAGAACATAGTTTTCAGCCTATCTGCTCTAGATGCAGGCTCAGAAATCTATCCTAAATAAACCTTGAGTCACACCCAGTGAGCAAGTTACACAAAGAGGCTACCATACTCAAGGTCACCTGAGAACCAAGTAGAGGGTAAGTCACAGAAGCCCTTATAAGCTCCTTATCTCTAGAGCATGAGGAAATTGGTTTACCTGATAACTGTGACAACAAATTCTACTTTACCAACTTTCAAAGGACAGGGAATTTTTTGTTATTGCTGTTTAAGATAGTGGAAAAAAGTGAAAAGTGTTAGTCACTCAGTTGTGCCAACTCTTTGCCACCCCCATGGACTGTAGCCCACCAGGCTCCTCTGTCCATGGAATTCCCCAGGGAAAAATACTGGAGTGAGTAGCCATTCCCTTCACCAGGGGATCTTTCCCACCCAGGGATCAAATCCAGGTCTCCTGCACTGCAGGCAAACTTTAAAGATAGAATCAATTATCAATTGCTGTGTAACAAATTACTTCAAAACTTAGAAGCTTGAAACAATAAACATCTATTAATAGTATTTCATAGTTTCAGTGGGTGATGAATTCAGTAGCAGCTTAGTTGATAGGTGCAGCTTATAAATTCCAGGACAGATGGTAGGAAAAGCTGCAGTCATCTGAAAGCTTGACTAGAACTGGAAGATCAGCTTCACTTACATGGTTATCGACCAGAAGCCTCAGCTCTGTGCTGACTGTTGGCAAAAGGCTTCAGTTCCTCAGAACTTGGGCTGCTTGAGTGTCCTCACAACATGGCTGCTGGCTTCCCACATAACAAGTAATGTGATAAAGAGTAAGGAAGGAACCAAAGGCCTTCTGCCACCTAGTCTCATCATTTCCAACATATTCCATTTGTTATAAGCAAGTCACTAAGTCTACCCCAAGATAAAAGGAATTAACTTCTTTTTCCTAAAATGAAGGAAGGAATAGTAAAGAACTTGTGGACCTTTTTTTTTAAATCACCACTGCAACTTCAATTCAGTTCAGTTACTCAGTCGTGTCCAACTCTTTGTGACCCCATGAATTGCAGCACCCCAGGCCTCCCTGTCCATCACCAACTCCCAGAGTTCACCCAAACTCATGTGCATCGAGTTGGTGATGCCATCCAGCCATCTCATCCTCTGTCGTCCCCTTCTCCTCCTGCCCCCAATCCCTTCCAGCAGGGTCTCTTCCAATGAGTCTACTCTTCACATGAGGTGGCCAAAGTATCGGAGTTTCAGCCTCAGCATCAGTCCTTCCAATGAACACCCAGGACTGGTCTCCTTTAAGATGGACTGGTTGGAGTACAAATAAATGATAGGTCTCCCTTGACCGACACAGGGTTTAACAAATCAAGTGCCACATCAAATTTTAAAACTTTGTCAACCAAGTTAACAAAGAATTTCAAGGACATAAAAGCAATATGCCTTTTGTCATGATATGGCAAACAGATATTATTCAAGTGTTTCTCTAAATCTTTATAATACTGAAAAATGCTATTATAATAACTCTAAGATATTAGAATTGATCAAAAAAAGTACCTAAAACTTCAAAATAAATCCAAAGATGCCAAAGTCACTTTTCATTGTCATACTGGAGCACTGTCTAACAGGTCTGTCCAAGGTTTATTTAATTTTCTAGGGGGGGGGTGTATCTTTGTTTGACTCCTCATTTACTGTTCATTCAAGCCCAGACTCTATAAAGATATGTATTACTTTGTGAACTTTAGTCTGATAAGTGATGATTTCTCTCCAATAGAAAAATAACCTTAATGTTTATGATTTTATTGCTCTGTGAGATATAATATATTTAGTCTCTTATTTAGCCAGCTTGTTTTTATCATTCCTTTCATGACTGACTATATAAGTTTTTGTTCCTTCAGTTCTTCTCCAAACCATTTTTACCTCCTAGCTGGACCCTTCACTAATGGGTTAAATAAACGTTGACACATTCTTACTTTATACTTGTACAGAGTCATGTTTTTAGCTTTCTGAAAATTATACTTTAATCACCTGTGAGCCGAGTTTATTTCACTGTGTTGTCCAAGAAGTACACCCTATGAGTTTTTTTCCTCACTCAAAGATTTCTCTTGAGTCCTGGAGGAAATCCCAAGAGCAAAATAACTTTTCTGTCATTGACTGTCTGTTTTTTATCCTTCTGATTTTGTGTTTTTATTTTCGCTTTTGGTTGTGAGTCTGTATTCTGTCCAATTTGTGGTTGGGGCCATGTCTTCTCTCATCATCCAGTCCATAGATTTCTAAATAGTGGACTGTTAGGCCAATTTCAGTCTAGAGATTACCTTCCATATACATGAGTCTGCTGTGCATATATGCTTAGTGGCCAGCTGTGTCTGACTCTGTGACCCCATGGACTGTAGCCTGCCAGGCTCCTCTGTCCATGGGATTCTCCAGGCAAGCGTACTAGAGTGGGTTGCCATTTCCTCCTCCATGGGATCTTCCCAAATCTGGGATCAAATCCACATCTCCAGTGTCTCCTGCATTGCAGGCAGGTTCTTTACCTGCTGAGCGTTATTCACCAATGGTACAAAGGATGATTGGAAATCTGATTTTATGGTATGGCTCTGTCAATATAATAGGGACTCAGTCTTGGTCAGATGAGGTGACAGATAATCTATAGTCTGTTTGACATTTTGATTTGTTGCTTTGTCTATGTGTGAGCCTAACCCAATTAGGAAAACGCTTTATGCTTATTGAAAAGGAGCTCTCTGAGATCTAGACAGATGAAGTTTTCATTTTTGTTTACTTTAAACCTGTGTCTGTAGTTGTGAAATTGAAGCTACAACCCTTCTGTGTGTCTCTGTGTTGATAAATGAGAAAAGAATTCCTTTCACTACATTACTATGAAATATTTTCCTGCCTCTGGAGGGTAATAATACCTTAAATTTTAAAACCTCAAATTAAAGAAGCTCTGTTTTATTTGGTTATAGAGAACTACAAGGGATTACATAAATTTAGGATTTCCAGAATTTTGATAATGCTCTCAATGTGCTAGCCTTTAAAAAGGTAAAAAATAGAAGCTTTCACATAAACTGCTAGGTCAGAAGCATTTTTATATAATAATCCAAGTTCACACAATGAAAGTGAATTTTGCACAAATCACAAAGAATTTTCTAATTCTTCTTGTGGGATTTCCCTGGTGGTTCAGTGGCAAAGAATCTGCCTGCCACTGCAGGGGACATTATGGGTTCAATCCCTGATTCAGGAAAATCTCACATGCTGTGGAGCAACTAAGCCTGTGTGTCACAACAATTGAGCCTGGACTCCAGAGCGGGGAGCCACAGCTTCTGAGCCCTCTTCTGAGCCTGGGCTCTAGAGCCAGGAGCCACAACTTCTGAGCCCTCCAGCTGCAACTACTGAAGCATGAGTGCCTTAGAGTCCGCGCTCTGCAACAAGAGAAGCCACTGGCTTGAGAAGCCTGCACCCCGCACCTGAAGGGTGGTCCCTGCTCCCCACAACTAGAGAAAAGCACATGCAGCGGCAAAGACCCAACACAGCCAAAATAAATATTACTAAATAAAAAAAATCTTAAACAGCTGCTTATTTTTTCCCTAATTTTATCAAAGTGAAGGATAATAAATGCATATCTTTTTAAAGATTTGTATTTACTTATCACAAAGACACTAGGAATCAGCGGTTCTTAGATTTTTTTATTTTTTATAAGTTCAGATAATATTGCTATTATGTCATTTTTAATTGAGGAAGATTACACTTCAGCTGGGCTTCCCAGGTGGTGCTAGTGGTAAAGAATCTGTCTGTCAATGCAGGAGACGTGGTTTCAATCCCTGGGACAGGAAAATCCCCTGGAGAACGGCATGGCTACCCATTCCAGTATTCTTCCCTGGAGAATCCCATGGACAGAGAAGCCTGGCAAGCTATAGTCCATAGGATCACAGAGTCAGACACAACTGAAGCGTCTTAGCATGCACGAATACACACTTCAACTAAATAATTATAATTCTGATGAATATTTTACATCAACAGTAATTACATTCTATAGTGTGTCAGCTGAAACTTGTTTTCCAAGATCTTTTTCTTTTTCACTTTTAAGACAGAAAACTAATATTAAATTGGGTTAATAATTGGAATGCTCTTGGATACCTGACATAATATCTAAGTAAACATGGTTTTAATATATGTGTTTTTGTTTCTTTTTCTTGCACATTGTAAAGAACTATACTTCTGAACTGGTAACATATACATTCATTTTTTCCTACTTTAAGAAGGTATAAAAAGATGTGTGTAGTTGTAAAACATATGTGTGCTCATAAGTTTTGTGGTCTGCTAAAAGACTTGTGTATCACAAACAGTTCACAATGAACTACCTCCAATGTTTTTCTGATTAATAGAAGTGAGTTACTTAGGTTAAACACTGTATTGTTGAAGGTGTACTAGAACAATTAGGTACAAATGTGAAGGTAAGAAAATGGGGTCTGTGTGAGTCCCCCCCCACCCCCCACTCAAAGAAACAGAGTGGCTTGTCTTAAAGTGTCTTGTTTCAGAACATGAAAAGGAATTATGAAAGAAAACTTGAATGAATTTAGAAAGTCATGGAAAGTTAGAACATAAACCCCATTTGCTTTGGTTTTAAATATGTGCAAACAATGAGTCTGAAAAGAAGAAATGAAATATGTAAAAGGAAAATCAGCAGAGTATGCTTAGTTTGATGCATTAATTTCAAAATGGAAGGCTTTCATGAAAGACTAGAATTAGGTTTTTCTCTCTTGAAATGAAATGAAAAATTGTTCTCAGAGTAATTAGTCTGCTCTTAACAAGAGGTAGTAAAAAGAGATTCCTCATATTCTCTGTTACCAGCCCAGGTAACAGAAATTCTATATCTCAGCAGAACAATGTTCTAAGCTTTGTGCTGCATTTTTATTCCCTTCGTTATTTTCTAAAGCAAACAACAGAAGCCGGAAACTTAAGACAGACAACAGAAGTTATACAATCTGAAGAAGATAGAGAATATAAGATTGAAAAGTGAAAGTGAACAGAGTGTAAAGAACTTGGGGAACACTGTTGAAAAGTCTAATATATGTGTAACTGGAGATGCAGAAGGTGACCTACAAAAGTTGATTTTCTGGATTAATAGCTGTTCACCACTGCAGGGCTCTAGATTTGTCAACCATACTCCAGAGAGGTTCATATGTGCACATTCCTGGGTGCATCAATGTAAATGAACAGAACAAAGCACAATATAATAAGACTTCTTTGTGATTAAAATAATCTTTGGAGTTAATTCTTATCTTGGGGAAGGGGGTGTAATTTGTTAAGAAAAAATATCCAAAACTTGAAAACAAAACAAAAGTATGACAGTTTATCTTTCCAGTGTTATACTGTGGCATTCTCTAATAGGTCAGCCCAAAATTTATTTAATTTTCTACAAGAATGTCCTTTTGCTTGACATACTATTTGAGACTTCCCTGGTGGCTAAGCAGTAAAGAATCTGCCTGTCAATGCAACAGGCCCGGAGACACGGTTCAATCCAAGGGACCCAGGAAGCTCCCTTGGAGAAGGAAATGGCAAGCCACTCCAGTATTCTTGCCTGGAGAATCTCATGAACAGAGGAGCCTGGCAGGCTACAGTCCATGTGGTCACAAAGAGTCAGACACAACTTAGCATAAACAGCAAGTATTTACCATTGGTTATAACCCAGACTCTATAAAGTCACAAGCTAATTTATAGACTTTCACCCAGCATGGATATAAATGGTTTCTTTGACATGTGTTCACTTTCTATTTGTACAAATCATCATTTTACTTTTTTGAAACATTTACTTTGACAGGATGAAATCATTGAAATTCAGTTTTGGAAAAGTCAAATGATGGCATGTGAAACTTTGGTTGTGGGCAGAGATGGACACAGAATCTTCTCCAAAGAGTTGTTTTGTGTGTGTGTGTTTTAGGAGACAACCGACACAGCCTTAGTCACCTTCATGTGATTTTATGAGGCAAAACCAAGTGCATAAGATTAAATGCTGCTTTACGAATCATTAAAAGCCATCCTAAAATCAATTCAAAAATTGACCAGAAGCCACTGCAATTTGCTCCAAAGAGAAATAACATGCTGAGTAAGCAATGCAAATGCTCCTCACCCTTCCCCAGACTCAAGTAACCTGCTGGATCAGCACGGTGACAGCTATGAGTACAGTGAAGTCAAAGACAGCAAGACCTGCTGAACAGAAGCCAAAAAGATGGGCATTTCATTTACTCTGTTGTTAGTAACTATATTGAGTTTCTAGGAAGAGCATAATGGCAGAGTGTGACGTAAAAACATATCCAAAAGCTTCTTTGAAATTTGCTCTAGAAAACCATCTCAAAAATAAGAGAAAAGCCTTAAATTCCCGTAAGAAAAGATAATCAGGCTTTTTGTGTCATCTGATATTTTTGATCAAGAGACCTAAATTCAAATTAGTCAGATGTTCTGACTTCAAAGGACTGCAGCATCCCTGGAAACAGACGCAGCAGCTGTTTTCCACAAAATATGAGGCTCCTATACACGATGCTCCTAAGTACTTTCCCAAAGTCACCAGAATCAGTTCCTCTAAGTTCACATAAACACACTCTGTTCTTGCTGTAATTATATCTTTGGGCCCCTCACTCGTGCTGTTAGATGATACTTTTTAAAAATATTTTCTGCTATCTCCAAAAATTAAACAGTTTTAGTTGGGCTCAGTAAATAAGTATAATCATTTCTTTCCCCACTCCTCTCTCCAAAAAAAAAAAAAAAAAAAAACCTGCAAGAAGTAAATTTCCAGAACATACTGTATAATAGTAAGGGAAGACTGCTAATTGAAGATGAGATGCAGACCTAAAAAATAATCTGAGAGAATGGAACAGCAAATACCCTTAAATCCTGACATTTTTGAACATTTTTATGTGTTTGCTTTTTTTCTATTTGGGCTTGAGAGTACTACTTCAAGAAGCTTATACTGGCAACGCGATGACAGTTATGAAGTGGAAAAGAAATGGAAAGAGGGTAACATTTCAAGTTTGTGTTTTTTTTCTCACAAAGTCCATGGATTGTGGGAGAAAAGTAAAAGACATGAGGAGAAAAATAAAGCATTAATTAGAGGGCATATCTTTGAACAAACTTGGGGACAAAATTACAGATTTTTGTCTGGGTATTGTGTTTTGTTTCTGTATGTGAGCTATGCTCTGAGCTCTGTGCTACAGATTCTATTCTGGGCATAGGTAGCACCGAGAATTTGATAGGCATTCCACAAACATTTGTTAAGGACATGATAAAACCAAATAATTAGTGAGCTATTAAAAACTGCTATGATGATAACCTTTATTTATAAAAAAGATTTCAGTTAAGTGTAGGTATAAAGAAGTGTTTCCGGCCAGTTCTTCTCAAACTCTAATGTTCATACAAATCACCTGGATATTCTTGTAAAATGGCAGATTCTGACTCAGTAGTTTAGGGTGGGGCATTTCTAACAAGTCTGCATTTCTAACCAGTTCTTAGGTGATGCTAATGCTGTGCATTCATGGGCTACATTTTTTAAATTTATTTTTAATTGGAGGATAATTGCTTTACAATATTGTATTAGTTTCTGCCATACATCAACATGAATCAGCCATAAGTACATATTTGTCCCCACCTTTTTTAACCTCCCTCCCACCTCCCACTCCATTCCACCCCTCTAGGTTGTCACAGAGTACCAGGTTTGAGTTCCTTCTGTCATGCAGCAAATTCCCACTGGCCGTCTATTTTACATATGGTCATGTATATATTTACATGCTACTCTCAATTAGTCCCACCCTCTCCTTCCCCCACTGTGTCCACATGACATGGGCCACATTTTGAGAACCAAGATCCTGGACAGGCCAACGGTCTGTGTCAATAAGGAGGCTACAGAGTTGAGCATCAGAGAGAAATGTTGGGCACATGGCCAGCAAGGCAAAAGGAAGGCATGGGCCAAGCAGGTATGGCCACAGGGGAGGAGGAGAAAGACCATCTGAGAAGTATGCACACGGCCCTTTCCTTTCTGGCTCTATGAAAGGTTTTATTTCCTGCTTGAAAAGCAAAGTTTCAAAAATCAGCAAGCAAATGGGAGAAGGAAACAGAGACTGTCTCCTTACCCTCGAAATCATATTCAGACCATCTATGAGGCTTTATGAGGCCAGGTGAGAGAGGTTGTGAAAGACCAGTCTCTGCCCCTTATGGCACGTTCTCAAGTCCTCATTTCCTAGAGGAGAGACCGTGGCTACAACCACAGGATGCCTATTCCCCAAGATCTTTGAAGCTTGGAAGAGATTATTCTGGCATCACTGGCCTCTCAAGCAGTTTTCACCAATTAACTGCCTCTTTCTCTCTCTTTTTCTACCCAGTCCATGACTCTAAGTCCTCCCTCTCTGCTCCAAGACTCAAAAATACCAAGATGAATCACACTGAGCCTGCCCTCTCCCTTACACCTAGTCAGCCATCAGCCTCCATCACGGCCATCATACTCATGGAGGTCATGATGCACTCAACAATGCACCTTTAGTTAAAGGTCAGAGTCACTGAATCTACTCACCTACATTCCTGGCCCACAGGTTACATGAACCTTTAGCCCCTGACATTATCTTTTGAACTCTAGTTTTGTACAAACACAAAAAAACAAGAACAGAACTCAAGGTACAGAGAAAAAAAAAAACACGGTTATTTTCTGGTGCTCACTCTTCACCCAAGATGCAACATGCAGTAGTTTCCTGCCTGCCCTCTTATGACAGTGGCGGTCCTGGGCTGGTGCCCCACAGTGCCAGTCAAAGCACAGAAGAACAACGGAAGTAGGAAGCTGGATGCCACTGGGCGGCCGCTCTCAGAGCAACTACTTGACACAGCTTTGGGGCATAATTAATTTAGATATCGTGTGAAAGTCAGCTCCTGGACCTGGGTGATTCTGCAGCCCTGGAAGGGACTCTTGAGAGAAAATGACCCAAAGTAGGAGATGGGAGAAGGGGAACGCATGAGGGTAAAGGAAGAGAGGTGAATTTCAGCTCTAAGGAAGTTTTTCTCTAGAACACTTCTCTTTAACTTTATATGGGGATATGTACAACAACAAGAATTAAAATGTATATATGGCCTCAGGAAAGCATCTGTGCCATTCATTAACCACCAGGTCATCTCCCTGGCTCTGTAATAACAACACAAATTACTGTCTCATGTGTAAACTACTGAGCATCTGTTTCTTTTTTTTAATTTTACTTTCTTTTACTTTACAATACTGTACTGGTTTTGCCATACATCAACATGAATCTGCCTCAAGTGTACATGAGTTCCCCATCTTGAACCCCCCTCCCACCTCCCTCCCCATACCATCTCTCTGCTCATGCTTTACAGTAAGAATTATGCATGTGTCAGTGTATATTATTGGGAGTCTTATTTTATTTCAACAATAACATAACTTTGCCAACAAAGCTCCATATAGTCAAAGCTATGGTTTTTCCAGTAGTCATGTACAGATGTNCTCCCTCCCCATACCATCTCTCTGCTCATGCTTTACAGTAAGAATTATGCATGTGTCAGTGTATATTATTGGGAGTCTTATTTTATTTCAACAATAACATAACTTTGCCAACAAAGCTCCATATAGTCAAAGCTATGGTTTTTCCAGTAGTCATGTACAGATGTGAGAGCTGGATCATATAGAAGCCTGAGAACCAATTGGTGCTTTCAAACTGTGGTGCTGGAGAAGACTCTTGCGAGTCCCTTGGACCAAGGGGCTCAAACCAGTTAATCCTAAAAAAAATCAACTCTAAATATTCATTGGAAGGACTGATACTAAAGCTCCAATACTTTGGCCACCTAATGCAGAGAGCTGACTCATTGGGAAAGACTTTGATGCTGAGAAAGATTGAAGGCAAAAGAATAAGAGGGCAGCAGAGGAAGAGAAGGTTAAATAGCATCACTGACTCAACGGACATGAATTTCAAACTCTGGAAGATAGTGAAGGACAGGGAAGCCTGACATGTTGCAGTTCACAGGGTCGCAAAGAGTCAGACATGAATTAGCTATTGAAAAACAACAACAATGTCCATCTACTTCTGATTGTGACTTAACAACAGGTTTTATTGTAGTTGGTATGTTTCTAATCCTAAATTCAACAAGTAAAAAGGGAAAAATTAGCTAATAAAATTATTAACTAGAAATGTGTGACAAGATAAACGGGCCACCAATAACATAATCGACCCAAAGAGAGAAACTAAATGAGTAGTTGTGCTCTGAGAGAAATGAAAGACCAGTCATAACTGACACATGTCATCTTAACAAAAAATAAGCAGTTTTGAAGGCTTGCAATTTTAAGCACAATGTTAGAAGCCAGTGTGTCTAATCCCATTTAATCCTGGCAACAATCCTATAAAATTGGTACAATTATTGTCTCCATTTTACCCCTAAGCAAATTAAAGCACAAAGGGGATCACTAACGTATTAAAGGCCATATCATCGGTAAGGAGCAGAACTGGAATTCAAGTCCAGGCTGACTGAAGTGCCCATGATTTTGCCACTAAGATATACATGATCCCTAACCAGCAACCCACATTTGTTCCTCTGTATTTGACATTGGGCTGAGTGTTTTCCTATCTTCTAAAGCATTAACATAAATCCATGGCATATTCAGTTCTACTTCAGCTAGTCCGAAAAAAAAAAGAACATCAAGAAGTTTCAAGTGAGTCCAAAAGAGGAAGAATTTCTTAAAGTCTATCCAAGAGAGTTCAGGGGAAGCAGCACTCTGGCCAAATAGTGTGAGCAGTTCAAATAACTTAGTCATAGGAGGGATATTTCAGATCAGTTCAGTTCAGTTGCTTGCTCGTTTCTGACTCTTTGCAACCCCGTGGACTGCAGCACATTAGGTTTTCCTGTCCATCACCAACATCTGGAGCTTGCTTAAATTCATATCCATCAAGTCGGTGATGCCATCCACCCATCTCCTCCTCTATCGTCCCCTTCTCCTCCTGCCTTCAATCTTTCCCAGCATCAGGGTCTTTTCAAATGAGTCAGTTCTTCGTATCAGGAGGCTAAAGTATTGGAGTTTCAGCTTCAGCATCAATCCTTCCAATGAATATTCAGGACTGATTTCCTTTAGGATGAACTGGTTTGATCTCCTTGCAGTCCAAGAAACTCTCATGAGTCTTCTCCAACACCACAGTTCAAAAGCATCAGTTCTTCAGTGCTCAGCTTTCTTTATAATCCAACTCTCACATCCATCCATGACTACTGGAAAAACCATAACTTTGACTAGATGGACCTTTGTTGGCAAAGTAATGTCTGTGCTTTTTAATATACTGTCTAGGTTGGTCTCTGCTTGGCTTCCCTGATAGCTCAGTTGGTAAAGAATCTGCCTGTAATGCAGGAGACCTGGGTTTGATCCCTGGGTTGGGAAGATCCCCTGGAGAATGGAAAGGCTATCCACTCCAGTATTCTGGTCTGGAGAATTCCACAGACTGTATAGTTTCTGGGGTCACAGAGTCAGACACAACTGAGTGACTTCACTTTCCTTTCAGATCAAGATCATCCCAAAATCCCTCTTGCTCTGATGCTATAATTTCCAAACCTTAGGATTATACTTTTATTTCCTGGATTTCTTTTCCCCCTACCCTGAGAGAATGGGAGAACCACTGGCATCACTTCATGGCTTTCTCAGAATAAATTAATAAACTGGCATTCTTATTTATACATCAGTGTTTCTGAGTTGCGATACATCAAGTCTGCCTGCTTGACTGAATCATCAACGCTGAATTCTTTGATCTTTTACATCAAAGACCACACCAAAGTTCTGCCATTTTGAGAACCCGTTGGTAAAGCAGTTGACCCCCTGGGCTTTCAGGAGGATGTATTAATACTTATTTTGTGCTGAGCTAAATAAATGTGCACTCATTTGTTTTTGTTTTGCTCTGTTTTGCATGTGTTGTTTCTTCAGTCACACACAATTTTTAAAACTTGGAGAAACATATCTCTTTGACTATGGATTGGTTGACATGATTTCTAAGGTATACAATTCCCTTGCAAGACATTTGGCCCCGTCCAATAATCAATAAGACATCCGGCCCATAAAACATATGGTCCAAGGACTTCCCTGATGGTCCAGTAGTTAAGAATCCACCTGCAAATTCAGGGAACACAGGTCCCATTCCTAGTCCGGGAAGATTCCACATGCCACGGAACAACTAAGCTCGTGCTCCACAACTACTGAAGCCCTCGCACCCTTGAGCCCAGGCTCCAAAACAAGCGAAGCCACTGCAACTGAGAAGCCTGTGCACTAGAGCAGCCCACACTCGTCACAACTAGAGAAAGCCCGTGCACAGCAACGAAGACCCAGCACCGCCTAAACAAACACACAATAAGCAAGCCAGAAAGAAAAACACCAATACAGTATGCTAACACATATATATGGAATTTTGAAAGATGGTAATGATAACCCTGTATGCAAGACAGCAAAAGAGACGCAGATGTATAGAACAGTCTTTTGGACTCTGTGGGAGAGGGAGAGGGTGGGATGATTTGGGGGAATGGCATGGAAACATGTATAACATCATATAAGAAACAAATCACCAATCCAGGTTCAATACACAATCCTTGGGACTGGTGCACTGGGATGACCCAGAGGGATGGTATGGGGAGGGCAGTGGGAGGGGGGTTCAGGATGCGGAACACGTGTACACCCGTGGCGGATTCATGTTGATGTGTGGCAGAACGAATACAATATTGTAAAGTAACTAGCCTCCAATTAAAATAAATAAATTTTAATTAAAAAAAAAATTTTTTTAACATATGGTCCACACCTAAAGCTCCTTGAAATTTGGTCCTATTTGGCAGTGGGAGGGGGGTTCAGGATGCGGAACACGTGTACACCCGTGGCGGATTCATGTTGATGTGTGGCAGAACGAATACAATATTGTAAAGTAACTAGCCTCCAATTAAAATAAATAAATTTTAATTAAAAAAAAAATTTTTTTAACATATGGTCCACACCTAAAGCTCCTTGAAATTTGGTCCTATTCAAAATGTCCATGATCACACTTGGTCCATGACAAATGGTTTTGGATAGAACAAAATAACAAAAAAAAAATTTTAGCATGGACCAAATATCTGTTAACCATACAATAACAAAAAAGATGGAAAAAGTAGAAGAGGAGGAGAAATAAGCATTGATTAATAGCCAGTGGTAGTACTATTTGGGGAGCATGACTTTGAACCAGAATTATTCATGTTCCCAGGAGAAGAAGTTGAATAGAAACATAAACCAAAGTCACATAAAATGAAGGCTAAATAAAAGCTTTAGAGAAAGTCAGAGTTCTTTGGTCTGTTCCTAATTTCCAGAAAATGCGTTTACAAATGGTCAGGCAACTGAGCATCTGAGATCTAATTGTGTCACATCTAACAAACTGGTTTGATGTTCTCCTTTTAGAAGAGCAGATGGAGTCGTCTAAAGACTATGAGAAACCCCTGAAGAAAGATGTGACAGTCTGAGGAACAGACTTAAACTAATGTTTAAAAAAATAAATGCTTTCGTGAATTAGCAAGGATTTTGCAATCCAGATCTAAATGAGATTTTCATCATTCTTTAAACAATGCCAAAGTAATTTTCTGGTTTTGAAGAAGAAAAAAGGACAAGAATAAGAAGCTAAGTAAAGAGCAATTGATGAGAAGGAGTTCGGCGTGAACGCAACATCAAGGAAAATGGTTTCAGAGGGGTTTTCTTCTATTAAAAATGTCTTTTTAAATATAGGGCACTGCAAAGAATAATATAATAAACACGTGTGTATCTAATAAATAGTTTAAACAAATACTCATATTTTGTCATACTTGCTTCAAGTCACTTTTGAGAGAAACAGATCCTTATAAATACAGTTTATGTTCTCTCTATTCCTCTTCCCAGTTCAATTCTCCTCCCTTTCTCCCAAAAACTCATTACTATGAGTTTCGACGTGTACTACATCTACTATACATGTATGCTGTATAAAACAGTACCGTATATACAAGTATATATACAAAGTAAGTATAGTATTAAAATACAGACTGGAGGGACTTCCCTGGTGGTCTACTGGTTAAGACTCTGAGCTTTGACAACACAGAGGACTAAGATCCTACATGTCACATGGTTTGGCAAAAAAAAAAAAAAAAAAATACAGATTAGAAAAACACCAAACTTGTATATCATGTAGGTATACATGTAACTCATATATCTCGTGTACTTTCAACTATATTCATAAAATTGCTTTTAAACTGAGACATTTCAGAGCATAAATTTCAGAGTTAGTTGACATGGCTGAAATCTAGTGGCCATTCTTGGAAAATAATAAGAATAGAGATAAAATTTAGAGCAAGGACTTTGTTATAGTGAATTCTGAAAGCTGTTTTATAAATTCTGAGCATATACAGAGAATGAAAAGGGATTTCAAAGATGGTGATGTGACCAAAAATTCTACCAAGAAGCTCATGTTTTGTAAATTTGAAATCAGAAATGAAACGAGTCCAGATAGATTTCAAAGGTGAATTCAGGTACTATAAAAGATTATGGTGGCTCACTGAACTCTCTTCCAGGCATGCTAAGCTACTCTCTGGGAATAATTTACACAGCTTTGGAAATGACATTAACTCTTCAAACCTCTAGGGTACTCCTTAGTAAGTTACTATCTGATGTACTAATTTTTCTTAGCACCTAAATTGTTCTCACAACAGCAGCTCTTTCCTGAGATTAAGTTATGGTCTCCATAACCATATAGTTTCCTGATTACTTAAGTGTTCCTGTGACTTTCAAATGTGCTCAACTTATTCACATAAGTAATTTAGGCCACCTAGAAAACCCACCTAAACAAGTAAAACTCACTCTGATGCTACTGTGTCCATATGCTTAAAGACAACGATACGAAAAAGGTCAATTTGATACATTCAAGCCTATTAAAGAGAGAATCTACTGACTGTACTGCCAATCCAAATGGCCATTATGATTGGCAAGCAAGGCCAATTAAATAAGGAATGGTTCACTTATGGCTTTTATGCAGTCAGAACTTCAGTAAGCTATAAATGCTTTATAAGTCTGGCTCATGGTCAGATTTCCTGGGATCATTACCAGTCCCTTGGTAATTTTATCAAAGAGAGAGGTATCGATCCCAGTATCCCAGCCAAATTTTAACTTACAGAATTACAGCTGACCCTTCCCAAATTCCCTCAGATTAAGTGATATATTCTGTGAGAATAAGCACCCTTGACTTCTAATGTGCTTCACCCAACCCACGGATGTTTCAGTTCAGTTCAGTCGCTCAGTCGTGTCCAATTTTTGCGACCCCATGAATCGCAGCACACCAGGCTTCCCTGTCCATCACCAACTCCTGGAGCTTGCTCAAACTCATATCCATCGAATCAGTGATGCCATCCAACCATCTAATCCTCTGTCATCCCCTTCTCCTCCCACCTTCAATCTTTCCCAGCATCAGGGTCTTTTCAAATGAGTCAGTTCTTCACATCAGGTGGTCAAAGTATTCGAGTTTCAGCTTCAGCATCAGTCCTTTCAAAGAATATTCAAGACTGATTTCCTTTAGGATGGACTGGTTGGATCTCCTTTCCATCCAAAAGACTCTCAAGAGTCTTCTCCAGCACCACAGTTCAAAAACATCAGTTCTTTGGTGCTCAGCTTTCTTTATAGTCCAACTCTCACATCCATACATGACTACTGGAAAAGCCATAGCTTTGACTAGATGGACCTTTGTTGGGAAAGTAATGTCTCTGCTTTTTAATACGCTGTCTAGGTTTGTCATAGCTTTTCTTTCAAGGAACAAGTATCTTTTAATTTCATGGCTGTAGTCACCATCTGCAGTGATTTTGGAGCCCCAAAAAGTAAAGCCTGTCACTGTTTCCAATGTTTCCCCATCTATTTGCCATGAAGTGATGGGACCAGATGCCATGATCTTTGTTTTCTGAATGTTGAGTTTTAAGCCAACTTTTTTGCTGTCATTTTCAGTTTCACCAAGAGGCTCTTTAGTTCTTCACTTTCTGCCATAAAGGTGATGTCATTTGCATATCTGAGGTTATTGCTATTTCTCCCGGCAATCTTGATTCCAGCTTGTGCTTCATCCAGTCCAGCATTTCTCATGAGGAACTCTGCATATAAGTTAAATAAGCAGGGTGACAATATACAGCCTTGATGTACTCCTTTCCCAATTTGTAACCAGTCTGTTGTTCCATATCTGGTTCTAACTGTAGCTTCTTGACCTACATACAGATTTCTCAGGAGGCAGGTCAGGAGGTCTGATAGTCCTATTTCTTTGAGACTTTTCCAGTTTCTGCTGTGTCCAACTCAATAACACAGAAGCCCTGATGAGCTCACAGAAACCTCTTCTCCCACCACACACTCAACAACAAAAAATGAACCTATTCTAATTCTTCCTTAGTGTGTTTTTGATCATTCCATTGGCAGTATCAACTGAATGTGGCATAGACAGACATTTAGTTACAACCACCGATTTCTCTACATACCTTCCCAGCAAAGAGGGAAAAGATGAAGTGTGAAGAGCAAAGCCACGAGCTTTGACTCCTGCTGGAAAAAGAGAAAATCATCAGCCTCGCTGTCTACTCCCCTTGGAGATCAACTTTAGCTATACTGGTTCAGAAATGGAGGTCAGAAAACACCAAGCAATGACATTACTTTAGCAAAATGAGAAATATAATCAGTACTTTTTCCCTGAGAACACCTAGGAAAGATCATCTCTGAAGGGGGGTAAACTAACATGGAGTGAAGTGGCCCAGAAGATGAGGCAACTGTAGTGTCCCACCAGTCTGCAGAATAACTTAGGATGAGAATCCAGACTAGTGGATCTTTGTCAGTCTTATAATTTTGTCAATAGAAAACTAAATAATATGGTATTTATTTGCTTGATTTTATTTGAAAACTCAGTTGATTCAATGAGAAAAAAATGAACTACCAGGGTTTGATATCACTCAGGTTTTAATCTCGAACTCATCAACAAGTTAACAGAGTTCTAGTTTTCATATGCTTGTTTTGTATGTTTATATAGCTCAAGTTACCTATAAACACTAGAGTGGGATTTCTTTGGTAACAAGGATTACAGGCATTGTTATTGTAGAAAATAATATGAATGACTATAGTTCAGAAAGCACTAATGCCATTCCTAGGAATATAAACTATAGCATAGTTGGCTGTGAAACATAAATACATCTAGTTAACACTTAAGCACATTTTGAGGGTCTGAAAAATCATCTTTTCTCTTTTTGAGCAATACTGGCACTCATTACCACCTTTGAATATAATTTCATGCAACTTAATTTTCTTATTTATAAAACTGTTTCCAGGTGTGATTATTATTCATCCATCACATGATATATTTTTTAAAATGAAAACTGACAGCATTCATTTCTAAAATTTATGTATGTTGGTAGAATGCTCTAATTATACAACAAAGTAATTTAGTTAATGTAATCTTTTTATACTCAGTTATACTCCCTAAAGATGTTCGTAAAGTTAAAAAAAAATTTAACTCCAAAGTCCATGTATGTTTTCATTAATACTATTCACAATTTCTTTGTGGATTGTAACTATATAACCCAAGGTGATGTCTGCTAATTCTTTCTCAATTTCCTTTTCTTAATCTGCATAATAAGAAACCCCAAGGATAGACAGAAAGAGCATCTTTGATATAATTGTGGGCTCACAAGCAAACTCTGACAGTAGAGTCTGAAAGGATTGCTTCAGAAGGAAGGTCCTGAAAGTGAGGAAAATTCAGGGAAATTTCAGACATCTTTAATCTATTTGTGAATGCAGACAGCAGAAGCACAACATATGACCCTAGTACTAAAGAACTCCAGAAAGGCATTCCACTTTGCATTAAGATATAGGTGCAATCATTCATTCATTCAGCATTTATTGAGAGCCTATTAAATGACTGGCACCGGGTGGAGCTTCGCTGGTGGCTCAGCTAGTAAAGAACCCATCTGCCAATGCAAGAGATAAAGAGACATGGGTTTGATCCCTGGGTCGGGAAGATCCCATGAAGAAGGAAATGGCCACCTGTTCCAGTATTCTTGCCTGGAAAATCTCATGGACACAGAAGCCTGGCGGGCTACAGTCCATGGGGTTACAAAGAGCTGGACATGACTGGTCACTGATGCACCTATGCCTACTAAGGCACCAGGCAGCAGGAATTCAAGAATGAAAAGGTTGGGTCTCTGCTCCAGTCTGGGGAGGGAAGGGAGAAGACAGATGCACAAGGGATTTGCCTGTAGTGGTTAAGATCGAACATGGCTACAGGCTTCTCCTGGAAACAACGGTGATTCAGGTAAACATCAGCCAAGTCTGCTCTGAAGCAAGATCCATGATAAAGAACAATCAAGAGCAAAAGACACGGGCTCCCGGGGTCCTCCTCCATCTGAGCATCACAGTGCTGGCAGAAACCCTGTGGTCTCCAGCTTAGAAATCCCTCCCCCATTGCATCAAGACTGCTCACAGACCTTGAGTCCTGCATCAGGTGTCCACAACCTCCGGGATCTAATGCCCAGTGATCTGAAGTGGAACTGATGTAATAACAATAGAAATACACAATAAATGTAATGCTCTTAAATCATCCTTAAACCAAGCCCCCACCCCCCACCAGCTGTACGTGGAAAAACTATCTTCCATGAAACCAGTCCCTGGTGCCAAAAAGGTTGGGGACTGCTCTCCTAGAGGACAGCCCCCAACAAAGGGGCCTGGTGGGCCTTTCTGCCTGCAGCACTGTTTATTTATCCTCTCTCATAATTAAACCTTCTTCTAATCCTACAAGGTAATAATATTTGCAAATGGAGAACACCTGGCTATCCAACATGATGAATTTTCCAGGCTTCTGGGAAAAGGGTTGTTCAAGCCAAAAGAAATCTAACACGCCCCCAGAAAGTAACCTGAGCTCTTCACAATATGAATACACAGGCACAGGGGTTAAATGTATATTCAGCACAGAGAAAGCATGAATATTATGACTCTGTGTGTGTGCGTGTGTGTGTGTGTGTGTAACCACAGAATTCTAGGCTTGTAGGGTGTGCTTTACATCTATATCATATGTTATCCAGATACCAGTTGTATATTATAAGCTGCATATGCAACACCATATGGACACCATAAAATATCACATGTGTTGTCAGGATAATTTTACATTTAGTGCATGATTAAAATGTCTTATATTATACACCTATCTTTTCTGTGTGTGCATGGATTTGTCTCACAAATTGATTTCATTATCAATTTCAGATATCAATCAAAGTTAAAGTCTCTTTACTGAAATTTAATAAAAAGCAATATGGAAACGTGACTACAGTTTGTTTTTCTTCCCTAGATTTTTCTGCCATGCAGCATTTAACACTGGTGCAGCTGTCAATACCCATTCATCTGCTATCGGGCAGCTTTTTCCTTTCACTCACTGTGACATTTTTAAAGTGGCAAAAAAAAAAAAGCTTAAAACAGCATATTTGTCACTTTTTTCTTTCTAGTGACCTTTTAAACACTAGGGAAAATTATATGTACTAAACCTTTTAATCACTCCATGTACATTTCACAATAGTGCTTTCTATAGGGGTATCCTTTAATTAAATTTAAGAAATTTACATTGTGCACACTGCTGTTCATTTAATTATTCAAACATTTAAACATAAGAAAACCTCATAACTTTTAGCTATGGCAACCATGTGATGTAACGGTTATCTATATTAAGAATCATTTTTTTATAAGGAGAATTTCAGAAATAACTTGCACATACCCTCAGCTTCCACTCTTTAAGTCCTGATAAATAGCTACATGAAGCACTTTCCTTCAGCATTTAAGAAATTTAAGAATTTAAATTTAAATACAGTGAAGAAAATCAGTCTTTATGTTTCCATATTGTTTTTTATTAAATTTAAGGAAAATTAAGAAATTTAAGGAAAAAAGATACGTGGATGGCAAGACATTACAGGGAACGTTTCCAGGAGGAAGATGTTATGATTGGGTCTCTGGGCTTCCCTGTCGGTCCATTGGTTAAGAATTCCAATGCTGGGGTCATGGGTTTGATCCCTGGTCAGGTAACTCAGACCCCACAAGCCATGGGGCAACTGAGCCCAGGAAGCACAACGTAAGATTCCCAGGGCCACAACTAAGACCTGACACAGCCAAAAATAAACAAATACATAAGCAAATATTAAAAAGAAAAACTGAATCTCCACCCTATTTTGGATCAGCTGTGTGACCTTGAGGGAGTCACTGTGTATCTTTGATTGCACCATTATGTCACCATTTGCAAAATAAAATACTGACAGCCACTTCTTTTCATCACAGTATCATTGTGGGGATCGAATTAGTAAATATCTGTGAATATGCCCTGAAATCTACTTTAAAAATTAAAAGTAACATGACTTTTAGTTCAAAAACAAATATTCTCCATTTTCTAGAAGTGGAGAAATTTAAAATTCTTGTAACACGCCAGAAAGAAATCAAAGGTTTAAACAAGCTAAAATATCAACATTAGCAGTACATTATTTAAAGTCAGTGTCCTTTCTAAAAACAGAAACAGAAATACTGCTGTCCCTGCTATAGAATGGTATTACAAATTGCAAAGAGTAGTAATTTTGGAGTGCCCATTTAGTTTCATTTTTATTCTCATCATTTTCACTATGACTGTCATACCTTTAGACACAAATAAGTCTCACAAACATAGAAAACAAATGTATGGCTACCAAAATGGAAACAAGGAGGGATAAGTTAGGAATTTGGGATTAGCATAGACTATATATAAAATACTATATATATGTAACTACTATAAACTACTATATATAAAATAGATAACAAGGACCTACTGTATAACACAAGGAACTATACTCAATACTCTGTAATAATCCATAAAAGAACCTGAAAAAATACATAAACATATATATACATATATAACTGAATCACTTTGCTGTATATCTGAAACTAACACACACTGTAAATCAACCGTGTGTGTGACTTCTAAGTCACTTCAGTTAATTCAGACTGTTTCTGACCCCATGGACTGCAGCCCACCAAGCTCCTTCATTTATGGAAGTTTTCAGGCAAGAGTACTGGAGTGGGTTGCCATTTCCTAGTCCAGGGGAACTTTTCAAGTCAAGGATTGAACCTGCCTATATTCCATCTCCTACACTTGATGTGGATTCTTTACCACTGAGCCACGTGAGAAGCCTGTGACTTTCATACTAGAAAAGTGTTTGTTTTTTTTTTTTAAAGGAAAGTGAATGGGCTGCACACCCTAGGTCAGAATCTCTTATTTCACCACTTATGAGTTAGCCACCAAGGGAAACTTAGTTTCTCAAATCATCAGTTCCCTGGTCTCTGTAACTGAGAACATAAGACTGAACACATAAAGTTCTTAGGAGGGTCATAAATAGTGTATCTTCGTCACTCAGTCAGTTCATTCGCTCAGTCATGTCCAACTCTTTGCAACCCTATGGACTGCAGCACACCACGCTTCCCTGTCCATCACCAACTCCCAGAGCTTGCTCAAACTCATGTCCATTGAGTCAGTGATGCCATCCAACTATCTCATCCTCTGTCATCCCTTTCTCTTCCTGTCTTCAATCTTTCCCAGCATTAGGGTCTTTCCAGTGAGTCAGTTCTTCACGTCCGGTGGCCAAAGTGTTGGAGTTTCAGCTTTGGCATCAGTCCTTCCAGTGACTATTCAAGACTGATTTCCTTTAGGATTGACTGGTTTGATCTCCTTGCAGGCCAAGGAACTCTCACAAGTCTTCTCCAACACCACAGTTCAAAAGCATCAGTTCTTCAATGCTCAGCTTTCTTTATAGTCCAACTCTCACATCTATACATGACTACTGGAAAAATCATAGCTTTGACTAGATGGACCTTTGTTGGCAAAGTAATGTCTCTGCTTTTTAACATGCTTTTAGTTTGGTCATAGCTTTTCTTCCAAGAAGCAAGTGTCTTTTAATTTCATGGCTGCGGTCACCATCTGCAGTAATTTTGGAGCCCAAGAAAATAAAGTCTGCCACTGTTTCCATTGTTTCCTATCTATTTGCCATGAAGTGATGGGACCAGATGAAATGATCTTCGTTTTTTGAATGTTGAGTTTTAACCCAGCTTTTTCACTCTCCTTTTCACTTTCATCAAAAATCTCTTTAGTTCCTCCTCACTTTCTGCCATAAGAGTGGTGTCAGTGTATCTGAGGTTATTGATATTTCTCCCAGCAATCTTGATTCCCGCTTGTGTTTCATCCAGCCTAGCATTTTGCATGATGGTCTCCGCATATAAGTTAAATAAGCAGGGTGACAGTACACAGGCTTGAAGTACTCCTTTCCCGATTTAGAACCAGATTATTGTTTCATGTCTGGTTCTAACTGTTGCTTCTTGATCTGCATGCAGATTTCTCAGGAGGCAGGTAAAGTGGTCTGATATTCCCATCTGATATTCCATAGTTTGTTGTGATCTACACAAAGGCTTTGGCGTAATAAATAAAGCAGAAGTAGATATTTTTCTGGAATTCTCTTGCTTTATCTATAATCCAATGGATGTTGGCAATTTGATCTCTGGTTCCTCTGCCTTTTCTAAATCCAGCTTGAACATCTGGAATTTCACAGTTCACAGTACTGTTGAAGCCTGGCTTGGAGAATTTTGGGCATTACTTTACTAGCGTGTGAGATGAGTGCAATTGTGCAGTAGTTTGAGCATTCTTTGGCATTGTCTTTCTTTGGGATTGGAATGAAAACTGACCTTTTCCAGTCCTGTGGCCACTGCTGAGTTTTCCAAATTTGCTGGCATGTTGAGTGCAGCACAGTGTATGTTAAGGCTCTGGTATGTAATACGGAGAAACGGTATTTATCACTTGTTTTGACAAGAACTCTCTTACCACACTTTGCTCTGATAGTAAGGTGGTTGACTAACTGATTCTGGAGTTCAACAAGAGTCCAACCAGCGTTCTAGAAAGTTCCTGTGCCCGTGTTTGGGTACCACATGAGGACAAAGAAGAAAGCTGAGCAGCGCTGAAAGCAACCAGCTGTTGAAACAGTGGAGGAGGTGGGATGGGAGTGGACGTGGCTCCCGGGGCTGAGACTCGCCCCCTCTCCCTTTCCCCTCAGTGGCCACGCCCAGAGCAGCCGCTGAGTCCTTGTTACTCGGGGATCCAGATAGACACAGCCACCTCTGAAAACACTACGGCATCACCTCTCCCATCAGTTCAGCAGACCCTGAGGAAACTGAGTGCCTACTTACGCAGAAACTAGTTGAGACTCTGAATCCCTTTGGGGTTTGGGAAGAGGAACTACAGTGCAGGAGTTTCATTTTGAGAAAATGAAATTTTCAGTAAAATGTTTTACTTTTGAATCTCATAGATGAAGAGTTCATACAGAAGGTGCTGATAATAATTGATGTGCTGTGTTGCCCTAAGACATGTTAATGGAAGTGTCTTCTTCACCTCATACTATGATAAATTGAAATTACAGGAAGAAGTAATGATGTAAGGGGCTTCCCAGGTGGTCCTAGTGGTAAAGAACCCGCCTACCGATGCAGGAGACATAAGAGATGCAGGTTAGATCCCTGGGTCCGGAAAGATCCCCTGGAGGAGGAAATGGCAATCCACTTCAGTATCTTTGCCTGGAGGATCCCACGGACAGAGGAGCGTGGTGGGCTGCAGTCCACGGAGTCGCAGAGTCGGGCACGACTGAAGCGACTTAGAACGCACCTAAAAGAGTGAACTCCGGGAGCTGGTGATGGACAGGGAGGCCTGGCGTGCTGCGATTCATGGGGTCGCCAAGAGTCGGACACGACTGAGTGACTGAACTGAACTGAACTGGAAAGATGGAAGAGCTGTTGAAGAGGCGCTGGTAACCAGTTATCAAGCTGTGCTTTTGTGGAATAGAGACTGATATTTTGTTTGCAAGATGGACACTGCAGAAGACTTGGATTTAAAAGATGACAGTCTGCTTAAATTTTTAGATATAAGATGCATAAGAAATGTTATTGGTTGCAGCGTAACTGATGAAATTTTACGACTAGTACTAAACATTGCTTCAGAGGCAATGCGGTCTTAAAGAATCTGCCTGCTACATGGGAGACTTGGGTTCCATCCGTGGGTCAGGAAGATCCCCTGGATTAGAAAATGGCAACCCACTCTAGTATGCCTGTTGGGAGAATCCCATGGACAGAAGAACCTGGCAGCTACAGTCCATGGGGTCAAAAAGAGTCAGACACAACTGAGTGTGCACACACACACACACACTAAACCTTGACAACTTCAGGTTAACCCTAAGAGCTATCAAACTGTGGGCCAACATCTATTCCAATATATTAGGTTTCCTTGGTGCTGTTTCCTGGGCTATGATAGTAGGAAGAACTTGCCAGTTTTATCCAAATGCAGTAGCATCGACTTTTACACATAATTTTTTTTGAGTGGTGGGGGGGTTGGTGTGTTTTCCAAATGGAAACGACCAAATCCAGTCCTATTGAAACAGCCTGAAGAAAACAATCTTAATTTGCCGGTAGGGGACCCAGGGCTTCTCAAGTGGCACTAATGGAAAAGAATTGCCTGCCAGTGCAGGAGATGCAAGAGACTTGGGTTCGATCCCTGGGTGGGGAAGATCCCCGAGAGGAGGAAACAGCAACCCATTCTGGCATTCTTGCCTGGGAAATTGCATGAACAGAGGTGCCTAACAGGCTACATCCATTGGGCAGCAAAGAGCTGGACATAACTGAGCGAATGTGTGCATACACACGGTTTATAACATCAAAGTCACTAGTATTTTAATATATTCTATATAGAACTATCTTATAAGCCAAAGTTGTATGGGCATTTGTGCTTTATAAAATAGTAATAGAGACGTCCCTGTGGTCCAGTGGTTAAGAATCTGCTTCCAGTCAGGGGACATGGATTCAATCCCTGGTCAGGGACCAAAGATTGCACATGCCTTGGGGCAACTAAGCCCGTGCCCCACAATTACTCAGCCCACATGCCACAACTACTCAGCCCACGCGCCAAAACTACTCAGCCTACGCACCACAACTAGAGAAACCCCAAGCACCTCAATGAAGATTCAGTGAAGCAAAAAAAAAAAAAAAAATGAGCAGCTGAGAAGAAATGGCTTTGGAAAGAATGGCTTCTTGCAGAGTCGAAGTTCCAGCCTATTCTCCCCTTGGAGAAGCACTTGCAGAGGAGAGTTTGAGGACTCAGACACAGAGACAAGTAGCAGTGAGACATCTGATGACGATGCCTGGAAGTAGGCGTATAAATGTTCACTGTTAAATCTGACCCAGTAAACTCAGCTTGTGTGTTTAGGGGTTATACAGAAGAAATCGTTCTTTTCCTTTTCCTTTTCTTATTTTATTGTTGAATACTTCATGCACAAGGGAGATAATCATATCCCAAAGAGAGAGCGAGCGATTGGCTTGTTTAGCTTTTGTTGTTGTTCTTCTCTGTGATCTGCTTGATAGAACTTTGTGTGGTGGGAAAGATTTTTAAAACACATACACACAGTATATACGGGGCAATGCACAGGTGGGAGCTGGCAGTGCAGAGAGGAGGAGACATTGGTCTGCAGCAACGGCCTCTACTACCAGCCCTTGGGGCACTCACCCCTGTCCTCAAGCAATCATTGTCAACGACAAAGTGACTATTGAAGTTATAACTGTATTAAATTAATGCTAATAATTTGGATATTTTATTTTATTTCTGGCTGCTCAGGTAACGCTAGCCCTTAACCAAGCATATGTGGTTCCCACCCCCTTTTTTTTCTTTCTGGGTACAGCTGTAAAATATTTGGATATAGGAAATGTTGTGTTATTCTTGCAGCCTTGATATTCAGGGTGGATTGTAAAATATACATTTTTGTGAGATTTCAAAGATTAAGATTATTTTGATAACATTATTTACAGATTTAAAAGATGTGGTTATCACAAGTCTGTTGAGGGCAAAAACTACTGCATAAAATAACTAACTTGGAATAAATATTTTGCATCAGTTTAGAAAAAAGAAAAAAAATCCCAGAATTACATGATATATTGATTTAGCCCAACAAATAAGGTATAACCAGAAAATAACTAAGTTTTCTTATCCTGTTGAATTTATTGAAAATACTTAGTTCTTTTTTAAAATTAATGTTTATTGGACTATAATTGATTTACAATGTTGTGTTAGTTTCTACTGCACAGGAAAGTGAATTAGTTATATATATATATATAGCCTCTTCTTTGGATTCCCTTCCCATTTAAGTCACCACAGAGCATTGAATAGGGGTCCCTGAGCTATATAGTAGGTTCTCATTATTTATTTACTTTATACCTTCACCTTTGTAGAACTATATATTCTTCTGATCAGAAGCGACAACACCATGACAACTCTCTCTAACATGTAGCAACCCAGTAACTAATGCCCTACTTTAAAATGGCAATAATCCTGCTATCTGAAGAGTGAGATGGCTACTTAAATTTTCAAGTGTAATAGGAAACCAGTCTGCTACGTCTCTTTCCCCCTACAACTCAGATGACACATGCTCCTGAGTAGAATCCTTGAGGAAACTCTTTTTATTCAATAACAGTGGGATGTACCTCCATATCCCTTTCTCTTGCATGTAGGATGTGGGGTGGGAGACAGCTCTTTCTTCAGAAATCTTTATTTAGATCCTCTGATTCATAACTATTTTACACCTTTGATTAGGGCAGAGTTTCTCAACCTCAGCAGTGTTAACAATTTGTTCTGAATAATTCTTTGTTGTGATGTGATGTCTTGTGCATTGTAAGAATTCTAGCAGTGTCACTGGGCTTTACCTAACAGATGCTCTACCCCCATTATGACAATAAAAAATGCCACCAAACATTGACAAGTGTACCATGCAGTAAAAAGAACCTTTGGTTGAGAACCACTGAATTTTGCAAAGGAGTGTATAAGTCAGCTAACCAGTTCTATGAAAATCAAAATTTCCCATGATTGTTCATTAAAAATATAATTGCCATTATCTTCACATATGAACCAGTCTAAGATACACAAGATCCATTTTAAAATTCTGTTTCATGTACAAAACATCTCAAACTCTTAGCACATTAGAATTTCTCATCTCAAAAGTGTGGTTTGTGAATGAATTAGGAAAGAATTTCCAGACATGGGGCAGAATCAGAAGTGAATAGAGCTTATTACAGAGAGAGATGCTAGTAGAATAGTTGGCCATCTCAAAGGAAAGCAGAGCCCTTTCAAGGGCTACTAGCCAATTTTTATAGCCTCAAAACAAAATTCCTGCAGGAACAGTGGCATTAGGTGATTGGTTAGGATGCTATAGGGTGGGTATTTTACCTAATATGGGGTCAGAGAGTTGGCTGGGGTAAGTCAGGGGGCTTGGTAATAGTTGCTGTGGGGCTTGGTCAGTTCTGGAGAATTTTGTCCTGTGACTTTGGTAAAGGGTTCCACGTCTGTGGCCTTGGTACAAGGTTCCCCACCTGTGACCTTGGTGTAGGGCTCAATAATAATCTCTCAGCTCAAAGCCTTATCACATTCCTTTCTTTTTTTTTTTTTTTAACTGAACCTCTCGCAGATTCTCAAACAAATATGCCATTTCATGACCTTGTTATTCTGTATTTGTTCTTTATCATGTGCTCTGCTGGGAATTTTTGCCACCTAAAATGTTTCCCTGGTGGCTCAGAGGTTAAAGCGTCTGCCTCCAATGCAGGAGACCTGGGTTCGATCCCTGGGTTGGGAAGATCCCCTGGAGAAGGAAATGGCAACCCACTCCAGTATTCTTGCTTGGAGAATCCCATGGACTGAGGAGCTTGGTGGGCTGCAGTCCACGGGGTCACAAAGAGTCGGACACGACTGAGTGACTTTACTTACTTACTTACTTAAAACGTTTCCTAGTGAATCCTATAGCTGTAAGAACCTTACCTGGTTGTTTAAATACTTTCCTAATTTATTGTGCTTTTTTGTGATTGTTTGTGAACTTGACATTTCCCTATTTCTGGTTTTATCAAATGCTACTGAAACTTTACACAAATCACGCATTTTGTGTCTTCAGTTCAGCTCAGTTGCTCAGTTGTGTCCGACTCTTTGTGACCCCAGGAATTGCAGCATGCCGGGCCTCCCTGTCCATCACCAACTCCCGGAGGTCACTCAGACTCACGTCCATCGAGTCCATGATGCTATCCAGCCATCTTATCCTCTGTCATCCCCTTCTCCTCCTGCCCCCAATCCCTTCCAGTATCAGGGTCTTTTCCAATGAGTCAACTCTTCACATGAAGTGTCTTCCTCATTACATTATCCCCAATACCTAGCTCAATGCCTGGGGCTTTTTTGACCCTTAGAAAGAATGAATAGAGAAAATTATTTTCAGTTTCATAGTCACAGAAATCATGTCTTATCCAGAGTCTGGCTTGACTTCACATGATAAACGCATTTAGTAACTGATTTTGGAATGGAGTCAGTCCATGACAGTGTATATACTCACAGAAATAGTTAAAGTTTTCCTCACAAATAAGCAGTTTTAATATGTAACCTAAGATAGAGTTATCCACATTCAGTGCCATTCATGAGTTTTCAAAATTTCTCTAAAAAGAAGTTGAGGGAAATTTCTAAAGCGAAGAAATAACATGGAATGCACAACTAACCATTTTAAGGATATGAAGTGGTATTTGGCCTCTTTTAATCCAGAGTTTGACTCTTCTTCTGGCACCAGTTATTTTCTCCCAAATACTGCCTACCCCTTAACATTACCAGGAATGTTTTAGGTACTGTCAATGAATTTATTCACAATTTCCTCAGACTATCATCACAAAACTCAATATGGGGACTATCAAAAAGGAAGGAGTCTGCTTACTCTTGTTTCCCTAGAGCATATATTGAGTACTCAATTTATTAGTTAAATTATAAAATTAATTAATAAATAAATTAGCCAAATATCATTTGATTAAATTTTTAGATTATGATGTATGAATCCTGTATCTATATTAGTTATCAATTGATATGCAACAAATTAACAAAAAAAAACCCTCAGTAGCTTAATACTAATTAACTCATTAAGTTATGAACTTTGTGTCTTATTTATGAAGGACCAGTGATTGACTTGGTTGAGTGGTTCCAGCTAAGATTCTCTCATGATGTTGCAAACTGCTGGTTAGGGCTTCCGTTCACGAAGAATTAACTAGGTCTGGAGGACCCTCCCCCAAGTTAACATGGGTGTTGGCAGGAGGCTTCAGTACCTGGTTGCTTAACCCTCTCCACAGGACTGTCTGTGATACACCTTCCTCCAGAATGAGACAAGATGGATGGTGCAATCTTTATCTCTAATCTGAAAGATGGATGATGCGATGTTATACCTCTTCATTAAAAAGAAAAATCTAGTCTTTGTTTCACACATGATCATTTACTTCTTATTTTATTACTTATAAGTGTCCCTAAGTCCACCCATACACAATGGGACAATATTGCACAGGGGCATGCCTGTATACTGCTTCCCAGGTGGCTCACGGATAAAGAATCTGCCTGCAATGGCGGAGCCGCAGGAGACATGGATTAGATCATTGCCTGAGCTGGAAAAATCTCCTGGAGGAGGAAATGACAACCCACTCCAATATTCTTGCCTGGATAATCCCATGGACAAAGGAGCCCAGTGGGCTACAGTTCATGGGGTCACAAAGAGTTGGACATGATTGAGCACGCACACACATATATGCATATCTGTAGCTGGGGATCTTTGAGGGCAGGAGAAAATTAATGTTAAAGCATGTGTTGATGATTATAAGAATAATTTCTAGGATTTAAAATATTTACCTCAAAGCAAAAATGAAAATAATACAGGAAAGTTCCATGGATTAACTGGTTGCAAATAAGTTGGTGTTCAAATCACTACTATCTTCCCATAATTTTTCTTTTTGTTTCTCATTCTTTTTCTCTTCTTTCTGCTTCTGCTTTTTATTCTACTCTCCTTTCTTTAGATATTTCTCTTATCAATTAATTTTTTTTTTCTGACTGCTCAGCACTTGTGGGATCTTAATTCCCTCACAGGGGATGGAAACTCAGTAGCTGTGGAAGTGCAGAGTCCTAACCACTGGACATCTAGGGAATTCCCCTCTTATTTCTTCTTATTTTCTCATGCTTTCTTCTTTCCCAGCTCTCTTCTTTTTTCTTCTTTTTCCTATGCTATGGTCCATTTATCCTTTTTTATCTTCTTCCACAGCAAGAGCTGTGGTAGCATTGGTGCCTTCAGCTTGACATCATCAAACCCTAGGCTTCAGCTCATGCTGTTCCATATCTTCTTCACACTGCAGAAAACAAAGCAAAACATACCAAAATAAACAAAAGAAAATAAAAATCTAGTTCTGCATTGCCCAAGTCATTTGAAACCATATCTATTTATTCAATCAATATAGAGAGAGCTTTTACTAAGTGCCAAAGGGCTTCTCAGGTGGACCTAGTGGTAAAGAACCCACTTGCCTAAACAGGAGACACAAGAAATGTGAGTTCTATCCCTGGGTCAGGGAGATCCCCTGGAGGAGGGGATGGCAACCCACTCCAAGATTCTTGCCTGGAGAATGGACAGAAGAGCCCAGGGGGCTACAGTCCATAGGGCTGCAAAGAGTGGGACATGACTGAAGCAACTTAGCACACACACGCGAATGTATAGCTTAATATGTCAGCATTAGCAAGCCTTAGAATATGACAATATATTTTTAGTTTTAAGTTTATTTTCTTCAACCCTCTCTTTCTTCTCTGAAATTCCTTGTTATTGTCTATCATCTCTATAAACACCATACAAATGAGCCTTGGCTGTTTTATTCACAGTTGTGTCTACATTATTCTAAATATTGTAGGACACCTGTTGGGTTTTTAATAAGCATCTGTTGACTAAATGAACTTATATTCCCTATTCTTTTAGATGAAAATAACAGTGAAAGACACATTATATATGTGCTCTTGCTTAAACATCTTTGAAATTTTAGGGTCTTTTCTGTTCAAATGTTTCTAATTACTTGCATAATGTATGCTCAGGTACTCCCATAATATTCCTTACTTTTTTGGTAACTGTCCTTTCACATGGATTGTGATGAACTCACTTGTTACATTTCCAACTAGACAATAAGCTCTCTTAGAGAAGGATCCCACCTGTTTTGATATTGCTACATCTCCAGGTCCTAGGAATGCAGGGAAGTGCTTGGAAGGTAGCATATAGTGATGTCTATTGAATTCATGTGTTAGTTGTGATCTAACCCAGGAAACAAAAAATTAGTATAGTTATGGTCCAGTCAGAATATAAAGACCATGTCAGTTCCTTTAATTAAGAAAAATTAATGTAAAACTTCATAACCAATTATTAAGTAATGCGTAAGACCAAAAGAGATTATGATGGTTGTCACTGGAGATGATAATTTCAGGAAGTAGCTTCTAACCATAGGACCTGAAGAATAAGATCAAAGTTTTGAAATTATTAATTATTACAATTTTGAGGGAATAGTGGTGAAGAGCTGAAACTCAGACTCCTGAGAAGAAGATACTGTTTAGGTGATGCTGGGATCTCGAGTTCAGACAAGAGGCCTTATATAAATAAGATTTACTCCTCTGAGGTGGGAGGGACAGGGAACTTCTCTGGCTTGTTCAGAGGTCTTTAAAATGTCACATAAGACCTCTTCTGGAGTTTTGTTGTCATTTAGTCACTAAGTCATGTCTGATTCTTTGTGGCTCCATGGACTATAGCCTACCAAGCTCCTCTGTCTTTGGGATTTTCCAGACAAGAATTCTGGAGTGGGTGGCCATTTCCTTCTTCAGGGGATCTTCTCAGCTAAGGGTCTGAATCCAGGTATCCTGCATTGGCAGGCAGATTCTTTACTACTGACCCATCAGGGAAGCTCTTGGAAAGCTATAAAATGGAACCAGCTAATTCATTGGAAAGAATCATTGTCGCTCGAGTGCAAAAGTGTTGCTGGGGTAACACTGTAAGCAACAAAAAAAATCCTCCTTCTTGCTCGAGTTTCTTAGCATATCCTATTTGCAGATCTGGGGAACTGATTGGAAAGTGAGAAATGGAGTTTACAGAGACCCAGTACTGCAAGGAATAATGTAAATGTGTAATTGAGACTGAGAGACAATAATAAAATAACTAGTACAATAAAACAAGGTGAACTTAATCTTGGAAATTGTTTATACATATTTCAAAAAATCCAGGAAATGACCTGCTGTTGCTAATATGACTTAGAGTTTTGCCACTATGATCCACAGGTTGAAGACTCAAGGTGGGATCACTAGAACTGAAGCCAGGGTGATTCCAACTGGCAAAAGCTGGAGCTGTGGAAGAAATGTAACATGTTCCAGAGACTTCTTTAGGCAGGAGAATGGAGGGAGTGACATAATCTCTGTGTGTCAGTGTTTCCCAACCACTGAATGTATCTGGAAGCTAGCTGATATGCAGTTCAGTTCAGTAACTCAGTCGTGTCCTACTCTATTCGACTTCATGGATTGCAGCATGCCAGGCTTCCCTGTCCATCACCAACACCCAGAACTTGCTCAAACTCATGTCCATTGTGTCAGTGATGCCATCCAACCATCTCATCCTCTGTCATCCCCTTCTCCTTCTGCCTTCAATCTTTCCCAGCTTCAGGGTTTTTCCCAAAGAGATAGTTCTTTGCATCAGCTGGCCAAAGTATTGGAGCTTTAGCTTCAGCTTCAGTCCTTCCAGTGAATATTCAGGACTGATTCCCTTTAGGATTGGTGGTTTGATCTCCTTGCAAAGGACTCTCCTTGCGAAGGGACTCTCTCAAGTGTCTTCAACAGCACAGTTCAAAAGCACCAATTCTTTGGCACTCAGCTTTCTTTATAGTCCAACTATCACATCACATTACATCACTACTGGAAAAACCATAGCTTTGACTAGATGGACCTTTGTCAGCAAAGTAATACCTCTGCTTTAAAAAAAATAATTTATTTTTTATTGAATGATAATTGCTTTACAAGGTTCTGTTTGTGCCCTCCAAGAGTCTATTTCCCAGTCCTGTGTAAGTTCTGGCAGCTCTATGGTGGGGTTAATGGTGACCTCCTCCAAGAGGGCTTATGCCACACCCAAGTCTGCTGCACCAAGAGCCCCTGCACCCAATCAGTCCACTCTTGACCCTCAGTGATGCCATCCAGCCATCTCATCCTCGGTCGTCCCCTTCTCCTCCTGCCCCCAATGCCTCCCAGCATCAGAGTCTTTTCCAATGAGTCAAATCTTCACATGAGGTGGCCAAAGTACTGGAGTTTCAGCTTTAGCATCATTCCTTCCAAAGAAATCCCAGGGTTGATCTCCTTCAGAATGGACTGGTTGGATCTCCTTGCAGTCCAAGGGACTCTCAAGAGTCTTCTCCAACACCACAGTTCAAAAGCATCGATTCTTCGGCGCTCAGCTTTCTTCACAGTCCAACTTTCACATCCATACATGACCACAGGAAAAACCATAGCCTTGACTAGGCGGACCTTAGTCGGCAAAGTAATGTCTCTGCTTTTGAATATACTATCCAGGTTGGTCATAACTTTTCTTCCAAGGAGTAAGCGTCTTTTAATTTCATGGCTGCAGTCACCATCTGCAGTGATTTTGGAGCCCAAAAAAATAAAGTCTGACACTGTTTCCACTGTTTCCCCATCTATTTCCCATGAAGTGATGGGACCGGATGCCATGATCTTCGTTTTCTGAATGTTGAGCTTTAAGCCAACTTTTTCGCTCTCCTCCTTCACTTTCATCAAGAGGCTTTTTAGCTCCTCCTCACTTTCTGCCATAAGGGTGGTGTCATCAGCATATCTGAGGTTATTGATATTTCTCCCGGCAATCTTGATTCCAGCTTGTGTTTCTTCCAGTCCAGCGTTTCTCATGATGTACTCTGCATATAAGTTAAATAAGCAGGGAGACAATATACAGCCTTGACGTACTCCTTTTCCTATTTGGAACCAGTCTGTTGTTCCATGTCCAGTTCTAACTGTTGCTTCCTGACCTGCATACAGATTTCTCAAGAGGCAGGTTAGGTGGTCTGGTATTCCCATCTCTTTCAGAATTTTCCACAGTTTATTGTGATCCACACAGTCAAAGGCTTTGGCATAGTCAATAAAGCAGAAATAGATGTTTTTCTGGAACTCTCTTGCTTTTTCCATGATCCAGCGGATGTTGGCAATTTGATCTCTGGTTCCTCTGCCTGTTCTAAAACCAGCTTGAACATCAGGGAGTTCACGGTTCACATATTGCTGAAGCCTGGCTTGGAGAATTTTGAGCATTACTTTACTAGCGTGTGAGATGAGTGCAATTGTGCGGTAGTTTGAGCATTCTTTGGCATTGCCTTTCTTTGGAATTGGAATGAAAACTGACCTTTTCCAGTCCTGTGGCCACTGCTGAGTTTTCCAAATTTGCTGGCATATTGAGTGCAGCACTTTCACAGCATCATCTTCCAGGATTTGAAACAGCTCAACGGGAATTCCATCACCTCCACTAGCTTTGTTCTTAGTGATGCTTTCTAAGGCCCACTTGACTTCACATTCCAAGATGTCTGGCTCTAGATTAGTGATCACATCCTCATGATTATCTGGGTCGTGAAGATCTTTTCTGTACAGTTCTTCTGTGTATTCTTGCCACCTCTTCTTAATATCTTCTGCTTCTGTTAGGTCCATACCATTTCTATCCTTTATCGAGCCCATCTTTGCATGAAATGTTCCCTTGGTATCTCCAATTCTCTTGAAGAGATCTCTAGTCTTTCCCATTCTGTTGTTTTCCTCTATCTCTTTGCATTGATTGCTGAAGAAGGCTTTCTTATCTCTTCTTGCTATTCTTTGGAACTCTGCATTCAGATGCTTATATCTTTTCTTTTCTCCTTTGCTTTTCGCCTCTCTTCTTTTCAGTGCTATTTGTAAGGCTTCTCCAGACAGCCATTTTGCTTTTTTGCATTTCTTTTCCATGGGGATGGTCTTGATCCCTGTCTCCTGTACAATGTCACGAACCTCATTCCATAGTTCATCAGGAACTCTGTCTATCAGATCTAGGCCCTTAAATCTATTTCTCACTTCCACTGTATAATCATAAGGGATTTGATTTAGGTCATACCTGAATGGTCTAGCGGTTTTCCCTACTTTCTTCAATTTAAGTCTGAATTTGGAAATAAGGAGTTCATGATCTGAGCCACAGTCAGCTCCTGGTCTTGTTTTTGTTGACTGTATAGAGCTTCTCCATCTTTGGCTGCAAAGAATATAATCAATCTGATTTCGGTGTTGACCATCTGGTGATGTCCATGTGTAGAGTCTTCTCTTGTGTTGCTGGAAGAGGGTGTTTGCTATGACCAGTGCATTTTCTTGGCAAAACTCTATTAGTCTTTGCCCTGCTTCATTCCGCATTCCAAGGCCAAATTTGCCTGTTACTCCAGGTGTTTCTTGACTTCCTACTTTAGCATTCCAGTCCCCTATAATGAAAAGGACATCTTTTTTGGGTGTTAGTTCTACAAGGTCTTGTAGGTCTTCATAAAACCGTTCAACTTCAGCTTCTTCAGCATTACTGGTTGGGGCATAGACTTGGATAACTGTGATATTGAATGGTTTGCCTTGGAAACGAACAGAGATCATTCTGTCGTTTTTGAGATTGCATCCAAGTACTGCATTTCGGACTCTTTTGTTGACCATGATGGCTACTCCATTTCTTCTGAGGGATTCCTGCCCGCAGTAGTAGATATAATGGTCATCTGAGTTAAATTCACCCATTCCAGTCCATTTTAGTTCGCTGATTCCTAGAATGTCGACGTTCACCCTTGCCATCTCTTGTTTGACCACTTCCAATTTGCCTTGATTCATGGACCTGACATTCCAGGTTCCTATGCAATATTGCTCTTTACAACATTGGATCTTGCTTCTATCACCAGTCACATGCACAGCTGGGTATTGTTTTTGCTTTGGCTCCATCCCTTCATTCTTTCTGGAGTTATTTCTCCACTGATCTCCAGTAGCATATTGGGCACCTAACGACCTGGGGAGATTCTCTTTTGATATCCTATCATTTTGCCTTTTCATACTGTTCATGGGGTTCTCAAGGCAAGAATACAGAAGTGGCTTGCCATTCCCTTCTCCAGTGGACCACATTCTGTCAGTCCTCTCCACCATGACTCATCTGCCTTTGGTTGCCCTGCAGGCATGGCTTGGTTTCATTGAGGTAGGCAAGAATCAATATTGTGAAAATGACTATACTATCAAATACAATCTACAGATTCAATGTGATCTCGATCAAATTACCAATAGCATTTTTTCACAGAACTATAACAAAAATTTTTACAATTCATATGGAAACACAAAAGAGCTAGAATAGCCAAAGCAGTCTTGAGAAATAATAACGGAGCTGGAGGAATCAACCTTCCTGACTTCAGATTATAATACAAAGCTACCATCATCAAAACTATATGGTAGTGGCACAAAAACAGAAATGTAGACCAAGAAGATAGAAAGCCCAGAAATAAACTCATGCACCTATGGGTACTTTATTTCTGCTTTTTAATATGCTGTCTAGTTTGGTCATAGTTTTTCTTCCAAGGAGCAAGCATCTTTTAATTTCATGGCTGCAGTCACCATCTGCAGTGATTTTGGAGCCCAAGAAAATAAAGTCTGTCACTGTTTCCATTGTTTACCCATGTATTTGCCATAAAGTGATGATACTAGATGGTATGATTTGCTGACATTAGAGTCTGGGATATCCTTCAAGTAATAAATGGAACCCTGTGATATGGAGAAGAATCACAGAGAGTGAGAGGTGAAGTCTTGGTATAGCATAGAGGCAGAATTCATCCACTCACCTCAGTCTTGTTATATCAATAGAACTGTAAAATACATGATCTCCTATGGACTTTTACCTTCATAGTGAGAATGATGTAAGGTATCAAGTCACTATAGTCTTAAAAAATCACAGTTGGACTTAGTTTTTAGAACTAGAGTTTCTATTGTATATAATAAATTTCTCTCTCAAAGCCAGATAGCCAGATTACCTTGGAGGTATTTCAAAATTGGAACACATTCAAAACATATCCTATAACCTGACTCAAGTAGAATTGATGATTCTTTATTCATAACATTGTTCATTTCTGCCATGAAAGCAAAAATCATAGTGTTATAGTTGTTCCTGTGGTTGGGTAGCCTTGATTGCAGAGAAAGCAGTGTAGGGAAAGAACCAGATATCCCTAGGATGGATCACAGGTATGACACAGAGTGCTGATTTGTTCACCATAAGTGGCTGACCTTGGGATAAAATCAGCTGCAGCTGAGAAATTTGATTCTTGTCTTTAATCACATCAAAATGTATCAATTATGTTAAATACATAAAATTGATCTCATATTTATATAGAAGATGTTCAGGGTTGATTTAAAATAGGTCTTGAGATCCTTTATATCAGATTGAATTTTCATTGCAACTGAATGGGGTTTGTGCTTGCTGAAGAATGGTCTATGTCCAGCAAAATCTTATGTGTGTGTGTGCACAGATGTGTGATCAGTGACTAGAGCACTGGAGAATTGTAGGAATATATTTGTTTCTATCTGTTTGTATATATATGGACCTAAAAGAGGCAACGTAAATGTTAGTAAATAAAGGGCTGAATGTCCCCAAGGGTGTATCTGTGGGGAGGAAGGGTCTCAGAATATTTATGATGCATCTTTGTATGCATAAGTAGGTGTGCATTCCTTGGCCAAGGAAGGATTAACATAGTAAAGGATAACATAGTTACGGATATAGATAGAGACATTAGCGCTGTTGAGGCTGAGAAGCTTCTTCTGGGAGCAGTCCTCCTATGGGCAGTCCATTACTCATTGACACCACCCTCCCCATTATTTTCACTCTCCCTCCTCCCATCACAAACAAGCTTAGTGGTTTGATATATTTATAAGTCACAGAAGACTGGGCTGATGCTGCTCAGCCTGGGGGATCCACAGACCACTATCTCCAGTTACAGGGAAGAGTTGTCTGCTATCCAGTGAGTGCCACCTCCTTCAAATTGCTCATCAGGGCTCCTTATCGAGAACTTATCCCAAACTTTAACATTCTTAGTGTGACTCCAGGCAGACTCAGACCCTCATACTCTCTAGACATTAGATAACTAGCTTCTCTTACAAAGCCCGTGATTATAAACCCTGATGCCAGGCTGCCATCTAAATGAAAATCCTAGTACCAAACCACACATGTTTAGATTAAGAGACTGATTCATCAAATCTAGATCTTCTGTTGATGGTATCTATATTTTTTCCCCTGCAATTTGAATTATTGTATCCTATACCTCACTCTTGGGTGTGCAGCTGGTGAAAATCAAGAACCAAACAAACTGAAGTCATTGCACAATGAAGTCTTCAATTTTAGCTGGATTTTCATTATTGAGTATGCCATGGGAACTTAATTGATTAGGATATTACTGTGAGTCTGTTGATGCATTTATAGCACTGTGTGTGTGCACATGTGTACTTAGATGTATACCTTCAGGTGGGTATAAACATGGGAGGATATGTGCAACATACCATATAATACCAATGAGGAACTATTAGTCTTATTAAATTCTGTGATTGTGCTAGTGTTATTTGAGCAAGGGACTATGCATTAGTTTTTATCTGTGTGATGTGAGGTAGTGCTTACGACTACCTGAGTGTAGAAGTTTGCACAGGAGTGTATTCATTGGTACCTTTATGTGACTATGTATAAATATACATGCTCATATACATGTTGTGAAAAAGAAGTACATTGCTCGTATCTATGGTTTTTTTTATATGTATTTATTCCTAGATTAGTTATATTTAGCAAGACTTAACTGACGCCCCTTTGGTCAAAACAGAAAAATTTGTTGCTGGGTGGTGACAGATCATGTTTTCCTTGGGGGAGACATTTTCAAAGTTACCTTCCATAGTGAGGAAAATCTGAAACATTGGTGAAATATGCCCTTCTGGACTACATAAATTTACATACCAGGGATTAAGGACAGTGGGCTAAACCTGTCTTGTGAAGAGTCCTTCATGTTTGTTGGTCCTCTAAGAGTTTTTCCATTTCTCCAAGATCTAGAAATAATCTTGGAATGAAGATGATAAAAAAGTAGACACAAGAGAGGTTGTATCTAAGATGACTTTTTAGAGACATCAACTTTTAAACCTAGGTGAGGAGGAAGAGAAAAGTTTACAGGGGAAGTAAGAAAAAGAACTCCTATTTATTAAAGGTTTCCTTTGAATTCTCAGTTGAAAAGGAGGGAAATAAAATGAATATAATTCTTTCTTATGGTCCATGTACTTTCATGACTATTACTGATATCAGAGCATCTCCAGCCTCTAGTCACCATCTACTTTTACTGATTTTACTAAGAGGGCTAGGAAGATGATGGAAACTAGAAAAGTCAAAGAAACATGGGGCTTAACTATTTTTAAATTTCAAAGCAGTTTTATCTTATTTTTTATTTTTAAATGTAGATTTTCTAGTTTTATTGAACTATTACTGACATATAACATATGTAACCTTAACTTACACAATGTGAGGATTTGGTAAGCAAATGTATTTCAAAACGATCACCATAATGAAGTTAGTTAGCACCTCTACTTCCTTACATAATTATCATTTTTTAATGTGGTGATAATATTTAAGATCTACTTTCTTAAAAGCTTTAGTAAGTGTATTGGTAGTAGTGGTTTTCTCATTTCTGACTCTTGTGACCCCCATGGACTGTAGCCCACCAGGCTTCTCTGTCCATGGGATTTCCCAGTCAAGAATACTGAAGTGGGATCTTCCAGACCCAGGGATTAAACTCCCATCTCTTGCATTGCAGAAGTATCCTTTTATACCTAAGCTACCAGGGAATCCTAAGTATGCATATTACAGAATTATTAATTATAGTCAACATGCATTTTATAGCTGGAAGTCTGCACCTTTTTATCAGCATCTCCCCATCTTTCCTCCAACCCTGCTGCAGACCCCTGGAAACCACTGTTCTACTCTTTACAGAGTGAAGCTTTAATTTTGAGCTGTCTATTCCAGATAAATATAATTACAGAGATATTTTGGATAAAAACTGGAAAGAAGTCCTTTATGACATGGTTTCTTAATTTTTACTATTCTGACTATTGATTTCTTTTCCAGGAGTTAGGCTGGAAAAGGACAAAGACAGAGAAAGAGGAATCAATAAAGAAGGTAGAGATGAAAATGCCAAGGAAGGAAGAAAATTATGGAGATGCTTCTGAAGTAAGAAGGTAGTTCTAAAAGGATGAGTTACCAACAATGTTAAGTCTCATAGGAAAGTCAAATAGATTAAGAAAGAGAATGTTTTCATTAGATTTGGTGACAAAGAGGTCACTGATGACCACACAGAAATTAATTTCCATTGGGAGGGTGCAGTGTGGAAGCCACAATACAGTAAATTAAGCACTGATAAGGCAAATTCTTGAATCTGGGGATCTCAGAATGGATTGGAAAAACAGACATGCAAACAAGCTCCCCTTCCTTGGCATCTAGAGAGACAAGGTTTCAAGAAGTTTGACTATGAATTGAGAAAGAATAACAGCATGCGAGCTAGAGGAGGAAAGTTATGTTTCTATGATGGGATAATCTTGAGTGTGCTTATTGCTTGATGGGAAAGAGACAGAAAGTGAGAGGTTGAAGATACAGTACAACAGACTAATGGAAGAGGTCTCTGAGTGAAATGGCAAGAAACAGTTCTCTTATACACATCTAGATGTGTATAAGAGACAGTATCTATGGTTTTTTTATATGTATTTATTCCTAGATTAGTTATATTTAGCAAGACTTAACTGACGCCCCTTTGGTCAAAACAGAAAAATTTGTTGCTGGGTGGTGACAGATCATGTTTTCCTTGGGGGAGACATTTTCAAAGTTACCTTCCATAGTGAGGAAAATCTGAAACATTGGTGAAATATGCCCTTCTGGACTACATAAATTTACATACCAGGGATTAAGGACAGTGGGCTAAACCTGTCTTGTGAAGAGTCCTTCATGTTTGTTGGTCCTCTAAGAGTTTTTCCATTTCTCCAAGATCTAGAAATAATCTTGGAATGAAGATGATAAAAAAGTAGACACAAGAGAGGTTGTATCTAAGATGACTTTTTAGAGACATCAACTTTTAAACCTAGGTGAGGAGGAAGAGAAAAGTTTACAGGGGAAGTAAGAAAAAGAACTCCTATTTATTAAAGGTTTCCTTTGAATTCTCAGTTGAAAAGGAGGGAAATAAAATGAATATAATTCTTTCTTATGGTCCATGTACTTTCATGACTATTACTGATATCAGAGCATCTCCAGCCTCTAGTCACCATCTACTTTTACTGATTTTACTAAGAGGGCTAGGAAGATGATGGAAACTAGAAAAGTCAAAGAAACATGGGGCTTAACTATTTTTAAATTTCAAAGCAGTTTTATCTTATTTTTTATTTTTAAATGTAGATTTTCTAGCTTTATTGAACTATTACTGACATATAACATATGTAACCTTAACTTACACAATGTGAGGATTTGGTAAGCAAATGTATTTCAAAATGATCACCATAATGAAGTTAGTTAGCACCTCTACTTCCTTACATAATTATCATTTTTTTAATGTGGTGATAATATTTAAGATCTACTTTCTTAAAAGCTTTAGTAAGTGTATTGGTAGTAGTGGTTTTCTCATTTCTGACTCTTGTGACCCCCATGGACTGTAGCCCACCAGGCTTCTCTGTCCATGGGATTTCCCAGTCAAGAATACTGAAGTGGGATCTTCCAGACCCAGGGATTAAACTCCCATCTCTTGCATTGCAGAAGTATCCTTTTATACCTAAGCTACCAGGGAATCCTAAGTATGCATATTACAGAATTATTAATTATAGTCAACATGCATTTTATAGCTGGAAGTCTGCACCTTTTTATCAGCATCTCCCCATCTTTCCTCCAACCCTGCTGCAGACCCCTGGAAACCACTGTTCTACTCTTTACAGAGTGAAGCTTTAATTTTGAGCTGTCTATTCCAGATAAATATAATTACAGAGATATTTTGGATAAAAACTGGAAAGAAGTCCTTTATGACATGGTTTCTTAATTTTTACTATTCTGACTATTGATTTCTTTTCCAGGAGTTAGGCTGGAAAAGGACAAAGACAGAGAAAGAGGAATCAATAAAGAAGGTAGAGATGAAAATGCCAAGGAAGGAAGAAAATTATGGAGATGCTTCTGAAGTAAGAAGGTAGTTCTAAAAGGATGAGTTACCAACAATGTTAAGTCTCATAGGAAAGTCAAATAGATTAAGAAAGAGAATGTTTTCATTAGATTTGGTGACAAAGAGGTCACTGATGACCACACAGAAATTAATTTCCATTGGGAGGGTGCAGTGTGGAAGCCACAATACAGTAAATTAAGCACTGATAAGGCAAATTCTTGAATCTGGGGATCTCAGAATGGATTGGAAAAACAGACATGCAAACAAGCTCCCCTTCCTTGGCATCTAGAGAGACAAGGTTTCAAGAAGTTTGACTATGAATTGAGAAAGAATAACAGCATGCGAGCTAGAGGAGGAAAGTTATGTTTCTATGATGGGATAATCTTGAGTGTGCTTATTGCTTGATGGGAAAGAGACAGAAAGTGAGAGGTTGAAGATACAGTACAACAGACTAATGGAAGAGGTCTCTGAGTGAAATGGCAAGAAACAGAGTCCTAAAGGTGGAGGGCCTGGGCTTGAGGAAGAGACATCTTTTTCTCAGAAACCAAGGGCTAGCTGAGAGCAAGTTAAAGTTTCTGGTAGTGGTAAATAATCTCACTCTGTCTCCTCTTTCTTCCCCAATAAAGCACTTGCTTCTTTGGCTTTATCAGACTGCACACCCAATTTGGTTATAGAATTTATCAGGGGTTACGGTGTATTTTATGAATGTGAAAGAGAGGCAAAGAGAAGATAAAGATACCAGTCCTAGAGGGAGGGTAGGTCAGAAAAGCAGTGAGGAAGGAAGAGCTAATAGATAAATAGAAGAAGATGAAAGAATGGTTAAAACTTTGAAAGCAAGATCATGGGGTGAGAAGGTAAGATTATTGGTAGGTGGAAAGCCATAGTCAGAAGCTAAAAAAAAAAAAAAATAGAATTTAAGACTTCAAAGTGATAAGGAGGTTGATGTAAAGTCTGAGTAAAGTTATTGAAGCTGTAATTTTCTAGCTGTAGAGGTTTCATCTTTGCCACCTACAAAAGATTTCTCAGAGACAAGGAAAGTGTTTCCTTTTCCCTGTACATCTTAATTTCTAATTTTTTCTCAAAATTTCCACAATATGTTTCCTAGGGTGAGATGGTGAAGTGAAGGAATACTGGAGTTTTAAGTGAAAATTAGGAAACTATCTCATATAATCTCCTGTCCTGTCACTTTGCTCTTGCTCACTTGTTCATCACACCTTCATGGAGTTTATAACATGGTCGTGAGAGGAAACTGTGCTCTGGTGAGTCAGAGATGAGTAGAACTCAGTTGTTATCCTCAAAGAGCTCATAGTCTAATGGAGGAAGTAGGACCAGAAGCCAACACTTTCAATCTCTGACCTTTTGTGTTGGAGATAGGATGTCTGAAAAAGAGTGAAGAACATTCCCACACACCCTCTTGGGCACATCCCCCATCTGTGTTCTTACATCCGCCTGCCATGTTGGGCCTCAATGGCACCCCCTTCCAGCCAGCCACACTCCAGCTAACAGGCATCCCTGGGATGCAGACAGGTCAAGCCTGGGTTGCTCTGGTTTTCTGCATCCTCTACCTGATTTCCATCATAGGCAACCTCACCATCCTTGTTTTGGTGATTCAAGAGCCTACTCTACACCAGCCCATGTACTACTTCCTCTCTATGCTCTCTCTCAATGATCTGGGAGTGTCCTTTTCTACACTTCCCACCGTGCTTGCTACCTTTTGTTTCAACTATCGTCATATTGACTTTGATGCCTGTCTGGTTCAGATGTTCTTCATTCATACTTTCTCTTTCATGGAATCAGGCATACTGCTGGCCATGAGCTTTGATCGTTTTGTGGCTATTTGTGACCCACTACGCTATGCAACTGTGCTCACCAACAACCGCATCTTGGCTATGGGCCTAGGTATCCTTGCCAAAAGTTTCACCACTCTCTTCCCTTTCCCCTTTCTGGTGAAACGACTGCCCTTCTGCAAAGGCAATGTTTTACATCACTCGTACTGCCTCCATCCAGATCTCATGAAAGTGGCATGTGGAGATATCCATGTTAATAACATCTATGGGCTTTTTGTGGTTATTTTTACCTATGGCATAGACTCAACTTTTATCCTGCTTTCGTATACATTGATCCTGAGAGCCGTGCTGGTAATTGCATCCCGGGAGCAGCGGTTCAAATCTCTCAACACCTGCATGTCCCACATCTGTGCAGTACTGGCTTTTTATGTGCCTATAATCGCTGTCTCCATGATCCACCGCTTCTGGAAAAGTGCCCCACTTGTTGTTCATGTCATGATGTCCAATGTCTACCTGTTTATACCCCCCATGCTCAACCCCATCATCTACAGTGTGAAGACAAAGGAGATACGCAGAGGGATCCGTCAAGTCTTCTGTAAGTCTTGGGGCTGAGGAATGCTGCAGACCCTGAGAGATCCATTTTGGAGGAAGGACTGGGACTTTTTCTGACTTTAGGAATGTTAAAACAAGGAAAAGGACTAGGATCTTGATAGCTGTGAATATGGAACTAATAAAAGAACACCGGACTCAATAAAATGACATATGTATTGAACACTTACTCTATGGAAAACTTTGTGCTAGTTGCTAGCAATGTTATAATGATGAATAAGACATATTCTTAAGAGATAGATTTATCAAGGGAAAACCATAAAAATAAAGATTCCCTGAAATATATTTGACATATGTGAAAATATTGGAAGCTCTACAGTGCCCTTACCCTTGAACACAATCCTACTACTACCAAGAGTGAGGAAATGATACATTGAAGACAAAATTCAGTGGAAGTTTGGTGTTTCATTGGGTGGAAAAGGGCACTTTCCATGTGGCACTAGTAATAAAGAACCTGCCCACCAATGAAGGAGATGTGGGTTTGATCTCTAGGTTAGGAAGATCTCCTGGGGGAGGGTATGACAATCCACTCCAGTATTCTTGTCTGGAGAACTCCATGGGCAGAGAAGCCTGGTGGGCTACAGTGCATAGGGTCACACATATTTGAACACGACTGAGACAACTTAGCGTGCATGGGGAGAAAGGGCCCATTGGTTTGTGGAAATAAAATTTTTGTTTCTATGTTTGTGAGGTAGACTGTGAAGGAAGAGAAGGGCTATGGTAGTTGGCCAGGGTGGCAGAAAGACAGGAAAGTAATGATCTTGGCATAACAAACTGCTTGAGAAAAAATATTTAGGCAAGCGTATTTAGACCTTGTACTCCAAGTGTGGTCCAGTGAACAACAGAATTGTTATATCTGGTGGTTTGTTAATGAAACAGAATCTTAGACCCTGAACAAGACCTACTGAATTCAAATTGCTTTTAATAAGACCTTGGGGTGATTAAAGGTTGAGAGGCATAGTGTTTCTCTCTAAGGTTATGGGTATCTAATGTGCAACAAAAATAACAAAGATCATGAATAATAAAGGTCTGAAAAACTAGTTCTCAGAGTGTGACTCCCAGACTAGTGTCATCAGCATTGTTTGGGAAATTGTTAGCGATACAAATTCTCAGGCCTTTCCTCAGATATCCTGATCAGAAACTCTTAGGTGGTGAGGTCCAGCAATATGTATTTTTAATAAGTCCTCCAAGCAAATCTGATATATGTTACAGGTTGAAAACCTTTAAACTAGAATATTGATCTAGACTATTCGGGAAAATTGCAAACAGCTTTGTGAAGACAAAGGTTTCCTCAGATATCCTGATCAGAAACTCTTAGGTGGTGAGGTCCAGCAATATGTATTTTTAATAAGTCCTCCAAGCAAATCTTATATATGTTACAGGTTGAAAACCTTTAAACTAGAATATTGATCTAGACTATTCGGGAAAATTGCAAACAGCTTTGTGTAGACAAAGGAGAGGTTTCACACTAAGAAGCTCTGAAAACAAGATCGATCCTGAGAGACTGCCTAAGATTGTGTGTGTGTGCTCAGTCAAACTGGACTCTTTGTGACCCCATGGGCTGTAGCCTCTCCAGGCAAGAATAATGAAGTGCGTGACCATTTCCTGCTCCAGGGATCTTCCAGACCCAGGGATCGGGCCTGTGTCTCTTGTATCTCCTGCATCAGCAGGTGGATTCTTTATCAATGCGCCACCTGGGAAGCCTAAGCTTGCAGGTGATTTTTAAAGCTGGAAGAAATTGAGTGCCTGACAACTAGCTGTAAGGTGTTGGTGGGAAAGGGATATACCGACTTATAGACTCTTATCTCCACAAAGTGGTGCACGTGGAACACAGAAATTANGATCGGGCCTGTGTCTCTTGTATCTCCTGCATCAGCAGGTGGATTCTTTATCAATGCGCCACCTGGGAAGCCTAAGCTTGCAGGTGATTTTTAAAGCTGGAAGAAACTGAGTGCCTGACAACTAGGTGTAAGGTGTTGGTGGGAAAGGGATATACCGACTTATAGACTCTTATCTCCACAAAGTGGTGCACGTGAAACACAGAAATGACTTAAATGGGCTGAACAATCTCCAGCCTCTTCACTAGGGTTCAGGCTCCTGCCTCATCACTAGATTCCTTTCTTTTCTCCCAATTTCCACCTGCTAAGATCTCAACTAACCTGAAATCCTAAATTAAGGTAAAATCCAACTAGAAGGCTACCCTCTAAGTAAATACAATATAGAGGGGAAGATAATGAGTTGGGTGTTACACTGAGATACAGAATCTTGCCAGAGTTTTTCGGGTGAGTGTTCCATGCATGCAAGTCTCCTGGTCAAGACCTCTTCTGAGACTTTTCTGTTTTCTACAAACTCCATTAACTTCCTTCTGAAGTGTATATTCCTTTTCTAAAATGAAAATTAATGTGATTGTATTTTTCTGCACCAAACATGTTCCTCCATTGTGCCTATCTTTTCTTTGCTCCATTGAAAAAATTTTGATTTAAACACCACAAGACAAATTTATTTCCCTATTTAAGATCTGTGGGGCAATATGCTTCATAATTTTTCCATAAATGAAAGTGAAAGTGATAGTCACTCAGTCAAGTCCAACTCTATGGGACCCCATGGACTGTAGCCCACCAAGCGTCTCTGTCCATGGGATTCTAAAGGCAAGAATATATTGAAAAAATTTTGATTTAAACACCACAAGACAAATTTATTTCCCTATTTAAGATCTGTGGGGCAATATGCTTCATAATTTTTCCATAAATGAAAGTGAAAGTGATAGTCACGCAGTCAAGTCCAACTCTATGTGACCCCATGGACTGTAGCCCACCAAGCGTCTCTGTCCATGGGATTCTAAAGGCTGGAGTGGATTGCTAGGCCCTCCTGCAGGGGATCTTCCCAACCCAGGGGTCAAACCTGTGTTTCCTGCATTGCAGGCAGACTCTTTACCATCTGAGCCACCAGGGAAGCCCTAATTTGTAATAGATCCCTGTTGTTGGGATTTGCACAAACATTATGTTTGGCATTATCACTCTTATAATGAACAAATACTATTTTCCTTGACTTCTTTTTTCATAAAATAGTGGCAGACACTAAGTCTTGAAAGAAGACTTTTCAAAAGTTGAAAAAGAGTTAATGAAATGATAGTCAAACCTAAAATCTTACACCTAGCACACTGTTTGATATGCCCAATGCATGTGAATTAAATCAACAACCAAATGACTAGTTAAATAAATGAAAGACTGTATCAAAGATGATGCTTATTTCCAGTTATGCTGCCTCTAATGACATAGTTAAGAGACACTTCCCTCTGGGTCTTCTCAAAGCCTAAATTCTCCTCACGAGGAACTTATTATGCTCAACCTGAGGCATCATTGTAGGTCTCTCTATTCTCCATAATTCTATGACCTTGTACACAGGACTGTTTTCTGCATTCTCTTTAATTATATCTTCTCATTCCTAACCCATTAATTTTTACCTAGTGGTTTCTACAGTGATGGAAAGCAGAAAGAGGTTTCAAACTGCCTAAGATACATCAAAGTTCCACATGGAGAAGGAAAATTTTCTTCTATGTCCATATTTTGTTTCCATCCCCTAACCATCCCATGACTTGATAGAAAAAATAAAGAAAACTCCCACCATTCCTTCCCTCAGTACACCTTTACTCTGTCTGAAACTGAAACAAGGAGGAGGTAAAATGAAATACTTAATGGAAAGATCAGTTATTTGGAAAAATAAACTATTTGGAGTATCTGAAATTAGAACCTTTAGCAGAACTTCTAATGAGTATTATTACCACATGTAGTACAATCACATTTTTAAAGATCACTTTCTTCTTTTTATTTGAATCCCTTATAGACAGGGTCTTTTTTTTTTTTTTTTTTTTTAAACAGGTCAGGTACCAGTTTGAAGGAATACTAGTTTCATGAAATTATGGAGCTAGTAGATAACAAGGTTAGGGCTCAAACTCACATCTACATGACTTTGAACTCAGTGGTCTTTCAATGGGGATGTCTCTCCTGGAGGAGATCTCAGTCTTGTAGAACTTGGCAGAGGGTTGGATTGGAGGTGATGGGAGTGGGAATTGAGCAGGAAACACCAGTTATAAGTGGATGGAGGTAGCCATTACATCTTGGAAATAGGTCTGTTTTCTCGGCTCTGAGTTCTGGAGTTTGCCCATTGGGTCTATGCTTTAAATAGGTGTTCTCAATCCTGTCCGGTTCTTTCATGAACTGTAGCCCACTAGGTTCCTCTGTCCATGGAATTTTCCAGGCAAGAATAGTGTAGCAGGTTTCCGTTTTCTTCTCCAGGGGATCTTTCTAACCCAGGGATCAAACCCATGTCTCTTATGTCTCCTGAATTGGCAGGCAGGTTCTTTACTACTAGTACCACTTGGGAAGCCCCCAAAGTGAAAGTGTTACATGCTCAGTCCATGGGGACTCTTTGAGGCCCCATAGACTGCAGTCCATCAGGCTCCTCTGTCCATGGAATTCTCCAAGGCAAGCATGCTGGAGTGGATTGCCATTCCCTTCTCCAGGGAGTCTTTACAACCCAGGGATCGAAACCAGGTCTCTCACATTGCAGGCAGATTCTTTACTCTCTGAGACACCATGTAGCTTCCCTGAAGGCTCAACAGTAAAAAAATCTACCTGCAGTGCAGGAGACATCACTTCCACCCCTTGGTTGGGAAGATCACCTGGAGAAGGAAATGGCAACCCACTCCAGTGTTCTTGTCTGAAAAATCCCATGAACAGAGGAGTCTGTGTGCACTACAGTCCAAAAGGTCAAAAACAGACATGACTGAACACACACACCACAATTGTATACTATTTAGGGCTTCCCTGGTGGTTTAGAGGGTAAAGCTTTAGATTCTGCCTAAAATGTGGATTTTAAGCCCCATATTTGGGGATTTTAACTGAGTTCTGTGCTGAGGATTCTGACTTTGAGACTGGATAATTGGGATAGGTAGAATATTGCTATGGAGCTTGGAGGAAAATTCTCCTCTTCATTGCAAGGAAGCAGTTGGAATTTTATTTTCTCTTTGGAGAGAGGGAAATGTCTCCAGGGATAGTTTTTTTTTTTTTTTCTCCTCTGTTCCCAAGTGACATCTAATCCTCCTTTTCTTCCCCCTTTACCAACACAGTATCACACTCAGGCAAACCAGGACCCCAGAGGCTCTGGCGCCTAGGAACTCGTATTCAGAGACATAAAGTCTATCTGTCTGAGGCTAGTACCTGCTTGAGGTTCATTCTGCAAACACTGTGAGCTCAGGTTCTTTGTCTTTCAAGCCAACTCTCTCTTCATTGAGCTCTTTCAGGTGAGTCTGAAATCTATTTGTATGAGCACAAGAAGTGTATTTCGGTCTATAATTCTCTCTGTGCCCCTGTGTGATTCCCTCAGCCTCTCTCAAGTCTCTGTGTCTTTGAGTGAATTTCTGTCCATGCAAGTGTGTGCTTGTGCATTTGCTATCATTTGTTTGGCTTATGATGGAAGGGTTTAAAATAAATAAAAACAAAATTCCCTTTTGTCGGATTCTTTTGTTGGATCAGTTGAGATGATCTTGGTTGCTTTCCTTCATTCTATTAAGATGATATATCAGATTGATTGAGTTTTGTCTATTGACCCATTCTCAAATTCCAGGAGTGGATCCCACTTGGTCATAATGTATAACCCTTCCAATGGAAAAAAAAATTTTTTTTATTCCAAAATCTTAGTTTCATATATATTTTCCTAAAAACAAACAAACAAAAAAGAGTAATATATCTTCCAACACCAGGTGTCCTCCAGGACACCACTTTTAGATAAGGCTACAGAGATGGCTCTATCAGTGAAGGACACATGGCAATCTCATGACAGGGGCTGAGAGCTTGCCTCTGTTCTATTCCACACAGAACCGAAGTCATGATATTGTCAGCATCACAGACCAGGAGAGATTTTGACCTCCCGGAACATCAGGCCCAAAGGCAGAAGAAGACTTGAAAGTGCCTTTAATTCCAGTTCAGCAGCTGCTGGAATTCTACCCCCAGCATTTCCATCAATGGTTACACAATTGTGGCAATTGTTGCTTGAACGTGTTCACTGACATCTTGTAGCTTTGACTCAGAAAAATCTTCCGTACCTGGACCCTAGATTGTCATCTCCATCTCCATCTGTCACTCACTACCTCTTATATCCATCCCTGTTCACCTCTGCTGCAGTCTCTTCTTAGAAAAAAAAAAAAAGCATCACTGGTTCCTTCAGTGCTCTTTATATGACTTGGTCCCCTCTATCTCTGTGTGTGCCCCATTGGTTTAACTTTGATCTAGAGACTGGAACCCAGAACTGAATGTACTTCAGTTATGACCCTGAACAATGTGTTCATGCTTTTATTAATTCATGAATTATTGAGCATGTCTTTGTGTTAGAAACATGAAGCAGTGGGGGGCAAGAATGAACCAGACACAAGTTTACCTAAGATTCCAAGGGAGAACAGAGGTGTAAAGGCACTTCTCATAAAATAAAAAGTATGTATAAAATATTTTAAAGTCATAGATGAGGCTATTATTTCCACTTAAGTAGTAATAGGGAAAGCTGCAGAAAAAATAAAGGTGTTGACTATGAATGGCAGTGGGAGTTCAAAAACAAGGAAGAGGAAGGTAAAGCAAGTAAATCTCCTAGTCTGATTGGGAGGCAGGAAAAATAAATCTGTCTGTCATTCTCTACTTTGCTCTGCCTGTGAAGGTGAAGATGACCAACTTCCCAATATCTCCACCTTCTTCTTACTTCAGTTCAGCTCAGTTCAGTTCAGTTGCTCAGTCGTGTCCGACTCTTTGTGACCCCATGAATCGCAGCACGCCAGGCCTCCCTGTCCATCACCAACTCCTGGAGTTCATTCAAACTCTCGTCCATCAAGTCGGTAATGCCATCCAGCCATCTCATCCTCTGTCGTCCCCTTCTCCTCCTGCCCCCAATCCCTCCCACCATCAGAGTCTTTTCCAATGAGTCAGTTCTTCGCATGAGGTGGCTAAAGTACTGGAGTGTCAGCTTCAGCATCATTCCTTCCAAAGAACACCCAGGGCTGATCT
>SJYX01011353.1:0-12319 GCA_006410675.1 Oreotragus oreotragus
GGAACCTGGCATAGTTTCCATAAGGGCAGGATTAGATGCTAATCTGAGGGATTCTCCATTGACCTTGACTCCATCTTAGAATCCTTCTTCAGTGGTATTAAGGAGTTTATGGGCACATTTCCCCTAGGTCTTAGAGAAGGAGGAAAATTGCCTTAGATTGATTTGCTTATATGCGAGCCCAGCCTGCTTGGTCATCATCAATCAAGTCTTGATGGGGCCACCCACATCCTGGAAAGTCACCACAGATGTGCCAGGAATGGGTCAGAGGTGCACAGAGAGGTCATTGCTTATTAAAAACTTTGATTGCTCTGTGCCTATTTGTGTCTGAGCCCTTGTGTTTTTTGTTTCCAAAATCCCTAGGAGTTTTCAGGGCTGACTCAAAATGCCTGGTGGTTTCATAGACATGCTGCTCCTGGCAGATACTCTGACACTTCCCTCCAGGCAGGAGGACCTTGGGCCAGGGCTGGCAAAGAGCTGCTCCCAGCTGGAGCTGCTGGGGTCAGGGCCTGTGGACATGCCCACCCAGACCGTGCCAGTCCTAGGCTTTCACTCACAATTCACCATTTTAGCTTCCCAGGGTTTGACAAAAACCCAGCTTTTACATCACCAGCGCAGCATGAAACTTATTGTTTGAAATATATTAGAAACTGCCGCTATATCCAGCTGGCAAGGTGCCAGGGAAGGAAATTAAACCTTGCATTTCCCCAGCCCTCCCTCTCTACTTCCTGGTAACCCATCAGTTCTGTTCAGAATGTGCCCCAAAGTGCCAGCCCTTGCCATTTGCCAGAGTCATGGCACTTGGAATTCCCAGTGAATCTAGATATCCATTCAGCCTCTGCCAACCCATTGACGGGCTCTGAGAATTCTAATGTTATTACATGGAGAATCATTCTTGTCTACCCTGAGGTGCGTGTAGCCAGTGGAGAGATGGAGAGGGAGGTGTGGTTGCCAGCATCCCAATTTGACTTTTCAGTGTCAGAGAGGAAATAATTTATGAAAGTCACAAAAGTGATATATGTCAACAGTTTAAGATATCGGTATGTGAATAATAAATTATAGCTCTATTTATTCTGTGAAACAAAACTGTAATCTTCCACTGAGAGAGAAAATAAAAAACGTACTGTCTTCTCTTGGAGACAACCACCACTACCATGCTGAGGAATCTTTGTCTTTCTTTTCCTAACCATTTACCCAGACTGCCTCTTGGCCCATGTCTGATAGGGACCACAGGAACAAGGAAGACCCTTTCTAACCCTGGGGAATTTATGGTTCACTTAGGGAGAGAGCAAACATGCTCATTTATATCTGTAACATAAGGCTGTGTAAACACTTGTCTGAGGGAAGAGGCATCTACAACAAACATGGGGCACAGCTCATACCCACTCATTCTTTCAGAAAATATTTACTGAACTCTTATGATGCTCTCAGATTGATTCTTGCATGTGGGATTCAAAGATTAAACATGTCAAAAAAATTTTCTGTCCCCAAAGAATTAGCAGTGAGGAGCTAGGGAAAGAAAATGACTTTGGAGAGACTTGTGCTTAGCTCCTATCTCTGCCTCTTGCCAGCTGAATAACCCTGGGCAAGCCTCTTTCCACTCTGAGTCTGTGTTTCCTCACCAACAAAATAGAGGCGAATGAGAACAATCTCAGAGGGATGGTGAAGATGAAGTGAGATAAAGCACGTGAAGAGCATTATCAGTACAAATAAATCACTGCATAAATGAGACTATCCTAGGCCATCAGGTGGATTGAGAGCTGAGCAGGCTATCTGAGGCCTCTTGGTTGGACATTTCATCACCAGACCTGACTGCTCCTCCTGTTGGGGGTCTGGGGATCCTGCAGCCTCAGGGCTCTAGACCTGGAGCCTGGGACTCACCACCTCTCTTTCTCTACCTGCTGGCCTGGCCTTTTTGGGGATGAGTCCTCTTGGCCAAAAAGCTCACCTACCCCTCCTCCCTGCCAGATATCTGGAATCCTGGTAAGACTTCAATGTGATGTGGCGTGAAGTCAGCTGAGTGTTTTGTCCTTTGTTTATCATTTATAATTTTTACTCAGGAAAATTTCAGACATATATAAAAGCAGAGAAAATAGTATGACATACCCTCATGTCCTTTCAATGTCAATAGTTATCCGTGCATATCCAATATTATTTCATTCGTAACTCCACCTGCTCCTCCTGCCTTCTGGATTATTTTGAAGGAAAGCACTTTTTAAAAAATTGTAGTTGCAATATCACACTTAAAAATTAAGAAAAAAATTTAATATTAGCAAGCATTTAGTAGGAGTTCACTTTTCCTTGATTGTGCTACAGATGCTTATATGGGGTAGATTTCTTTTAACTGTGGTCTGAACAAGGTCCAGAGGATGTACTTTGTAGCTATTTTGGCCTCTCTGTGTGCTGATGGGAATAATCTAGTAGGGAGGGTTAAGTTGTTAATGCAGGACAGTGAGAGATAATTTCAGTACTAAACTGCTACTGTGGATGGAGGGTTCAGAGCACAAGCAGGAAAGTTGACATTAGAGAGGGGTGAAGATACTTTCCCATTTGACCAAAGGAGGAAGCAGGGGGTGTGGCTTTAAAGCAACAGTCCCCAGTGATTTTGGCACAGGGACTGATTTTGTGGAAGCAGTTTTGCCATGGACTGAAGGCACGGTAGGGGGAGATAGTTTGGGGATGATTCAAAAGCATTACTTTTTTGGTGCACTTTAATTCTATTATTTTTACATCAGCTCCTCCTCAGATCATCAGATATTAGATACAGGAAGTTGGGGACCCCTGCTTTAGAGGAAAGTGGGTAAGAAGGTGGAGATGATTCTTAGCTGGTTGCTTTCATTTTCTCAGATTGGTGTGAAGAGGATGAGAGATTTGATTTGAGCTGGGGAGAGCCTGAGGGCCTCTTTGAAAAACCTTTGTTTAATAGATAAGGAGAGCAGGGTCCCAGAAGAGATTTGCCCAAGATTCCATAGCTAGTTAATGAGAGGTTTCAGAACAGAACCTAAGTCTCCTGGGTTTTAGGCCAGGGCTCTCTTAACTGACCCTGACTGTTCATAAACAGAAGATTTTGTGACTTTCCTGTCTCCCTCTAGTGATGATTTGTTGGGGTCCACTGGGCTAACAGGGAGGGTGTGTCCCTGGAGATGGTTATTGCTATTCCGTGTTGGTTTGGGTAAGTCTGGATATTGGGTAGCACAATTTAAGTCCAAGAGCTTTGCCAAAGAAGGGACTCAAAATCATGGAATCTCAAACTTAAACAGGCCCCTTCCAGTGGTCCTCAAGACCCATCACACTTGCTGGAATATTCTTAAGGCATCTTGTTCAGTTCGTTCAATTCAGTTCAGTTGCTCACAAGTGTCCAACTCTTTATGACCCCCTGAACTGCAGCACACCAGGCTTCCCTGTCCATCACCAACTCTCAGAGCTTGCTCAAACTCCTGTCCATCGAGTCAGTGATGCCATCCAACTATATCATCCTCTGTTATCCCCTTCTCCTGTCTTCAATCTTTCCCAGCATCAGGGTCTTTTCCAGTGAGTCACTTCTTCCCACCAGGTGGCCAGCGTATTGGAGTTTCAGCTTCAGCATCAGTCCTTCCAATGACTATTCAGTGTTGATTTCCTTTAGGATTGACTAGCTTGATCTCCTTGCAGTCCAAGGGGCTCTCAAGAGTCTTCTCCAACACCACAGTTCAAAAGCATCAATTCTTTGGCACTCAGCTTTCTTTATAGTCAACTCTCACATCCATACATGACTCTGGAAAAACTGCAGCTTTGACTATACGAAACTTTATTGGCAAAGTAATGTCTCTGCTTTTCAATATGCTGTCTAGGTTGGGCATAGCTTTTCTTCCAAGGAGCAAGCATCTTAACTTCACAGCTGCAGTTACCATCTGCAGTGATTTTGGAGCCCAAGAAAATAAAGTCTGTCACTGTTTCCATTGTTTCCCCATCTATCTGCCATGAAGTGGTGGGACCGGATGCCATGATTTTCATTTTTTGAATCTTGTGGTTTAAGCCAGCTTTTTCACTCTCCTCTTTCACTTTCATCAAAGGTCTCTTTAATTCTTCTTTGCTTTCTGCAATAAGAGTGGTGTCATCTGCATATCTGAGGTTATTGATATTTCTTCTGGCAATCTTGATTCCAGCTGGTGCTTCATCTAGCTCGGCATTTTGCATGACTTACTCTGCATATAAGTTAAATAAGCAGGGTGACAGCATGCAGCCATTATGTACTCCTTTCCCAATTTGGAGCCATTATGTTGTTCCTTGTTCTGTTCTAACTGTTTCTTCTTGACCTGCGTACAGGTTTCTCTGGCAGAAGGTAAGGTGGTCCCATCTCTTAAGACTTTTCCACAGTTTGTTGTGATCCACATAGTCAAAGGCTATGGAGTAGTCAATGAAGCAGAAGTAGATTTTTTCTGGAACTCTCTTGCTTTTTCTATGATCCAATGGATGTTGGCAATTTGATCTCTGGTTCCTCTGCCTGTTCTAAATCCAGCTTGAACATCTGGAATATGGCAGAGAAGAAGGATGTGTGCTCATCTTCTCCAATGAGAACTCCAAAATCGCAACTTGCTGCTGAATAAACATCGACAAGAGAATGTTTGATTCCACCAAAAAATGATACCCCACATCCAAGAGCAAAGGAGAAGCCCCAGTGAGATGGTAGGAAAGGTGAAATCACATTTAGAATCAAACTCCAAGGTTTCCTGCAATCCCTCAGTGAGTTGTCCAGCTACTTCTTGATCACGTGCAGGGACTGGGGGCCAGCCACCTCTCAAGCTGTGTACCCTAGTAGGGGACATCTTTAACAGCAAGAAAACAGCAGGCTAATGTTGGGCTGAAATCTGCCTCCCTATAATTTCTACCCACTGAGCTGAATTCTGCCCCTGAAGCTATACACATAAACTCATCCTTCTCCTTCCTGACAGCCCTTCAGATCCTTGGAGCCGCCTCTCAGCTCCCCCTGCTAAGAAATGACACTGCTTCTGAGCCTGTCCCCAGAACAGAGGCCTCGCTCTGGAGCTTAGAGGGCTGATTTTCTCGAGAGCTCAATTTATGTTACTTGCTTTGTGGAATCCAGGAAATAAACTCTGCTGTCTATTCCATATTTTATTTCTGAAAATTGCTTTCTTTTTTCATTTCAGTCCCCTGGGACCCCAATCAAAGCTGTTTAGTACATCCTGCTTCTCTTCCAAGAATGTTGCCTGCACCATCTCTTGTGCTTCAGGCACACCACAGGGCCTTCTTGCAAGAGACAAGCTCCTTCCTTCTCCATTAAATTCCAACAGGGAGCTCCAGGGCACCAAGCCTCAATCAGAGGCTCCTCCTCCACCAGCTCATTGATCTACAATCAATAGGAAGTCTTTGTGGGGCGGGGGGAATGCTGCTCAACGCAGCAGACATAGTCATCTTGACTGGAATCCTTATACATATCCCTTGTTATTTACATTCTTCCCACAGAATCTCGGATTTTGTTCACCTGAGAAGTCTTTTCAAGCTACTCTAACCTACGTTAGCATCCCCTTTCTTGGGAATCTTTATCTTAAGACTAGTGGCATATGGGTAGGAGCCATCTTTGCCTGTGAGGAGGAATATTCTATCACAGATATTATTTAATTATGGCAATGGTGATAATATAAATCAGATCTGCCTTCAGTGAGCCTTTTGCTTCTATATTCTTTCTGCACAGTGTACCAGCTTACCACTTGCACAGGGATGGATGCTCCTCCAATTCACCTTGGCATGCTGCTTCTTGACAGTGACTTGTAGCTTACCCTGTGGTTTCTCAAATGTTTTAATGAACCTTGGTTTTCTCCCCTAGCCCAGGGATAAGCTGTTGATGTCTGGGTGGAATCTGACTGGTTTTACCCACAGCCTAAGCCTGGCATAGACCTGGGCACATGGTCACTGCTTAACACATGAGTCCTTGATTTTGTGAGTGAGTAATTGGCGTGGTTCCCTGTTCCCAGCAACTCCAGAGCAAGACCTAGCCCAGGGATAAGCTGTTGATGTCTGGGTGGAATCTGACTGGTTTTACCCACAGCCTAAGCCTGGCATAGACCTGGGCACATGGTCACTGCTTAACACATGAGTCCTTGATTTTGTGAGTGAGTAATTGGCGTGGTTCCCTGTTCCCAGCAACTCCAGAGCAAGGCATTGTGATTTTAATTTTTTCTTTTGAAACCATCCCTTCAGATCTGCCTCAAGGAGGAGAGAGGGAGGGGTAAGCAAACTTTTATATGTACCTGAAGAAAGAAAAGTGATAAACACAGGCTAACCCTCCTGGCCTCTCCCACATCTGTCACCCTCAGCTGCCTGATAAGGCAGAGCTAGAAGGCTGTCTGGCAGGCTGGGTCCACAGTTTTCTGATTAGTCAGGGGCAGGAATCTGACTTTTCTCTACTTCTTTCATCCTCCTTCTCAGCCCCACCTTACTTTCCTAATTACTTTGATGGGATTTCAAAGACCAGAGCATCTTTCTGTTGTTGTTCCTAACCTCAGCAGTTCGTATGATTTCATTCTGGTTTTGCTTTGGCTGAGTCCTTGATCTGTTATAATTATTTTCCCAAACTGCCTGCAGTCCCCAGTGCACACAGCTAATTATCTGTAGAGCCTGCCCAGAGTGTTCTGTCAGCTTCTGTTGGATCTGGGGCTCTGCCTCCTTGTCTGTTGGTTGGGTGCTGGGTGCCCTGGCTGGATGGCTTTGGCCTATGGGAGGCTCTGTAAGGGCCCCATCCCTTACCCGGGCTGGTTGTCTGTGAGGATCACCCAGTGATCACCAGTTAGCTCCTCCTGAATCTCCATTCCAGCTGCATGGTGGCTAGGCTACTTCCTGGGAATGAGGCCATCCTGGGAAGTGGTTTCATTCAATTATTTATTCAACTCATTCCTTCATGTCTTCAACATCTTTTGAGACATGACTATGTGCTAGACATCATGCCAGGTGCTATATGTCTATTCAAGAGTCAATAAGCCATGGCATTTGCCCTGAAGAACATCAGTCCAGTTGAGGAAACAGCAAGTACACAAGGAAGCCTTATATGCTATGAGGGGGACACAGTTCAAACACTCCCAGAGCTCAGAGGACAGGAGGAGAAATTTACTTTTAAATGGGAGAGCAGGGAAGTCTTCTTGGGAAAGGCTACGGTGAAGCTGGATCTGAAGGGTGGATTTAATCTGGACATTGGAAGCAGGAGGTAGAAGAAACCATTTGTGTGAGTGAGTCTTCAGGACCCTCTTGAAGGCCAATCAGGATCCCGGCTTCCCCAAGGCCAGCTGCTGGCTGCCTTCAGAAACTTTGCCAGCCACCTATCTGCCAGCCCCAGTTACTCTCTCAGGTTGGAGCAGTAATGAAGGCTGATGGTCAAGGTCACATGCATGCAGTGTCAGGCTTATGACTCCACTCTCTTCTTTCTGGCTCATCACATGAGAGTGGAGGAAGCTCCCCATGTCTAGCTTCTTCCACTTTCTTATTCTACACTGCATCTTCTCCAAGTACTGGATGAATTACTCTAAAATGTTAAAGATGCTGTCATTCACACTGATGAACCATAGAAGCCCACACCCCCTGTCCAAGGACCAATGCTATTTTTCATCTTTATTCCTTAGCATAAGCTGGTCTTCCCTTCTCCTCACTCCTCTTGACAGGCTGACTCCTTACAACCTTCCAGACTCAGCTCCAGTGTTGCCCCTCCTCCTGACTCAGGCTGGACTATGTGCCCCTCTCAGTGTTCCCTTAAACATCACCATTGTCCATAACCACAATACATAGAATTATGTTTGTATTTGAATCTGTGTGCTATGTCTGTGAGCCCCTGCATAATGTCTTCTTTGAGAATAGCAACTCTGTATTGACCCATCATGGTGCATACATTGTAAATGCTTAATTGGCATTTGTTGGGTCAAGAAATGCAGGCAGGGTACTCCATAAAGCAGATGCCTCTGCAATCTGTATGGTGAAATTTGGCTTGAGGAATTGAAGGGAAAGACTGCAAATTTTTTTTTAAAGCTGTCATATTTAAACTAGCTCTGCTCTGGCCAATTTCTGGCTAGCAAGAAGGCTCTGGGAGCACATTCAAAAGTGGGAAAGGCTTTTTGGATGTGATGGGAGGCAGTGGTCTAGAGTGGCCTACAGGTCTGGGGTCTGGGGACCTTTTAGGTAAGACTCTTCTTTTACCCAGATGAGTGGCCTCAGTAGTCTTCAGGAGGTCAGTGGTTCTCCAGGTGTGGTCCCCAGGCCAGCAGCATCAGCATCACCTGGGACTTTGTTGAAAAGTCAAATTCTCAGACTCCACCTTAGACCTACTGTATCAGGAGCTCCAGGACTAGGACTCAGTTATCTGTGTCTTAACAAATCTGGTGACTCTGCTAAGGTTGGACAACCTGTGGACTAGCTCAGTGCTTCTTAAAATGCCCTCTGTGTAAGAAACACTTCAGTTCAGTTCAGTTCAGTTGCTCAGTTGTGTCCAACTCTTTGTGACCCCATGGACTGCAACATGCCAGGCCTCTCTGTCCATCATCAACTCCCGGAGTTCACTCAAACTCATGTCCATTGAGTTGGTGATGCCATCCAACCATCTCATCCTCTGTCGTCCCCTTCTCCTTCCATCTTCAATCTTTCCCAGAATCAGGGTCTTTTCAAATGAATCAGTTCTTCCCATCAGGTGGCCAAAGTAATGGAGGTTCACCTTCAACATCAGTCCTTCCAGTGAACACTCAGGACTGATTTCCCTTGGATCTCTTTGGAGTCCAAGAGACTTTCAAAAGTCTTCTCCAGCACCACAGTTCAAAAGCATCACTTCTTCGGCAATCAGCTTTCTTTATAGTCCAACTCTCACATCCATACATGACTATTGGAAAAACCATAGCCTTGACTAGACAGACCTTTGTTGACAAAGTAATGTCTCTGCTTTTGAATATGCTGTCTAGGTTGGTCATAACTTTCCTTCTAAGGAGTAAGCATCTTTTAATTTCTTGGCTGCAGTCACCATCTGCAGTGATTTTGGAGCTCCCCAAAATTGTCTGTCCCTGTTTCCCCATCTGGGGTAACTTAGAATGATGATCTCTAGACTCCATCAGAGAAGATTTGAAAAGTCAGAGAGGCCCAGAAAACTGCACATTTAACAAGCACCCTGGGAGATTCGGAATTCATCTCCAGATCCTGCCTTCAGTTTGTCAGCACCACAGGAGATGATCCCTGAAGCACCTATGGCAGCAGCTGGCCTTTGGTTCTGCTTGGCTAGGAGCTATTGGTGCACGTGGCAGAAAGGTGGGTCTGGGAGGCAGGTGCTTGGCCTGCCTTCTGATTTGCCAAGAGAGGCCCCTGGGAGAGAAAAATGATGGCCATGCAGTGGGATGGAACTCTGAATGGAAAGAGGCTCTGTGCCTGGAGTAGGATATTCTTTCCCCAAAATAGCCCAGAGGGGTGTCGAAGGTAGGGTGGAGCACTTCTGTCCCTTTAAACACCCTCGTATATTTGCATTTAAAAATAGAAAGCAGCTCATGAATAATTTGTGAGTCATGAGCAAGCCCCTTCAAAATACAGTCATGAATAAAATATCCTGCTTTGCCTCCTCTAATGGCACCGGCCTTTGATGTTTTATTGATGGCTTGCCTGTCCTGAGTGCTGCTGGCTCCTGGATTAATTCCTGTGATTGAGCCCTCGACCCTCCCAGGTTGGTGGGCTTGGCCTCGCTGGCTGTCTGGCTTGCTTACACATAAATACACTGCCCTGTATTAGACAGTCCAACAGGGCTGCTTCAGACTCCTTCAGAACAAGGAGCATAATTACAGGGTTGTAGGAAACTCTGCCTTGCCCTACTGAGAGCATGGGATGTGAATTACCAGAAACCATTGTGTGCAGCAAGATGAGTCTTTGGGGCAAGGTGCAAGTGTGTCTCCCATGTTATTGCTTCCTGAGAAGCTGGGTATGGAAAGCAGACACTAAGAATCTGTAAATAATAATCTCCCAACATCTGTACTGACCAAGGCTCTGAGGCTGTGCCCCATTGGAACAGAGGTTCCAGCTGCCCAGGGGCTGTGTGTGTGAGACAAAGCAGAAGCCCCATCAAAGGAGAAGCGGGGCGGTGGAGGGAGGGGGGTTGGTTTTGCATCAATCTAGGGAGTTGGTAGGTCCAGGCACCTGTCAGGGACCCTACTTAAGGCAGAGTCCCCCAAAGCTGCCAGGGGTATATTGCTCTCTATACAGGCATAGGAAAAATTGTAGGGGAGAGTAGGGGAGGGGAGTTACATGGCTTTTAAAATTAAAAAGTAAAATAAAATTATAAGAAAGAAAGTTCCATGGATAATAAAGAACAGACACTGGATGTCCTAGTTGTGGCCAAGAAGTGACCCTGGCTTCACAGAGGATGACCCTGGAAAGACAGGGAGCCAATGTGCCAGGACTCCTAGGGATTGTTGGAGGGTGAGATAGTTTCAGGGTAGGAGTGTGGGGACCCTACAGATGTATTTTGGCACTGGCGTTGGATCAGGTCCCTGGTTTGTTGAGAAAGATAGTCATAAGAACTGAGAAAGCAAAGTGAGCATTTGAGGCACCTGCAACGGTGGAGGCAGAGTCCTTTAGAAGCCCAGCCCAGCAATGTTGGTAGCTCCAGTCATTGCTGTGGCTCCAAAGAGGACCCTGCCAAGTCTGGGGGGATGAGAGGAGCCCAGGAGCACTAGGGACTGTGGCAGAACAGCTGAAGGCATTCAGTCTAGGGAGCAAGAGCGTTTCAATAGCTAGAGGCTACAGTGGTCAATGGGTAGAGCTCCCCTGACCCCTGACTATCAACTCTGACCCCTGCTCCCCACCCTGTGACTGCCCATCAACTCCTGGGCTAGAGTCCCAAGCAAGGTTTCCTACGGGAGAGTGGGATGCAGGTCCTGGTCAAGATGCAGAAGTGGGTGGTGGGGGTAGCTTGGAACCACCAGGGAACACAAGCACAAGCCCTGGTGGGAGGAGGAGACCCCAGAAGACACCGTTCATGATGCTTGCACCCCCTCCAGGGGGTGAGGGCAGCAAGGCAGCCGCATCACATGGGTTCTGGCCTGTTGGGAGCAAGCAGCACCAAGACTAGACCTTTGACCACCATCTGCCGAAAAGTTATCGCCAACACACACACACACCTCTGTTGTTTTTCAGTGGCCAAGTTGTGTCTGACTCTTTGTGACCCCATGGACTGCAGTGCACCGGGCTTCCCTGTATCTGATCATCTCCTGGAGTTTGCTCAAACTCATGTCCATTGAATAGGTGATGCCATCCAACAATTTCATCCTCTGTTGCCCTCTTCTTCTTCTCCCTTTGATCTTTCTCAGCATTAGAGTCTTTTCCAATGAGTCAATTCTTTGCATCAGGTGGCCAAAGTATTGGAACTTCAGCTTTAGCATCAGTCCTTCCAATGAGTATTTAGGGTTGATTTCCTTTAGGATGGACTGGTTTGATCTCCTTCCTGTCCAAGAGATTCTCAAAAGTCTTCTTGAGCACCACAGGTCAAAAGCATTGTTTCTTTGGCACACCACTATTATGATGTGTAAATGACATCGCATGAGTTGTGGAGCAAATAGTCCATAGACACATGCAGCAGCCATGATGGGGACGGGCTTTCTCACCACCACTTCAGGCTGCCTTCAGAGGCAAGTATTTAATAGCATCAAAGCCTGCTGTAAAAAGAACTCGTGGTCTTGCCCCCTGGGGGTGGTGATTGGTATTTTTCAAGCAATGTCTTGGTCTGTTTGGGCTGCTATAACAAATTACCACAGATTGAGCATTTATAAACAGCAGTATTTGTTTCTCACATTCTGAAGACTGAAAAGTCCAAGACCAAGGTGTCAACAGATTTGTGAGGGCCAATTCCTGGTTTGTAGATGACCATCTTCTCCCTGTGTCCTCACAGGGTGGAAGGGACAAAGGAGCTCTCTGGAGTCTCTAAGAGCACTGATCCCCTTCATGAGACTCTTACAACTTAATCACCCCAAAGGTACCACCCTTTAATACCACTGGGAATCAGGATTTCAACATATGGATCTGGGGAGGACACAAACATTCAGCATGTAGCATTAAGGGTGCTGGAAGTGGGGTTCCCTAAGGCTCCTGAGAAAACCATGCATCTGTCATTAAGTCTCCCACCATGAGAATACAGCCTTGGGTACAAAGATCTTCACTGTTCATCCAGCTCATTCATTCTACGCCTACCCCTACTTAGATCAAGAGTTCATTCCAGTCTCTGGAAATAAGTCTAACTTAGTGTAGAGCTTATATTCTGATGTAAGAGTGTTGGTTTGACAAATTTGAAAGTGGATGCAGAAGTGTGTGTGTGTGTGTG
>SJYX01011354.1:0-31399 GCA_006410675.1 Oreotragus oreotragus
CAGCCATGAAATTAAAAGACACCTACTCCTTGGAAGAAAAGTATGACCAACCTAGATAGCATATTAAAAAGCAGGGACATCAGGATGGGGAACACGTGTATACCTGTGGCAGATTCATGTTGATGTATGGCAAAACCAATACAATATTGTAAAGTAATTAGTCTCCAATTAAAATAAATAAATTTAAATTAAAAAAGCAGAGACATTACTTTGCCAACAAAGGTCCGTCTAGTCAAGGCTATGGGTTTTCCTGTAGTCATGTATGGATGTGAGAGTTGGACTGTGAAGAAAGCTGAGCACCGAAGAATTGATGCTTTTGAACTGTGGTGTTGGAGAAGACTCTTGAGAGTCCCTTGGACTGCAAGGGGATCCAATCAGTCCATTCTAAAGGAGATCAGTCCTGGGTGTTCTTTGGAAGGACTGATGCTAAAGCTGAAACTCCAATACTTTGGCCACCTCATGGGAAGAGTTGACTCATTGGAAAAGACTCTGATGCTGGGAGGGATTAGGAGCAGCAGGAGAAGGGGACAACAGAGGATGAGATGGCTGGATGAAATCACGGACTCAATGGACGCAAGTCTGAGTGAACTCTGGGAGTTGGTGATAGACAGGGAGGCCTGGTGTGCTGCAATTCATGGGGTCGCAAAGAGTCGGACACAACTGAGTGACTGAACTGACTGAACTGATAGTGCGCTTTAATTATAGTGCCCATCAATGAAGAGATGCTTTGAGTGTTTTATCTTTATATGTGTTATCTTCATACTAGCTAACATAGTGTTTTACCCCCAGTAAATGTCCTAAAACTTGTACCAATAAATATTTTCTCTACATTTCCCCCTCTGCCTCTTGCTATCTTCTCATCCGTAGGAAAAGGAGAGTTCTTTGTGAGATATTTCTGTGAAGATCAAAGCAATCAAATTCAAACCAAGAAGTAAGCCAGGTGTTAGATTCTGAAATGTTGAATTCAACTTCATGTAGCAGTTTGAGACTTTTAATTCTCAGAGGAAAGTCTCTCTTTTTAAGTCTCTTAAAAAGTCATCAGAGACTTTTAAAGAAAATGTCCTTTGGAATTTCTAATGGATCTCAGTTGCTAGCAGTTTGCTATCAGAGACTTTTTAAGAAAATATCCTTTGGACCTTCTAATGGATCTCAGTTGCCTCCAGGAGCAAGTCCCTTATATTTAGCGTGGAACATAAGGCTTTTCATGATCTGGACTTTGCCTCCCTTCCTCGCTTCATTTCAACACACTTCATCCTGCCCACCAATCCTGCATACCAGACCCAAGCATCAGGAAAGGGAGATGATCATCAACATCATTACTACTATCCCCACTAACAATATTTATTAGGAATTAGTTTATATCAAACACTGTGTGAGGGCTTGTGGGGACATACAAAGATGTAAGTCAGAATCACAGCTCTCAATTACCTCTTAATCTAATAGAAGTGACAAATATGAAAGATAAGTTGCAATATAAATTAGTTTAATAGCAAGTGCCAAATAGTGGTTGAGAGCAGGAGTGCAGTTTTCTGAGATGCTAACAAGTGTTCTGCTTTGGTTTTATCTTTCCTCAAATAAATGTGACTCTGGGAGGAGATACTTAATGTTCTGCCCATCTCTTCGAAGATAAGTCCTATGATTTATCCACTGCTTTGTGTAATCTTCCTTCTTCCTCTTCTTCAAAATTATTGCAATCATAATCTGAGTTCAGGATACAAAGGAACAGATATTTGTCAGTGACCAACGGGGCCTCATCCAAGACTCCTTGAGCCCTTCACTCACTAACTTTACAAACTCCACTTAGATGTGGAGAGCAATGCTTGGATTCATTCACGTGGTGGAGTTAACGAGATCTGTTGGATAATGCCATGTATTAAAACACAAAAGAAAAGAGCCTTTGAAAACTCTACTTCCCTAAGGGTCTTATAGCAGAGGCATATATTAATTAACAAATAGTTTTGAGACAAGGAGGAAAGGAAATGATTAAACTGTGTTCCATGCCCTCAAAACCCCACAGTAGGTGAGACAGACCAGTAAATATATAATAATATATTGTTCTGAGAGCAATGACAGTGGTATGGACGATGGGACTGAGCACCTTATTACTGGAGAAAGGCTACACAGTAGAGGTGATGTTTAAATTTAATCTAGAAGATGAGTGAAAATTAGCTTTGGGAATTCCTTGGTGGTCCAGTGGTGAGGACTCTATAATTTCACTGCCAAGGGCCCAGATTCAGTCTCTGGTTGGGGAACTAAGATCCCATAAGCTGTGTGGTATGGGGGAAAAAAAACCTCAAGAATTAGCTTTGTTCTACCAGAAAAGAGTGGATATTAGGTCCCCTATGTCTAATCTTGTGTGTTTTCCCATCTGTTTTCCCAGAAGGAGAAGGCAATGGCATCCCACTCCAGTACTCTTGCCTGGAAAATCCATGGAAAGAGGAGCCTGGTGGGCTGCAGTCCATGGGATCACTAAGAGTAAGACATGACAGAGCGACTTCACTTTCATTTTTTACTTTCATGCATTGGAGAAGGAAATGGCAACCCACTCCAGTGTTCTTGCCTGGAGAATCCTAGGGGCGGGGAAGCCTGGTGGGCTGCCGTGTATGGGGTCGCACAGAGTCGGACACGACTGAAGCAACTTAGCAGCAGCAGCAGCAGTAGTTCTTAGGCATAACCTGTGAAGAAAAGTGAAACTGGATACTTTCTTCCAGCCTGGTGAAAGACCACCCTGAAGAGGAAGGCCTCCCAAGTACCAGCCAAGGACAGACCATATCACCACCTCTAACTGCTCTACTGAAGCACTGAGCTTTTACTAATTCTTCTAAATGATGCTCTAATATTGTTGCAAATAACTAACAACCCCAAATCTAATGGCACAGTACATATTTTTTATTTTTTGGACCATGTGAATCAGCTCTTTGAGGCCATTTTATGCTGGAATCTTCTCTATACATTTCCTCATTCTCCTTGGACTCGTGGCAACCCAGGACATAGTCTTTGTCTGAGGGATGGTGCAAATGCAAGGGAACAATCCAAAACTCTGAAGTTCATGTAACATCTCAGCTGGAGTTATGTCTGCTAACATTATATTGGCCAGAGAGTCATGTGACCAATTCAAACATCAATGTTGAGGGCAAATACACTTCTACTGCTCCAGTGAGAGGTCCTGCAAAAACACACAGAAAAGAGAAGACATATGATTCTGTAGCTTGGAGAATATGAATGAAGAACTGGAAACAATAATCACCCAAGGGTGCTCCTACCTGTTTTCTGCATATACCACATAATTTTTAGATGAAAACCTTCATCTCCAAGCTACAGTGCTGAAAAATGTTTCTCGAATCCCGTCTTATCACAATTTCCCTGTGTCATTGAAGCTGCCACGGCTCCTACCAGTGGAGTACTGTAAAAGAAGTATAACCTAGAGGTTCTCCTGGATCTGACCCTCAGATAGCAGGACAATAGCTGTATTCAGCACACTGCTTGGTGAAAACTATTTCATGTTGCCTTACTTCTGTTTCTCTTGGGGTTATCACTCATAATTCTCATCTCCCTCTCTTATCTAATATTTTTTAAGAAGGCTTTTGGGGGAAAATGTAACATCTTTGGGTATATATACATCCTAGTTCTCCAGTTTTTTCCTGTCGAAACAGATAGTTTGGGAACCTTGGAATAGTAGACCACACCTAATTTTAGTATCTCTTAGAGTTATGGCAGAAAGTGAAGAAGAGCTAAAGAGCCTCTTGATGAAAGTGAAAGAGGAGAGTGAAAAAGTTGGCTTAAAGCTCAACATTCAGAAAACGAAGATCATGGCATCGGTCCTGTCACTTCATGGAAAATAGATGGGGAAACAGTGGAAACAGGCAGACTTTATTTTTGAGGGCTCCAAAATCACCGCAGATGGAATTAAAGACGCTTACTCCTTGGAAGAAAAGTTATGACCAACCTAGACAGCATATTTAAAAACAGAGACATTACTTTGCCAGCACAGGTCTGTCTAGTCAAAGCTATGGTTTTTCCAGTAGTCATGTATGGATGTGAGAGTTGGACTATAAAGAAAGCTGAGCACCGAAGAATTGATGCTTTTGAATCGTGGTGTTGGAGAAGACTTTTGAGAGTCCCTTGGACTGCAAGGAGATCCAACCAGTCCATTCTGNTTTATCTCCAAGCTACAGTGCTGAAAAATGTTTCTCGAATCCCGTCTTATCACAATTTCCCTGTGTCATTGAAGCTGCCACGGCTCCTACCAGTGGAGTACTGTAAAAGAAGTATAACCTAGAGGTTCTCCTGGATCTGACCCTCAGATAGCAGGACAATAGCTGTATTCCGCACACTGCTTGGTGAAAACTATTTCATGTTGCCTTACTTCTGTTTCTCTTGGGGTTATCACTCATAATTCTCATCTCCCTCTCTTATCTAATATTTTTTAAGAAGGCTTTTGGGGGAAAATGTAACATCTTTGGGTATATATACATCCTAGTTCTCCAGTTTTTTCCTGTCGAAACAGATAGTTTGGGAACCTTGGAATAGTAGACCACACCTAATTTTAGTATCTCTTAGAGTTATGGCAGAAAGTGAAGAAGAGCTAAAGAGCCTCTTGATGAAAGTGAAAGAGGAGAGTGAAAAAGTTGGCTTAAAGCTCAACATTCAGAAAACGAAGATCATGGCATCGGTCCTGTCACTTCATGGAAAATAGATGGGGAAACAGTGGAAACAGGCAGACTTTATTTTTGAGGGCTCCAAAATCACCGCAGATGGAATTAAAGACGCTTACTCCTTGGAAGAAAAGTTATGACCAACCTAGACAGCATATTTAAAAACAGAGACATTACTTTGCCAGCACAGGTCTGTCTAGTCAAAGCTATGGTTTTTCCAGTAGTCATGTATGGATGTGAGAGTTGGACTATAAAGAAAGCTGAGCACCGAAGAATTGATGCTTTTGAATCGTGGTGTTGGAGAAGACTTTTGAGAGTCCCTTGGACTGCAAGGAGATCCAACCAGTCCATTCTGAAGGAGATCAGTCCTGAATGTCCATTGGAAGGACTGATGCTAAAGCTGAAACTCCAACACTTTGGCCACCTGATGCGAAGAACTGACTCGTTTGAAAAGACTGTGATGCTGGGAGGGATTGGGGGCAGGAGGGGAAGGGGACGACAGCGGATGAGATGGTAGATGGCATCACTGACTCAATGGACATGAGTTTGAGTAAACTTTGGGAGTTGGTGATGGACAGGGAGGCCTGGCGTGCTGCAGTCCATGGGGTCTCAAAGAGTTGGACACGACTGAGAGATTGAACTGAACTGCACTGAACAGTTAATAGGAGGTCATTCCCAAGATCTGTAGTTGGCAAGCTAGAGACCTGGGAGGGCCAGTGGTATAGTTCTTGTCCAGTTCTGAATCCAAAATCCGAAGAGGACACACGTCCCATTTCAAAACAGTCAGGCAGAGACAATGAATCCTTCCTTACTTTGCCTTTTTATTCTATCAGTTCTCCAGTGGGTTGGATTGAGGCCCACCCACACGGGGAGGGGGGTGCAATCTGCTTTGTTCAGTCTACCAATTTACATGTTAATCTCATCCAGAAATACCTTCACAGACACATTCAAAATACTATTGATATTTAACTGAATATCTGGGCATCTTGTGGTTCTGTCAAGTTAACACATAAAATCAGCTATAGTCATCCTCCATTTTCTTAGTTCCTCTGTTTCAGTTATGGATCATTGCATGTCAAGGAATGAAACCCTAACCAAGCTGACTCAAGTGAAAAAGGAAGTGATGGGGTAGACGTAGTCATGGAAACTAAAGATGTGGGGAAGCATCCTCGCCATCACTTTCTCTGCTTCCTTTGGAGCATCTGTTCCAGTCTTCTATTTCTTTTTGCAGAATAGCTTTCTTTGCTTATGTAACAACATGTACATGACTGGAAAATAGCTGCCATCTCTAATTATGTGTGACCAAAATGTTCCAGGGCCCACAGCTTTATGACAACATGTGACTTTAGTCTCTATGATTTGTGTTTCAGTACCTGAGAAAGAGAACCGGATCCACTGTAGGACCATCGTGTATTATTTTGTTTAGCATCCAGCGCCTGTCCCTAGTGGCCAGAGAATGTAAGTGCATGTTCCTATTGCTGCTGTAACAAATTACCACAGACTTAATGGCTAAATGACAACCCACTCCAGTGTTCTTGCCTGGAGAATCCCAGGGACGGCGGAGCCTGCTGGGCTGCCGTCGATGGGGTCGCACAGAGTCGGACACGACTGAAGCGACTTAGCAGCAGCAGCAGCAATGGCTAAAAACAACACAAGTTTGTTATCTTTTGGTTCTGGAGGTCAGAATCTGAAATGAGTTTCACTGGGCTAGAATCAAGGTGTTGGCANGCTGGGCTGCCGTCGATGGGGTCGCACAGAGTCGGACACGACTGAAGCGACTTAGCAGCAGCAGCAGCAATGGCTAAAAACAACACAAGTTTGTTATCTTTTGGTTCTGGAGGTCAGAATCTGAAATGAGTTTCACTGGGCTAGAATCAAGGTGTTGGCAGACCTGCATTCCCTCTGGAAGCTCTAGGAGAGAATCTTTTCCATTGCCTGCTTCTAGAAGCTCCTTGAAATCCATGGCTTATGGCTGCTTCATCCCTCTTTGAATCTCTCTTGTGCTCTAATTCTTTTGATTTCTGCTTTTACTCGTAAGGACTCAGTGGTTACATTGGGCCCACAGGGAATTAAATTAGCTAACTTCATTTCATCTATAAATCTCTTTTGCAGTGTAAGCCAAAATTCACAAGCTCTGGAAATTAGGACATGGATGTCTTTGGGGAGCCATTATTCCACCTATCATAGTGAGAGTTGCAAAGATATGATCCCAATGGAGCAGAAGCTATGTAGCCTCTGGGAGGAATTCCTCTGCATAAGAAGTGTGGTAAGAGGAGGAAGCAAATTAGCAAAATAGCAGACCCATTTCATCTTCCCAAACAAGGGACTGTTTACTAGTAGGTGGTGAGGCTGGCCCTCCACCTCCACTTAATTTTTCCAACCTCTGTTTTGTTCTCCTCCAGGGGATCTGTCAGTGTCTCCATATTTGTAATTCACTTGCATTTCTTTTTTTGGAATAGAGTGGACTAGTTTGGTATTAATCTCCCCAAAGCTAGATTCCCTTTTACAACACAGATGCCTAACCTCCTTAGATTCATGGATCAGAAAACACTGGATGTGATGGAGCTGGGTTTGGGAATCTGTGCTTATAATACACTCCCTAGGTGATTCTCGTGTACACCAAAGTTTGAGAACCACCTCTGTATTCCACAGTAAAGTTGATAAACTTATCTTGTTAGAAAAGAAGACTGAAAAAAATCTTCCAAGGGAACTAGTATGTTTTCACTGCAGCTTTTGGGAGATACTGACAACAAGTTTGCATGTAACTCAGTAAGACTAATTCAGGCTGGGAGCAGAGGAGAGGTCATGTCAAGATAAGGGGGAAACACTTTTTGGGGCAGATCTGACCTTCATGTGACTCTCAAATCACAATGAAGGGCTTAGTTTTTTTTTTGAGTTATGTTTTCCTATTGATTTGTGCTCTGCTGAAAACCACAATGATGCCATGTCTCTAAAGGCAGTTTTTCTGTGTTAACTTTGCCATCCTAGTAAAGGTAGAAGATGATAAGCTGATGTTTGATTCTCCAGGCTGCAGGCTGCAGTGGCTAGTGTCGTAAATTTTCGTCAGGTGTCTGAGTTAGAATCTTGGTGTTATATGAAGCCATCCCAACCATGACATTTGGGGATCTGACAGGTTTTGATGTATTTTAAATAATTTGATCCAGGTATGAGATGTTTTGATATGCTTTCTTTATAAGTTTGTAGTTGTTTTGAATAACTTGGATATAATTAATACAAGAGTTTATGAGGTAAATATTTACCTGTGAATCATCAGTTCAGTTCAGTTCAGTCACTCAGTCGTGTCTGACTCTTTGTGACCCCATGAACCACAGCACTCCAGGCCTCCCTGTCCATCACCAACTCCTGGAGTTCACCCAAACCCATGTCCATTGAGTCAGTAATGCCATCCAACTATCTTATCCTCTGTTGTCCCCTTCTCCTCCTGCCCTCAGTCTGTCCCAGCATCAGGGTCTTTTCCAATGAATCAGCTCTTTGCATCAGGTGGCCAAAGTATTGGAATTTCAGCCTAAATATCAGTCCTTCCAATGAACACCCAGGACTGATCTCCTTTAGGATGGACTGGTTGGATCTCCTTGCAGTCCAAGGGACTCTCAAGAGTCTTCTCCAAGACCACAGTTCAAAAGCATCAATTCTTTGGCACTTAGCTTTCTTTAGGGTCCAACTCTCTCATCCATACATGACCACTGGAAAAAGCATAGTTGACTAGACGGATCTTTGTTGGCAAAGTAATGTCTCTGCTTTTTAATATGCTGTCTAGGTTGGTCATAACTTTCCTTCCAAGGAGTAAGTGTCTTTTAATTTCATGGCTGCAATCACCATCTACAGTGATTTTGGAGCCCAGAAAAAGTCATAGATGGCTCTATATTAAAGTCTAATTCAGTTAAGAATGTATGTTGCAAATATACAGAGTAGTAGCCTAGAAAATAAGAGCATATAATTTTTGATTGTTGGTGATTCTGTTTTTGGCAGTACAGCTGATTACGACATAAAATTTTGTCAGCTATTAAATACCTGGGCATGCCGAATAAAAGAGTAGTCGCTATTTAAGTGATTGGATGGAAGTAGGGAATATCACCAGAGGCCAAACACAAAGCAGAAACTAGATTTGGCATTTCCTTACTTTGAGTCTGGGATCTGAATTTATACTCAGTACATTGGGAACTCTCAAGTTGAGAAATTTGCATGAAATTCCTTACAGCAAGTGGCAGAAGCAGATAGAAACTCTTTTTTGGAGGAGCACATTTTCTCCCTTGGCAGTAAAGAATCATCAAAGAAAATGCTGTACCACACATGGACCCCAAATTCAAAATTACAAAATCTATGAGGTAACTTACCCTAAGTTTGAGGAGCAAACACAACCAGCAACAAGGTTAGGAACCTCCTCCCCTTGAGAAATTCAGGTAACTTTATCCCTCAGCAACTCTAAAGTAAGCAAGTCCAAAATGATCGAAGATTAACATGGAATTGAAAACATGAGAAACCAATTTAATTTACATTGTTATACATACAGACAGTGTATTGTGTATTACACGATATATTATAAATGCACATGCAATGTGCTATAGTATGTAAGTACTTTAGAAAAAAGAGAACTATAGGGAATACTGGTCTTATATTTTGAACTTGATGCTAAAATGTTGGCAAGATGACACTTTAGTTGTAGGAACATTACTTCTTTCAGGATGAGAGACAGTGGCACCATAGCAACTTGAAAAGTGAATGTCCTTATAAAATAACACATTAACTTCTGTAGGTGAGCTTTAAATTGAAATTATGGCCAACATAGATCTACTTATGACACACGGTCTTTATTTAGAAAAGCTAAGATAGATGTCATCTGCAAATTAAATTACATGAAATACCAGAAGGTGCCAAGCAACACACCTTGTGAAAGCATAAATAAACACTGAAAAGCTACATTATAATAAGGCAGTTAAGTTCAGAGTGGTTATAATCACGTCAAAGATGTAGGGTTCTTTTTGCTGCTCAATGCTAACATAATCCCAGAAAAATCATTAACCTGAAATATGTTAGGTTTAGTAAAGCAAGTGAGGAATCATTGCATTTCACTAGTAGAATGTGATATGATGGGAATCAAATGTTATCTATTTTAGATTTGATTTCAATGAATGAAAAATGAGTGCTATACGAATCACCACAGAAGTTAATTTTTCTTAAAGATGATAAGCTTAATTAAAAATGGTCCTCTATTATTGATGTCTAACTATGAGCTCAACAATTTCCCATACCTGCCAGTTGTTTTTAATGTGATGTGTTGAAGCCAACAGTTTGTCAGGTGTCCACTTTCTAAAGATCATATTCCATGTGGGAAAATGTGCAGTGCTCTTGCAGCAGAAAGGGAACTGCTTATCCCATGCATTATGTAGTCGCCTCAGACTTCTTATGAACTTAATATCTCTTCACAAGCAGGCGGCTGACTCACTCTTTGCCAGCGTTCCTCTGTCAGGGTAGAATGAAATATAAAAGCTGTCAACTAAATTTTGACAGTAATAACTTCATGTGGCAGCAGTCATAAATTCTTTTTTTTGTGTGTGGTTCTGGGTTTAATCTTTCATCTGAGCTCTCTATTGTGGCTATCCATGGAAGTCTATTTTGCTTATTTCATGCAGCCTACCATTTAATGTAATGACTTCACAAAACAGTTAGTTGAAAAAGAACTTGCAATTTCTGGTATTGTTTTCTCTGCCATTGTTCGCTCTACTAATCTCCCACCTACTCTAAACCTGGATGCAGGAGGAATAGAAATCCAGCATACATAAACCTCTAGCTATAAAAGAATGGTCACCCTGAGAAGTCCCACTATAATTTCTACTGTTTTCTTTACCAGACAATTTAATTTATGGGTTTTAAATACATAGAGTTCAAAATAGAATAAGAGTAATAAAAATGCCAGATGATATAGCCTTGGAATTTTCAACTTTAACTCGTGAAAATAGTTCCAATGCTTTTGAGTTGAACGCTTAAAGATACTGTATGAAATTTGAGATGAAAAGTTGAGAGTTCTTACATTTGAATTAAGTACATAAAGTATCTAAGTATTATATTCAGTTCAGTTCAGTCGCTCAGTCGTATCCGACTCTTTGCGACCCCATGAATCGCAGCCTTCCTCACCAAGTTCTGGTAGTATTTAGAAATAACTGTAAACATTATCAAAATGTTTCTTTTTTGAACCATGAAATTTAACTTTGGCTGCCATTTTTAATTTTTCTAGAAGTATGTCACTTGTGAAAAGTTTTAAGTCAAGCAGTTACCAGAGTGAGGAAAAAATAATCCTAAAATATGATTTATAGAATCATCACATTTAAGGTTGATTTTTATAGGAAACTGTGAAGCTAAGAGAAACTGTTTTAAATTAGGAGGGAACTTAGTAATGTGTATTTGTTATATACATTTTCTTGCTTTTCAGAAAGAGGTAATAAATATTTTGTGTAAACAAATTTGGTGCATTGAATTAAAAAAATTTTTGTAGGAAAGTTATTGTTCTCTAAACAAATTTCAAGCTTTAAAATTTATTCTGTATTCACATCTTAAGTGTGTAGAATATTAATTTTAATTGTGGTTGAGTAGGTACATATTTTTAGACCAATAATTAGAGTGTAACTATAAATAACTAGGTCTATCTGTTTAGAATTATATTAATTTATTGTCTAATTAGTTTGAGTAATGACCAATAACCTTTTAATAAATATTTATTAAACACATGCTACACTTAAATTTTTTTGAACTGTGGTGTTGGAGAAGACTCTTGAGAGTCCCTTGGACTGCAAGGAGACCCAACCAGTCCATTCTGAAGGAGATCATCCCTGGGATTTCTTTGGAAGGAATGATGCTAAAGCTGAAACCCCAGTACTTTGGCCACCTCATGCGAAGAGTTGACTCATTGGAAAAGACTCTGATGCTGGGAGGGATTGGGGGCGGGAGGAGAAGGGGATGACAGAGGATGAGATGACTGGATGGCATCACTGACTCGATGGATGCGAGTCTGAGTGGACTGTGGGAGTTGGTGATGGACAGGGAGGCCTGGCGTGCTGCAATTCATGGGGTCGCAAAGGGTCGGACACGACTGAGCGACTGAACTGAACTGAACACTTAAATTATTTAAACTAATTCATCAAAATTTTAAAATGAGTGGTACATATATGTGTATGCATAGAGCTACTTATATTTTGAGGGAGTTTATGTGTTTCTTCATGCTTAAAATATGAATTTATAGGGAAACATCTTCTCTTGGCTCATAGAATTGGCAATTATATAGGCAGTGGAAAGGCATTAAGATCATGTAAAACAAGAGTAAAAGATTATTAAGTTTGAGACATAGACAAGAAACTGTTTATATAATAGGTGTTGGGCATGCAATGTATCAGGATATCAAGGATATTTTCACAGAAAAGACCTGGAAGTCACTGCATAAAAAGTATCTGAGTACAGCAAGATATTAAGAGCTGCTGTGTGTTTTTGTCTCAAGGTAGTTCTTGTGTGGTTAAAGATTCTTTACTACTGGGACCCGTCTGCTAAGGGAGTCTGATACTTGTGCAGGTAACTGTGGGGATCTGTTATGGAAATGTGCACCCATTGTACAATCATGGCCTTCACTCATTTATGGGGCTTAGCTCCTTACTTTGAAGTTTATTGTGAAATATTAGAGCTGCTCTCTGATACTAATCCAGGTAATCAGTCACTTCCAGAGAAGAGTGCACTTTCTGCTGAATTAAGAAGTCCTTCCTTGTTGTCTAATTGGGTGCATGTCATAGAGGATGGAAAAACAAGGTATGAAGGAAGGTTTTCAGGATTAGGTGAGTTCTTTATTTTCTTTTTAAAATCAAATATTAGACTATCATCTTTTTGCATTATTTTCTGCTTCAGTTGAGGAATATTTAACAGAAAGATCTGTGGGCACATGAACAGGTCAACTTAAACTACACTGTAATGGGACTAGAGTTGAAAATATATGCACATAATTTTAGTTTACTTATAAATCTTAAAGAAAAGTTTATGAGAACATCTAGAAATTCTGGGAATGACTGATAGGATTTTATTTCATCTTCCTTCAAAGGACAGTAATTATTTCATGAATAATACATGGAAGAGATCAACAGTTAGGAGTAATGGTTATCTCTTATGACATCAGGAGATAATAGTGTTTTTTGTTTGTTTGATACTACTGTCTTTAGAAGTCATAAAAGGCTAATAATACAGGCTACAAAGGGTACGACGTGCAGGAGTAGGGAAGGGTGTAACTAATACCGGCTCAGGTAAGAAGCTGCCATGCATTGCTAATGAGAGACTCAGCCAAAGGGTTGCCTGCAAGTTCCAAAGCTTCAGATGCTGTATGTGGTTAGAAAGGCTGGAATTCCTTTCTTAATTCCTTTATTACAAAGCTATATTTATAAGAATTAGAACACTCTACAAATACTCATACTTCTAAGATGCCATCATAGTAAAGACCAACAATTTAGTTACATTTCAGGGGAAAAGGCTATACTGAAATGAACATTGTGAGAAAACTCAATTTAATGATACCTTGGAGTATATTCTTGCTTCATACACTGCTGTTTTCATTACAAGGTAAGAACTCATATTAAACTTTTACCTTATTTTATTGTTTTTTAGTCTTTCTTGTGAATGGTGGAAACTGTTTCCTCTTATACTGTAAAGCACTTTGAAGTCATTAGAATGGGTATTTACTAAATGACACTCAGATCATTTTTGGGGAAACTTTTTAATAATGTGGATAATTTGGAACTTTTAGTTTTAAATTTATGAGTCTCTTTTTTAAATGTTAAAATCATGATTTTATTATGATATAAAACTGTACTAGAAGAAGCTCTGATTCCTTTTCTCTTCTAAATAATGGTTGAAAATTGTTGTATAAATTAAACATTTGAAATTTTATAGTAGACAAGGAGACATTGAGTACTTAAGCTTTCTTGATGTCATCACGTCAAGAATGGTAAAAGAATGTCTTAAGAAGGATTTAACATTTGTGATTAAGAATTGATTTTCAATTATAGCAAGATATTTATAAATTAATGTTTTTAGAAAGCATTTATTCACATTTAGCCATGCATTTATTTACATTGAATCACTGAAAAAGGCTGTATATTTTGGGACTTGTAGAGGAAGTGGGAAAAATGACTGAAGTGTAAAAAGCTAGTATGGTTACAGACACTGTCTTCCAATCCTAGTAGTGACTGAAACTCCAAGAGGAAGTAGTCTTAGAGCGTTGAGAGCTGGAGGGGACTTTGGAGATCAGCTTGGCCCCCACCATCATTCTGTGATGTGCTTGCTGAGCTTTGGTATTTGCTCTGTGGCAGGATGGGACTAGAGCTTGGGCCTTTGTCTTCAAGACCAGTGCTTTTTCCACCGTAACATGCCCCTGTATGTACACTGCCCATTCTTTCTGGGTTACTGATCACCCTGAAGGCCCATAAGGAATTCGCTGGTCAAAATCTCAGTCTGTATTTTAGAACTACATTTAAACTTGTTTTATAATCAGAACATGTGGCCACGATATTCGGATGATTTGTTCATTCTTATCACATATGTTTATCTCTGGCAGGCTATATTTGTACATCACCCATCTTGACGAGAACATCAGAGTGAGTATTTCTCGTTCTTCATGTCCCCTGAAATGTAAAGATAAGGGGAATGAGGCAAACTCCGCAGTCTGTGTAACTGCTTTCAAAAAAATTAATGCAATATTTTACAAAACAAGGGCATGAGATGTAGTTCTTTAAACATTTACACAAATTAAAAATTATTAAGCATTTAGTTCCTTATCAATGGAACAAAATTATTTCCTTTTATTTTAATTATAAGAGGAATTTTTGGTGGTATCCAATGACCATGGATACTAAGGAGACATTGTTTTCATTTCAAAAGAAGTTATTAATATATTCAGTAATTTCCTATTGTTATTATTTAGTATGCATCATTGATTAGAAATGTGCAGTATTCTTAACAGATTAAAGCAGTTTTTAATGATAAAAAGAGTAAAATGGTTCCAGCAGTCAGTAATGAAAGTTATTTTTTTGGACTAGACTGATCTGTTTAATGAAAAGCAGAATTCTACCCACTGATTTTGAAAATTTGGTTTGATGCGCTTACTCAGTAATGTTAATCTGAAGACATGGAAAAGAGAGAGAATTGAATATTCCATTTGAAAAAAGTGAACATGCACTTGTTGGATACTTATGAAGTATTTTATGAAGGCACGTGGAGCAGTTATCGTGCATGTTGGTGCTACAGTGTTACGCTATTTTGTTTATTTCTCTATCTCCAAGTTCCTTCCTAAAATGCAGTTTACATCAGCGACTGAAGAGATCTGGGGACACTCCTGAATTTTGTAAAATGAGACAGCGCCACCACACAAATCTAACCCCTCTGAAAGGGGGAGGGGGACCTTTTCAATGTTAAACCAAGAAAGACCTCTTTGATAAAGCGATGGAAATCAGGAGGAAAACATCAGCTCTCTCTTGGGAAAGGCTCGTTCAGGTTGCCTAGGGGCCTTTGACTATACAAGTTCTTTTTGTTTTCTTCCAGAAGCGGGTTTAATGAAAATCGACAGAAAAGAGCTCTTTTAGCAGCCCAGGTAGGTTATGCCTCAGATGGAGGGAGAAGCTGAGAAATAATCCATTCTGCTTTGGGCCTCTGCTGTCACTTCAACAATGAGAGCTTTGTGGAGGAAAACAAAATGCTAAAAACAAGACCAGAAGGAGGAGGAAGAGGCAAAGTACCTTCTCTAGCGATGTCCTGTGATGCTCCAGTTCAGGCTTAGTTCACAATTACTTGTTTGTGGTCAAATACTTTTTTGCTATTCAGCTCAGTTCCCTACTGATAGGTTACCACTATTGGTGAGCAATTTAATCTCATTACTTGCCAGAACATTTTAATTGGTTTAAAAATTAAATACAGTATCAGAGGACAATGAAAATAGGACAGATGCAAGCAAACAGGAGCAGAGAAAGGTGTACACGATCTGAGTTAAGCACCACAAAAGGGACCCAGAAGTGTCCTNTTTTATAGAAAGCATTTATTCACATTTAGCCATGCATTTATTTACATTGAATCACTGAAAAAGGCTGTATATTTTGGGACTTGTAGAGGAAGTGGGAAAAATGACTGAAGTGTAAAAAGCTAGTATGGTTACAGACACTGTCTTCCAATCCTAGTAGTGACTGAAACTCCAAGAGGAAGTAGTCTTAGAGCGTTGAGAGCTGGAGGGGACTTTGGAGATCAGCTTGGCCCCCACCATCATTCTGTGATGTGCTTGCTGAGCTTTGGTATTTGCTCTGTGGCAGGATGGGACTAGAGCTTGGGCCTTTGTCTTCAAGACCAGTGCTTTTTCCACCGTAACATGCCCCTGTATGTACACTGCCCATTCTTTCTGGGTTACTGATCACCCTGAAGGCCCATAAGGAATTCGCTGGTCAAAATCTCAGTCTGTATTTTAGAACTACATTTAAACTTGTTTTATAATCAGAACATGTGGCCACGATATTCGGATGATTTGTTCATTCTTATCACATATGTTTATCTCTGGCAGGCTATATTTGTACATCACCCATCTTGACGAGAACATCAGAGTGAGTATTTCTCGTTCTTCATGTCCCCTGAAATGTAAAGATAAGGGGAATGAGGCAAACTCCGCAGTCTGTGTAACTGCTTTCAAAAAAATTAATGCAATATTTTACAAAACAAGGGCATGAGATGTAGTTCTTTAAACATTTACACAAATTAAAAATTATTAAGCATTTAGTTCCTTATCAATGGAACAAAATTATTTCCTTTTATTTTAATTATAAGAGGAATTTTTGGTGGTATCCAATGACCATGGATACTAAGGAGACATTGTTTTCATTTCAAAAGAAGTTATTAATATATTCAGTAATTTCCTATTGTTATTATTTAGTATGCATCATTGATTAGAAATGTGCAGTATTCTTAACAGATTAAAGCAGTTTTTAATGATAAAAAGAGTAAAATGGTTCCAGCAGTCAGTAATGAAAGTTATTTTTTTGGACTAGACTGATCTGTTTAATGAAAAGCAGAATTCTACCCACTGATTTTGAAAATTTGGTTTGATGCGCTTACTCAGTAATGTTAATCTGAAGACATGGAAAAGAGAGAGAATTGAATATTCCATTTGAAAAAAGTGAACATGCACTTGTTGGATACTTATGAAGTATTTTATGAAGGCACGTGGAGCAGTTATCGTGCATGTTGGTGCTACAGTGTTACGCTATTTTGTTTATTTCTCTATCTCCAAGTTCCTTCCTAAAATGCAGTTTACATCAGCGACTGAAGAGATCTGGGGACACTCCTGAATTTTGTAAAATGAGACAGCGCCACCACACAAATCTAACCCCTCTGAAAGGGGGAGGGGGACCTTTTCAATGTTAAACCAAGAAAGACCTCTTTGATAAAGCGATGGAAATCAGGAGGAAAACATCAGCTCTCTCTTGGGAAAGGCTCGTTCAGGTTGCCTAGGGGCCTTTGACTATACAAGTTCTTTTTGTTTTCTTCCAGAAGCGGGTTTAATGAAAATCGACAGAAAAGAGCTCTTTTAGCAGCCCAGGTAGGTTATGCCTCAGATGGAGGGAGAAGCTGAGAAATAATCCATTCTGCTTTGGGCCTCTGCTGTCACTTCAACAATGAGAGCTTTGTGGAGGAAAACAAAATGCTAAAAACAAGACCAGAAGGAGGAGGAAGAGGCAAAGTACCTTCTCTAGCGATGTCCTGTGATGCTCCAGTTCAGGCTTAGTTCACAATTACTTGTTTGTGGTCAAATGCTTTTTTGCTATTCAGCTCGGTTCCCTACTGATAGGTTACCACTATTGGTGAGCAATTTAATCTCATTACTTGCCAGAACATTTTAATTGGTTTAAAAATTAAATACAGTATCAGAGGACAATGAAAATAGGACAGATGCAAGCAAACAGGAGCAGAGAAAGGTGTACACGATCTGAGTTAAGCACCACAAAAGGGACCCAGAAGTGTCCTAGTGTCCTGACAGGTTTTATATTATCTAATAAACCTGAATTACAGGCACTGATGAGGAAGTGACCTCTCTTTTTTTAGAGGGGTTGAATAGCTCTGAATTTGAGGGCACCTTTTTGCTTGGGTCCTTTTATCTAAATGATATTGCATGACATAATCGTAGTATCTTCAAATTATGGTTGGAATGTTTAAGTGGGTGGATTTTTAAAAATATTTCTCTGTTAACGATGGACGGTAAGATAGAGAATCCTAACTCAATAAAGGCATTTCTTTGGAAAGTAATATGATTTGAGTATTTATATAGCAGACAGCTTATATATTCAAGGTCTTTGTCAAATGCTGAATTGTAATCAATTTCTGTTAGCATTTTCTGATGGATGCCTGATTATTTTATATTTAAAGATATAATATATCTTTAATATTTTAAATATAAAATTATATATTTTATATATTAAATATATTATATATTTTATTATATATTGCTTATTAAGTATGTTTAATATATAATTTAACTTAATTAAAGATAATTAAAAAGAAGAGATCTGATATGCTGCTGTGACAATTCAGAAGACAGAACTAATTTATCCTCAGCAAGAATGAAGATCGTTCTTTGTACTAGAATAGGCAAAGAATTGTCTTCGAAAGGGAAACACTTTTTATTTCTTAAAAAGTATTTTGTGTACGTAAGTATTTAATGTATCATGTGAAGTGGTTAAAATGGTTTTTCCTCTGAGAAATGTTAAGTACATGTTTACCAGTAGACCATGTTAGCCACAAAAAAGACATCCACACGACTCAGTAGAAAATTTAATTTTGAGAAAAACTTCATTCTGGTAGAATCTACTAGATTGGAGAACCTGTGAAATATACCCCACAGCTGTCACGTTAAGCAGCCTATGGATGGGCTTATTCTATTGACCATTTGGATGTTTTTAGAATTTGTATAATTTACTCCCCAGAGGTATGTTAATGCCTGCCTTTAGTGAATAAGCGAGAAATGCACTTGTCTTGATTTCTTTTAGAGAGACCGAAGATCTGGACACTTCTATTTCGTGTAGCTGGAGAACAGGCACCAACATTATTTAACATCTGAAGGAACTCTAGGAGAAGAAATGTTAAAGAAGGGCAATGAGGTTGCAATGATGCCTTGCACAGTTTAGGACTGAAATTTCATGTGTGACGAAGGCCATTCTTGTCCACAGATTCACTTCCCCACTCTAGGAGCACAGACTGAACTGTGCAACCAAGGACTCAGGAATACGTTGACTATGAGTTAACAGTGAGCAGAGAAGGGTAGACACGTACTGCTGTCAACATCCCTGCACTGTCCCTGTGCAACTGCGCCTGTCAGTTGTGCATTGCAGTGATTTTTCTGTGCTTCTCGCCCTCCTGTGGGTTTGTAATTGGCCCGGAGGAGGAATGGGGTGTCCTCTTTCATCAGTTATGTGAATATATGCACCCACAGCTTGTAACTTTTCTTTGCATTTGTGTCTCATTTCAAAATTCTTCTCCTGAAGGCAGAGGCCAATTGTTTATTAGAGGGTATGGACAATTTGTATGTGCAGGAGTGGGATGGGGGGGCGGAAAGGGAGCCAAGGAAGGGAGAGAATCCAGCACCTCTCTGTTAGAGGGGTCTTCCTACTTTAAACATCTGGGGCTCAGTCTTGTGGGCATCCCTCTGAGGAACTGTGTAGAGTGTTTTAGAATTATTTCTCCAAGGAATTGGGTAGCTGGTATATTTATCCACCCACACCTGCCTCTCATTGGTGGAGGGCAGCTTCTGGGGGCACTTAAATCTCCTGAAAGGCATTTCTCTTGTCTGTTCTGCTGGAACTCTACCCTAAGGCAGAGACAAAAAGAAGCCGGTGCTTGAGAGTTTCAGTGTGCTCAAAACCCCAGATGCAGGCAAAGTTCAAGATGGGCTAAGAGGATGTGAGGAGGGGCATCAACAGAACATTTTGAAGTCATGGTTCTAAACAGCTTTGTGAGGCAGATCACTCCCATTTGCGTAAGGTCTATTTTTGGCTCAGTTGGTATTTGTTGACAGCATAAAAGGGGCAGTGCTAGAGATATAACCATGAACAGCAGCACTTGTTTTCTAGAAACCGAGTGTCTAGTGGAGGCAGACCTGTAAAGAAGTCCTTTCTGTGACACTTGTTCATTGAATCTATGACAGCACCAATTATTTGCTATTGTTTGTATAACATGAAAAATGAAAGAAACCCCCTCCAATTATAAACATAAGATATGCCATTCTGAGTTCAGATCTGTTATAAAAATAAAAGCTGTGTATCATGTCTTAGCATTAGTGAAGCATTATAATATGACACATGGAATGTTGCAGTAAGTAGGATACTGTGGTGACCAGGAGTTTGGTGTCCTAGGTGGTCACTGTGATTTCCATGGAGGAGGTGCAGCCTAAGTTGAGTAAAAAACAAATTATGTACTTTTGTCTTGGTCTAGTGTTATCCAGTGTAATTAGTGAACTTTAATCAGTTTTTGCTTAATAATGTAAGTAGGCAACATATTTACAAAAACTTATTATGTGCCTAGCACCATTCTTGGTGCTTTACTTGTTTCATTTAATTCTCACAGTTCTGTGAGACAGTTACTGTTATTCCATTTTACAGATTGGGAAACTGAGACTGAGCAGGTTAAATACTTTGTTCTCATTAATGAGCCTGTATGACCCACAGCTGAAGTCAATATATACTGTTGGTGAGCACCAGCAAGGATTCATTAGCACCAACATGGGGAGAATTTGGTGCCCGGTATTACTGGTGGTTGTGTTAGGTGTAGGCAGTCCCAGACAATACAGCTAAAGAGAGAGTAAGCCTTGTCTTGGGGGAGTCCAGGTCATAGACTGTTGTGAGTCTGACTCAGTTTGAAGAGAGAGGAAAGGAGAAAAGAGGAGGCTGAACAGTGAGGACAAGGTCTTGGAGGAACGAAAGCAGACAGCAGTGAACTTGGCGCCATGATATGGGCCAAAGGCTTTAGGAAAGAGCCTTGAAATGGTGAGTGTCGGTGGCCTTTTGTCTGCTGTGGGGCAGCTCTGCCTGTTAAAAGAAAACGTTACCATGTAGAAAGGAGGCCAGAATCTGTTGACAAAGGACTTTGTACCTAAAATCACATTCTTCATCCTCCTTTCTTCTTATCCTTCACTCTTTCCAGTTTTTCTAACATCCTCTGGTAGTCAATTTAACTATTATGTGGCAAATTTGGGTCATATGTATTCTTCTGGTGAATGTAAAAATCCTATTGGAAAGGACATTGCCCCAGATCATACACTAAAGTGGCATTAAATTGGAATAAAAAGCCATAATCTATTAGTTTTAATAATCCACAATTATTTACTCTTACTCCTCAGGCATGTCTGACTCTGCGACCCCATGGACTGTAGCCTACCAGGCTCCTTCGTCCTTGGGACTTTCCAGGCAAGAGTACTGGAGTGGGTTGCCATTTCCTTCTCCAACTACTCCATATTAACCTCTCTAAATCTTATAATTTTATCTGGGTTCCTTAGATTAATGTAAATCTCTTTCTTGCTAATCTATGTGTGAGGTATTATGCTGGAATCTTTATATACGTTTTTAAAAATTCATTGTTACAGCTACACAGTGAAGTATGTATCATCGTTCCCATTTTACAGACCAGTAAAAGAAGGTGCTAAGCAGTTAAGAAATTTGCCTTAGAGTAAATAGTGGCAGAATCAGGCCTCTAATCCAGAACCTTTTGATTCTATAATTTATGCTCTTAATGAATACCCTGATGTCCTTTGGGCGCTATAAAAAGATACATTTAACTGCTCTGTGAACTTTAAAGTGGCAGCTCTTTGGAGACTCAGGATGGCACGCTCACACTTCAGTGGCCGAGGCTTCTGTGGATGGTGTCTTGCCCAGATGGGCTGCAGACAGCGGGTACATCCCTGTCTGTTGGTCCTTCAGTCCCATGCATTTTCTCCAAACTCATCTGTACTTGGAAATATTTAAAAACTGCTACTTCTGCAGGCAAGGCAGTCAACTAATGCAAAGATTAGATTCCGACCAGGCTCTTTTCCAAAGAGGACAGGGAGGTAGAACTGAGGTCAGAGAGGATGAAGGACTTGTCAGATTCAGAAAACAAAACCAAACTTTGAAGTCAAATCTAACTACAACCCAGGAGGAGCCCTTTCTGCTGCTCCAAGATTTTGCCTTAATAGTCCAAGGAAATATGGAGTCAGCTCTTCATGATTTCTGTGTTTGTAGCTGTTTTCTAGGTTTTCCAATTTGCATGTTCGCCTTGAATTAAATAATTTAATTCTCTTGAATTCTGATTTCTCTCTTTTAAAGTTTGAAGCAACTTCTCCAAGATACTTCTTCCATGAAGCTATTAATTGGGGTGAGAGCAAAATAAAAGGTCAGTGCTAAATCTATGGTTTTGTATTTGCTTTCTCAAAAGACCCCTTTGGGGAGTATAGTGAATGAACTCTATAATTTCCATGTAATGCATGAAGGGAACTGAGCCAGGGTGGTAATAGTATCAGTTTAAAATTACTTCACATAGAAATATGAATTGTATTTGGAAACAAGCAAGGCTAAGCAGACAAAGCTCATAACTGTATGACCAGGAAAGATATCAGTGACTATCAGATGTTTTATTTTTTTCTGAATCAGTTGATTCTTTGACATTGCTCTTTTCGCTTACCAATTTCTCATTTCCATTTAGCAATACGCTAATGGTAGTTTGAAATTCAATTTGATTTTTTTTGTATTTAAAAAAAACAGGGGTTTCTGACCAGTTTTGTTCTGCTATCTGTTTTCAGGAGAATAAACAGGGTTGTAAATAAATTTTTGAAGGCGATAATTATGTATGCTTATATAGTTACTTTGACATTTATTGATTGGAAAAATACAATATTGTGATTTAAGATAAAATTTGAAGATATATGTATATATGTACCCCCACCAGAAAAAGAGAACTGCATTTAAATTTATGACAAATGTCATTTTTATCTATATTTCTGATCAAAATTAAAACAGCTCATTTCTCCTCAGTCAAGATATAATTAGAGAGTTGTATGTCTTTAAAAGTGGAGACATTTTAGATCAATGGATCTTAAGGGGCAAGGATAATAGAGTTTTAAATTCTTGCCTTTTGCAGAACTGTGGTTAAAATACCACAATTAGACTAGTGCCTTTCATGACCTTACCATATTCCAAAGAGAGCCAGTCTTTAGTAAACACTTTATGGCCACTCAAAGGTGTTCTCTGGTTCTCTTGATGTGTTGCTTAAATCCTTCCTGTTGAGGTTTGCCAGGGTCTCTTGTTCTCTCCTTATTAGAGGAGGGATTTTCACTGTGATTCATTTCGAGCTTCCAAACTCACTCAGGAGCTCATAGTTTCTTTCTTTCTCTTTCCAACATAATCCTTCGGGGTGATTTTTCTTTCCGTGAAAGAAAAAAATATTTTGGTGACAACCAGCAGCAGCTCTGGCTTCTGCCCCATTAAAATTAGCTATGGGTCAGAAAGAATGCGTCATTTGCAATTAAGCCTGACGATTAATGCACAACTTCAAACAGAATGTTTAATCGTTCTCTTAAAAAATAGAATTTCTTTTCGAGTTCTATATTGTTCCTGATCCCTTGAGCTAATGATGGACATTTTTCTTTAATACCACACTTGCTCCTGGAGAAGTAACTGATCAGTTGTGCAGCTGGTGCCAAACTCTGTCAAGGGAATCATCTGCAGCTTGTGTGTTTCTGGTTCTCATCATCTGGGACAGGGATTCCTTACATGGGAACTTGACCTTACAATTGCTTGAAGGAGGCTAACCTTTGCTCTCAGGGTAGTTTGAGATGTGAAAGCCTGTCTTTCTTGTTTCACAGCACACATAATGAAATGAACTAGATAGAGACTTGAGGAGCTTAATTCTTTAGCTTATCAAGGCAATAGGCCCAGGGTTCTGTTTGAGTTAACAGAGGTTACAGTTAGTCCAAGCTAAATCTTGACAGATTGTGTTTATAAAAACTGATGCATGCCAGAAGATAACTGATTTTTTGCCCTTCAGGTTCTTGTCCTCATGAATGCCTTAACGGAGCTTTCTGTTCTAAGGCTGGTACATGTGACTGTCAAATATTTCAGGCTCTTGGGACACGGTGCCAGATTGGTAAGTTTCAGGGATACTTATGAGAGAATTATGAGGTGCTACAGAGAGCATGAAGGCATAATTTGCTGTATTAGTGTTCATCCTTTGGGATTTGGGACAATCACATTGTGTATTAACTAGAGTATCCCTGATTTATTTCCAGTAATTTTGAAACAATGTGAAAGAAAATGGTTATGCCCTCTTTAACTTCTCATTGAACTCTACTAGTTCAAGTATTTTTATTTTTATTATTTTTTATTTTTAGATTTTTAATGCAATTTTTAAAGTATAGTTGAATTACAGTATTATATTGTTTTTTTTTCCCATATTTTTCCTATCATGGTTCAAGGATATTGACTATAGTTCCCTGTGCTATACAATAGGACCTTTTAATTTACCCATTCTATATATAGTAGTTTGCACCTGCTAGTCCCAAACTCCCAGTCCATCCCTTCCCCATCCCCACCCACCTTGGCAGCCACAAGTCTGTTCTGTGTGCCTATGAATCTATTTCTGCTTTGAAGATAGGTTCATTTCTGTCATATTTTAGATTCATCATGTGAGTGATATCATGTGATATTTGTGTTTCTCTTTCTGACTTACTTTGCTCAGTGTTATAATCTCTAGGTCCATCCATGTAGCTGTAAATAGCATTATTTTATTCTTTATTTTTATGGCTGAGGAGTATTCCGTTGTATATATGTATTACATCTTTATCTATTCATCTGTCAATGGACGTTTAGGTTGTTTCCATGTCTTGGGTGTTGTGAATAGTATTGCTATGAACATAGAAGAGCATGTATCTTTTTGAATTATAGTTTTGTCCAGATATATGCCCAAGAGTGGGCTTGCTGGATCATATGGCACCTCTATTTTTAGTTTTTTGAGGAACCTCCATACTGTTTTCCATGATGGCTGTACCTATTTACTTTCCCACCAGTGGAGGAGGAGGGTTCTCTTTTCTCCATATCCTCTCCAGCATATCTGTTACTTGTAGACTTTTACATGATGGCCGTTCTGACCAGTGTGAGATGGTACCTCACTGTAGCTTTGATTTGCATTTCTCTAATAATTAGTGATTTTAGCCATCTGTATGTCTTCTTTAGAAAAATGTTTATTTGGGTCTTCTGCTCATTTTTAAAATCATGTTTGTTTTTTTTTGTTGTTGTTGTTATTGTGTGAGCTGATTGTACATTTTTGGAATTAAGCTTTTGTTTCTCGCATCACTTGCAAATATTTTCTCTCAGTCCATAGGCTGTCTTTTCTTTCTAAGCCCTCTTTGCTGTGCAAAAGCTTATGTTTGGTTAGGTCCCATTTGTTTACTTTTTGCTTTAATTTCTGTTGCCTTGGGAGACCGATCTAAGGAAATATTGGTATGATTTATATAAAATAAAGCTTTGCCTGTGTTCTTCTAGGAGTTTCACGATGTCATATCTTATATGTAAGTCTTTAAGCCATTTTGAGCTTATTTTTGTATGTGGTATGGAGTGTTCTAACTTTATTGATTTACATGTGGCTGTCCAGCTTTCCCAACATCCCTTGCTGAAGAGACTGTTTTTTCCCCATTGTATATTCTTGCCTCCTTTGTCAAAGATTAATTGACCATAGGTGTGTGGGTTTATTTCTGGGCATCTATTCTGTTACATTGATTCATATGTCTGCTTTTATTCCAGCACCACCCTGATCTGATTACTATAGCTTTGTACTATTGTTTGAAGTCTGGGAAGGTTAGGCTTCCTACTTCGTTATTTTTCCTCAGGATTGGTTTGTCAGTCCTGGGCTTTTATGGTTCATATAAATTTTAGGATTATTTGTTCTAGTTCTGTGAAAAATGTCGTGGGTGATTTGATAGGGATTGCATTAAAGTGGTATTTCACTTTGGGTAGTAGTATGGCTATTTTAACAATATTAATTCTTCCAACCCCAGAGCATGGGATATTTTTCCATTTCTTTAAATCGTCTTCAGTTTCCTATATCAATATCTTATAGTTCTCAGGGTATGAGTCTTAAACTTCCTTGGTCAGATTTATTCCTAAAGTACTTTTAAAAAATGTGATTCAAGTGTTGTTTTTTTTTTTTTTCCATTTTAAATTGTATTGCTCCATTAAAACCAGGTTTCCATTCATCTTTCTTTTGCTTTATAAATTAGATTTGTTATTTGAAGCCACTCATTCTTTTCTGACTTTGAATGAATGGAATATTCTATACATTCTAATATTCTTCTCTGGCAGCTCAGACAGTAAAGAATCTGCCTGCAATTCCAGAGACCCAGGTTCAATGCCTGGGTCAGGAAGATCCCCTGGAGAAGGGAATGGCTACCCACTCCAATATTCTTGCCTGGAGAATCCCATAGACAGANGAATGAATGGAATATTCTATACATTCTAATATTCTTCTCTGGCAGCTCAGACAGTAAAGAATCTGCCTGCAATTCCAGAGACCCAGGTTCAATGCCTGGGTCAGGAAGATCCCCTGGAGAAGGGAATGGCTACCCACTCCAATATTCTTGCCTGGAGAATCCCATAGACAGAGGAGCCTGGTAGGCTGCAGTCCAGCCGGGTCACAAAGAGTCAGATATAACTGAGCAACTAACACTTACACTTTAAGAGAGAAATAGTATTGAGAACTCTTCAAAGCAGAGGGTTCTTAAACATTATTTTTTTATCCACAGTATCTAATATAGGACCCTATATCAATAATAAATAATAAAATCCATTTGTTTAATGAGTATTTACTGAGCATCTACTAGATCCCAGGCTGGACACTGGGAAAAGTGAATAATATAGACATGTTTCTGCCCTGATGGAGACTGCAGTCTAGAGGAGAGGACCAGGATATAAGATAACAGTAATTACATTTATGATGTGCTATAAAGTACAAGATTTTATGAAAATATGCAACAGACGTAAGGCATACTACCAGAAAAGACTGCCTGAATGATGAATAGCTAGTTCTGTATTTTTTCCTGAAAAGGTCTAGGTTGGTGAAAGCTAATACATTTACATAAATTACAAAAGAAATGATTGTGCCTTCTCCCTATGCTACCTATGAAGTATATTAACAGTCTAATGTCTTAATCAATGAATGCTCAGTAAATGGCGCTGATTCCCATATTAACCTAGAAAGAAGGGTAGAGAAAATAAAAATGGGCCATCCACAAAGGTGTAAAGGGAGATAGACAAGAAGGCAACAGGAGATGAAGCTGCATGCTCTAAGACAAACACTGCTTACAATGTGCCCAGTTTGAGGTCATGAATTCCAGTATACTTTGGATGACTAAGGCTCCCCATTCCCAGGTCCCAGACTTATAAACATGACTTTTTGGCCAATGATTGGTTTTCTCTGTGGATCCTATGTTATTTTCAAAGAATTGCAGAGACCAGAACATTCCAATGCTGCCAGTGTTAATTTTTCGGATACTCTGTCGTGACATTTCTCTTTTTTACAGCCATTATATTTGCTTTATCACTATCACCTTCTTTTACTCTCTCATTCTTCCCTCTCTTTCTCTCCTCCAAAGTCTTTGTTTGAAAGCAAAAATTAAGGAAGTTTCTAACGTAAATTCTTTCTTCAACTTGAAGACCATGTTTTTCTTCGGGGGAATTTGATAGTTTTGAGAGCTGTTGGTAGTTTTATGTTAGGAATTTTTCCCTGTGATATTGTCCACCAAAGAAGTAAACATCTAAAAAAAAAAAAAAAAAAAAAAGGAGTAAACATCTATTTTAATGAAAATTAGAATCACCTACCATGATTGAACTTTGTAAGAAACAGGTATCATGTGTTTTATTCGACTAAATATTATCCTCTTTCTTTTCAGTGCCAAACATGGGCAATGGCAGAGATGGGATTTGCAAAACCTGGGGGCAATACCACTTTGAAACTTTTGATGGCATCTACTATTATTTCCCAGGAAACTGTTCTTACATTTTTGCGAAGGACTGTGGTAATTTGGAGCCTCAGTATACTGTGTGGGTAGGTGATCCTACAACATAATTAACTTAATTATTATGGCCAAGTCTGTATTTTTTAAGTACTAGACAGATGATGAAAAATATATAGTAATCATAGCATGAGTACTTAGCGCTCCTATTAGGGAAGGAGGGGGCTGATTCTGAATGGGAAGGGCCAAATTTGTAACTATTTTGATCATGTTTCTATGAAGATGGGGCCTAGGACTGGGAGAAGACTGGTTTGGATCCATAAGGTAGTGACATGTAGGCAATGCAGGAATGTCTGTATCATGGATATCGTAAAATCAACTCCAGTTGATATACTCATTTTTCAGTTTTTATTTGATCAATTAGAAAAGAGAGGGTAGCTTCAGGCATCAATCATGTTACTTGTGTATGCTTCCTTCTTGACATTTCCAGTGAGATGGTCATCTGGATTTTCTTAAAAGACATATCTCACTGTGAACTGGGGACTGAAGTTTATGAAATGGAGTATATGAATTACATAAACAAACTCACTAGAGGATATGGGGATAGGTAGCTAATTTCTAGGTAGATTTATACTATATGATTGAACTCAGAGTTAGTTCTTAGTTGCAGCATTCTTGCTTCAGAAGTATTCAGAAGAGAAACATCTCAAAATGTAAGCTTCAGAGTGCCTCTGGCTGTTGTAAGGAAGTCAGAAAGGGACCTTTTTCCCTGCCTGTGTCTTCCTTTGAGTTTTCTGATATCTCAAAGCAAAACCAGAAAACCAGAGTGCTGTCCTGTTCTAAAGCTAAAACCCTCTATAACCATCATTTGTTTGAAACTCTTTCTGAATCTCCCTGACATGTTGGAGTTGCCTGAATCTCCTCTCTTAGACGAGGGAAATATTAAAAATTCAGTCTTGATGCTTTTTAACAGCAACAAATCTCTGTAACCTCAAAAGAAAATCGAATCTATTGCGAGTTAACTTATGGGACATAAGGATAAAAGTTGGAGGCCTCTTTAGATAGGGGAGTTAGTGACATGCGTTTTTAGTTCATCCAGGGCTCCTCTTCTCAGTTCGCTGTTGCCCTTGACTCCTCCACTCTGGGAAGGAGGTACTGAGTTTATCATTCAAACACCTTCTGACTCGTTCATTGAAATGTTCTTGTCCAGGGTCTGGCCCTTTTGAGGACTAAGGTGTCAACTAGATAATTGAGAGATAATAACACACAAAGCTCAGCTGTGCTTTCAGAGTTAATAGATATTGTTTCTACTTGGCTCTGTTTGGTTGGTGGAATTTATTTTCACATCAACAAATCCATTTATTTTAAATGTCATCTTTTCTCTGATTGTAAAGTTGTTCACCTCTTTTTGTAGAAAATGGAAAAAATTTAAAGAAGTCTAAAAATACTGTTAGAATTATCAGTCAAGACTTACTAGTGCTAATGGCTTCATATATTTCCCTCTAAATTTTTCCTCTGGACTTTATACACACTTATAAAGTTGAAACTTTACTATGTATAATTTTCTTCCCCACAATTTCACCTAAGAAATAAGAAATATTTTCCACGTCAGATGTTTTTGACAAACACAAATTTTGTTAGCTGTACTTGTTCCAACTATGCAGTAATGAAATTATTTAATTATATTCTGTTTTAGATATTTAGGTTTTAAAGTGTTTCAGTATTTTAAAAGACATGTATTTATAAATATCTTTATGCATGTATACTTTTATATTTTTGGTTCTTTTTCTTTATTTTTTTTTTANTTCATGGGGTCGCAAAGAGTCGGACACGACTGAGCGACTGAACTGAACTGAACTGAATATATATAAATAGATAGCCGATGGGAATTTGCTTTATGACTCAGGCAACTCAAACTGGGGCTCTGTAATAACCTAGATGGATGAGAATGGGTGGGAGGTGGGAGGGAGGTGGAAGAGAGAAGGGACATATGTACACCTATGGTTAATTCATGTTGATGTATGACAGAAATCAAACCAATATTATAAGCTAACCATCAACAACTGCAAATAAATAAATATCAATAATAAAAACAAGATATGTATTTTGAACATATTGTTTTGTTTTAATATTCAATTTTTGTAAAGATAAGTGATCTGCATGCAACTCTAAGCAATGTTTTATTTTATATTTAATGGTGAAATGCTAATAGTCACATATAAGATAGTAAGATTTGAATGATGCAATAATTATTTAAAAGACTGTTATTGTATATGTTAAAATTAAGACTTGCAACTTTTAATAAACTAGATTGATATTAAGTAAACAAATTAGAATATTTGGGGGCCAAAAATGGTAACATTTTAATAAAAGCAGAAATAAGACTAACAGGGATAAGATTATGTAATGGTTCCAAACTTCATAGAATTCTTTTGGGCTAGAATTTATAACATTTAGGAATTATAAATGTTATAATTTATAGGAATTATAAATTATACTTTATATACTTTAGGAATTACATTTAGCTATTTAATTCCATTTAGGCCAAGTCTTCCAAATAAAAGTATGTTTAGATAATTTGTCATATCTTGTTAGGATGGATTAAAAGCAGAATGTCAACTTTGCCAACTTCAAATTTCCCAGGAAAAATATTTTAAAGCTAAGTATGATAATATTCACAATGAAACATCTTCATTTCAAACATAAAAAAGAATACAGAATATAAACAAAAAAGTAATCAAGATGCTGCTTCAGGTACCTCTAATGACCTCAGGTAGAAAAGCCTGGTTGGTATCACAAATGTGCAGTGTAGTGTCAAGTATGATCTGGTTGCTGACAATCCTGAGAAATGACTGTTCTTACACCTTAATGTCATACTTGAAATTTGAATCCAGAAGTTTTTAAATAACAGCATTAATATAAACATTTAAAAATAAATTTCCATAATTACTGTGTAACCTGTTGGTGTCATGTAGCGTCAGTCTTGGCTTGGACCAGTTTATGTATTAACTATCCATGGGTGTGTGCATGCTAAGTCATCTCAGTCATGTCACAACTCTTGGCAACCCTATGGACTAGCCCACCAGGCTCTTCTGTCCATGTGATTCTCCAGGGAAGAATACTGGAATGGGTTGCCTGCCCTCTTCCAGGGGATCTGCCTGACTCAGGAATCAAACCCACACTCTTAGGTCTCCTGCATTGGCGGGTGGGTTCTTTACCATTGGCACCACCTAGGAAGCCCAACTATTAAAATGTATACATATAACAATACACATATAATAATGCCATGGTATGACCACCTATCCTTTTTTTAAAAATTTTTATTTTTATTTTATTTTACTTTACAATACTGTATTGGTTTTGCCATACATTGACATGAATCTGCCACGGGTGTATACGAGCTCCCAATCCTGAACCCCCCTCCCACCTCCCACCCCATATCATCTCTCTGGATCATCCCCGTGCACCAGCCCCAAGCATCCTGTATCCTGTATCGAACATAGACTGGCGCTTTGTTTCTTACATGATAGTATACATGTTTCAATGCCATTCTCCCAAATCATCCCACCCTCGCCCTCTCCCTCAGAGTCCAAAAGTCCGTTCTATACATCTGTGTCTCTTTTGCTGTCTTGCATACAGGGTCATCATTACCATCTTTCTAAATTCCATATATATGTGTCAGTATACTGTATTGGTGTTT
>SJYX01011354.1:31447-87271 GCA_006410675.1 Oreotragus oreotragus
TCTATACATCTGCGTCTCTTTTGCTGTCTTGCATACAGGGTCCTCATTACCATCTTTCTAAATTCCGTATATATGTGTTAGTATACTGTATTGGTGTTTTTCTTTCTGGCTTACTTCACTCTGTATAATTGGTTCCAGTTTCATCCATCTTATTAGAACTGATTCAAATGTATTCTCTTTAATGGCTGAGTAATACTCCATTGTGTATATGTACCACAGCTTTCTTATCCATTCATCCGCTGATGGACATCTAGGTTGTTTCCATGTCCTGGCTAAAATAGCCCTTCTTTCCTTCACTCCTTGACCCCAGCTAAAATCTGACTCTCCAAAGGCAATGACTTCACTTTTTTACTTCACTATTCTTGTTTTTACCTAACACATGAAAATGTGCTATTATTTCTTTATTTTTCAAAGTTAGGACTTATTCTTCACTTTTTAGTATAGAAAATGGGAAGTCATCTGTCATATCATCCTTCCTGCCCCTACTACACACACACACACACACACACACACACACACACACACACACATACACACACTCACACTTTCCTTGCTTCTTGTTAGTGGAATTCTATCACTGTTATTGGTTACATCATATGTGGTTTTTATATTATTGTCATTTACATATTTTACATATATGAACAACAGCTATATAAGTATTGTTGAGAGCCGAGCCTAATGTTACTGGGTTTCATTTCTCTTTGCACAGTTTTATAGAATTAAGTTATCTCATTTTTTTTTTGCTGCATTTTCTATAATTTAATCATTTTTTTCCTTCAACTCTTCTCAATATGGTCAGATAAATCAGGCAATTTTGGATTCTCTTTCCTTCCCACGAGTTATCCCTTTCTCAGTTTTTCATTCTCCTGTGCCAATTGGGACTGGTTGCTTTTGAGCCTACTGTACACCTAGCATTTGGAATTTCTTTTCACATTTTCCCGGTGAGTTTCATTCTTCTCTCTCCTGTATTGGATTCCTTGTTTCTTGTGCTTAGTCACTCAGGCATGTTTGACTCTCTGTGGCTCTATGGACTGTAGCCTACCAGGCTCCTCTGTCCATGGAATTTTCCAGGCAAGAATACTGAAGCAGGTTGCCATTTCCTACACCCGGGGATCTTCCTGACCCAGGAATAGAACCTACATCTGTTACATCTCCTGCATTGACTGGCAGATTCTTTACCTCTAGAGCCACCCTTGTTTCTTAGGTCCTGTGAAATGTCTAGCAGTTCTTGAATTTTTGTTTATAATTGAGACATAGGCTCTGAAAAGCTTATTGGATGCTCTGCTCATGTAGACAGTGCTTGTTTATAGTGCTTTCTAGAGAGGAACACTTGTGTGTGGCCAGTTGAAGGGGCAGGAATCCTTTTCAGTCTTAACCAGTTTAACTCAAACTGGACACCCCTGACTTCAAGTTCCTGGAAAACAACTTGGGCAGGCATCTTACTGTTTAGACTGCCTGCTCTTTGGAGTATGTGCCTATCTTTTGTAGCAACAATTAAGATGACCTTGATTAGTGAAGGCAAGTGATGGATTTGACTAGTGGTTACTCACATCTCAAAGTGCACAGGAGAGAAATTTTTGAAGTCTTGGTTATAGCTTGCAAATCACTTTCAGAATTTAAAAATTCGATTCCTTCTGATTTCTGATCATTTTGCATATGATCTTTTAAAATTTACCCTCTCTTTACAGAAATTTTTAGTTCTTCTCTTTTTCCCCAACAATCTGAGAAGTCATGTGAGTTGCTCTTTTTTTCATATATTGTGCTGGGTACTTGATGAGCCCTTTCTAGCATTTCAAACAGTTCAGTTTTGGAATAATATTTATTTCTTAATTTCCTCTCTTTTAGTAATTTTGTAACTCAGATATTGGAGCTCCTGTTCTGAGTGACTGATTCTTTAATTTTCTCATTGACTCATTTCTCTTTTCGCTTTTTTGTTTTGATATTTCTTTCCAATTATTAGATATTTATTTTCCATAGTTCTATTTCAATTATAAGTTTTTCCTATCATATTATCAATATCTAGTTGCTTATTTTTCTTCCTTCAATTTCACTTTTAGCATCATTTTTTTTTTCTTGTTTCATGAATGGCATTTTCTCACTTTTTTCCCTGAAGATACCAATTATGGATTTTTGGAAGTTTATTTTTCTGAATTGTTTTTGACTCCTTTAATCTTCTTTTTTTGGTTTATTTGACATCCTCCTTTCATGTTGCAGGCTTTCATCAAATGATCCATGAATGTTTATTCACATATGAGTATTAGGTTCTAAAATCTGGTTAGAAGCTCTCAATATGTGGATGGGGACTTTCTTGCCTAGTGGGAGTTGCAGGGAACCTCTAGTTTCATTAAACAAGCCCCAGATATTGGTATTTTTTTTTTTTTTTCCCATGGGGATGGTCTTGATCCCTGTCTCCCGTACAGTGTCACAAACCTCATTCCATAGATCATCAGACACTCTATCTATCAGATCTAGGCCCTTAAATCTATTTCTCACTTCCACTGTATAATCATAAGATATTTGATTTAGGTCATACATGAATGGTCTAGCGGTTTTCCCTACTTTCTTCAATTTAAGCCTGAATTTGGAAATAAGGAGTTCATGATCTGAGCCACAGTCAGCTCCTGGTCTTGTTTTCGTTGACTGTATGGAGCTTCTCCATCTTTGGCTGCAAAGAATATAATCAGTCTGATTTCAGTGTTGACCATCTGGTGATGTCCATGTGTAGAGTCTTCTCTTGTGTTGTTGGAAGAGGGTGTTTGCTATGACCAGTGCATTTTCTTGGCAAAACTCTATTAGTCTTTGCCCTGCTTCATTCCGCATTCCAAGGCCAAATTTGCCTGTTACTCCTGGTGTTTCTTGACTTCCTACTTTAGCATTCCAGTCTCCTATAATGAAAAGGACATCTTTTTTGGGTGTTAGTTCTAAAAGGTCTTGTAGGTCTTCATAGAACCATTCAACTTCAGCTTCTTCAGTGTTACTGGTTGGGGCATAGACTTGGATTACTGTGATATTGAATGGTTTGCCTTGGAAACGAACAGAGATCATTCTGTCGTTTTTGAGATTGCATCCAAGTACTGCATTTCAGACTCTTTTGTTGACCATGATGGCTACTCCATTTCTTCTGAGGGATTCCTGCCCGCAGTAGTAGATATAATGGTCATCTGAGTTAAATTCACCCATTCCAGTCCATTTTAGTTCGCTGATTCCTAGAATGTCGACGTTCACCCTTGCCATCTCTTGTTTGACCACTTCCAATTTGCCTTGATTCATGGACCTGACATTCCAGGTTCCTATGCAATATTGCTCTTTACAGCATCGGATCTTGCTTCTATCACCAGTCACATGCACAACTGGGTATTGTTTTTGCTTTGGCTCCATCCCTTCATTCTTTCTGGAGTTATTTCTCCACTGATCTCCAGTAGCATATTGGGCACCTAACGACCTGGGGAGATTCTCTTTTGATATCCTATCATTTTGCCTTTTCATACTGTTCATGGGGTTCTCAAGGCAAGAATACTGAAGTGGCTTGCCATTCCCTTCTCCAGTGGACCACGTTCTGTCAGACCTCTCCACCATGACCCGCCCGCCTTGGGTTGCCCTGCAGGCATGGCTTGGTTTCATTGAGTTAGACAAGGCCCTGGTCCTAGTGTGATTAGATTGACTAGTTTTCTGTGAGTATGGTTTCAGTGTGTCTGCCCTCTGATGCCCTCTTGCAACACCTACCATCTTACTTGGGTTTCTCTTACCTTGGGCGTGGGTTGTCTCTTCACGGCTGCTCCTTACCTTGGACGAGGGGTATCTCCTTACCGCCGCAGTTCCTGACCTTCAACGTGGGACAGCTCCTCTAGGCCCTCCTGCGCCTGCGCAGCCCCTGCTCCTCGGGTTGCTCCTCCCGGCCGCCGGCCGTGGCCTCGGGCGTGGGTGGCTTCTCCCAGCTGCCGCCCCTGGCCTCGGGCTCAGGGTGGCTCCTCCGGGTCACCACCCCTGGCCTCGGGCGCAAGGTGGCTTCTCCCGGCCGCCCCTGGCCTCGGACGTGGGGTGTCTCTTCCTGGCCGCCCCTGACCTCGGACACGGGGTAGCTCCTCCCGGCCGCCGCCCTGACCTCAGACGCGGGGTGTCTCCTCCCGGCCGCCACTGACCTCGGATGAGGGGTAGCTCCTCCCGGCCGCCACTGACCTCAGACACAGGGTAGCTCCTCTCGGCCGTTCCTGCGCCGTCGCAGCCTGGCACTCTAGGTTGCTGCCCCTGACCTCGGACGTGGGGTAGCTTCTCTCGCCCGCGCTGAGTGCGCCGGCCCGGCTCTCGCAAGCGGCCCGCGCTGAGTGCGCCGGCCCGGCTCTCGCAAGCGGCCCACGCTGAGTGCGCCGGAAATTATATATGCAAAGTGTGTGGTATATGATCTTGCATTCAGAAATATATATGTATATATTACTATATTATTTTAGAAAACTGGTAGCATCTTCATTTTTTCTTCTAATTATCACAATGTCTATTATGTTATAGATACTTAAGAGATGCTTGTAGACTACATAATGAATAAAGGAGTGAACAATGTATACATAAAGCATTCAAACATCTATGTACCTCTCACAATAGTTTTCTCATTCAAATAATCAAAATATACTCCCATACTGTCAATGTTCTTGCTTATCTGTTTGCTTCTGAATGATTTCTGCTTTGAAGTAATAATAATACTTCATCATGTATTTTTAAAAATATGTAATGCCATAGCATACAGCAGGAACTGAGTAGGCACAAATTACACCCAAACTAGGACAAGAGAAAATGATCCATTAGTGTAAAACAACTCTGATACTGGATCTAAATTACCAGAGATAATGAAGAGGTTCTGATTTTATAAAATAATCCATAGAAAAATATACTCTAAAAAACCTTCCCAGTCCTTCTTCATACATTCCCAAACAAAGTCTCATCAACTTATCTTGTGGACATCAACAAGATTATACAGAGAGGCAAAGACCCAAAATAGTCAACACAATATTAAAGAAGAACAAATTTAGATGACCATAAGGCTTAGCATAAATCTATAGTAATCAAGACTGTGTGCTACTGGTGAGAGAACAGACAAATAGATCAATAGCACAGAATGGAGAGCTGAGAAATAGACCCATTTAAATTTCCGTGGTGGCTCAGATGGTAAAGCGTCTGTTAACAATGAGGGAGACCTGGGTTCAATCCCTGGTTTGGGAATATCCCCTGGAGAAGGAAATGGTAATCCACTCCAGTGCTATTGCCTGGAAAATCCCATGGACAGAGGAGCCTGGTAGGCTATAGTCCATAGGGTCACAAAGAGTCGGACACGACTGAGCGACTTCATTCACTCAAACAATGTTAACTGATCTTTGACAAAAGATCAAAGGTAATACAATGAAGCAAGGATAGTCTTTTTAACAAATGATGCTAGAACACTTGGACATCCAATTGCAAAAAAAAAAAAAAAAGATGAATCTTGACACAGAGCTTTTGCATTCCAATCCCCTGTGATGAAAAGGACATCCTTTTCCCATGTTAGTTCTAGAAGGTGTTTTAGGTCTTCATAGAACCAGTCAACTTCAGCTCCTTTGGGATCAGTGGTTGGGGCATAGACTTGGATTACTGTGATGTTGAATGGTTTGCCTTGGAAACAAACTGAGATAATTCTGTCATTTTTGAAATCACACCCAAGGACTGCATTTCAGACTCTTTTATTGACTGTGAGGGCTATTCCATTTCTTCTAAGGGATTCTTGCCCACAGTAGTAGATATAACGGTTGTCAGAATTAAACTCACCTATTGGAATCAAGATTGCCAGGAGAAATATCAACAACCTCAGATATGCAGATGACACCACCCTTATGGCAGAAAGTGAAGAGGAACTAAAAAGCCTCTTGATGAAATTGAAAGAGGAGAGTGAAAAGTTGGCTTAAAGTTCAACATTCAGAAAACGAAGATCATGGCATCCAGTCCCATCACTTCATGATAAATAGATGGGGAAACAGTGGAAACAGTGTCAGACTTTATTTTTTGGGGCTCCAAAATCATTGCAGATGGTGACTGCAGCCATGAAATTAAAAGACGCTTACTCCTTGGAAGAAAAGTTATGACCAACCTAGATAGCATATTCAAAAGCAGAGACATTACTTTGCCGACTAAGGTCCGTCTAGTCAAGGCTATGGTTTTTCCTGTGGTCATGTATGGATGTGAGAGTTGGACTGTGAAGAAGGCTGAGCGCCGAAGAATTGATGCTTTTGAACTGTGGTGTTGGAGAAGACTCTTGAGAGTCCCTTGGACTGCAAGGAGATCCAACCAGTCCATTCTGAAGGAGATCAGCCCTGGGATTTCTTTGGAAGGAATGATGCTAAAGCTGAAACTCCAGTACTTTGGCCACCTCATGCGAAGAGTTGACTCATTGGAAAAGACTCTGATGCTGGGAGGGATTGGGGGCAGGAGGAGAAGGGGACGACCGAGGATGAGATGGCTGGATGGCATCACGGACTCGATGGACGTGAGTCTGAGTGAACTCCGGGAGATGGTGATGGACAGGGAGGCCTGGCGTGCTGCGATTCATGGGGTCGCAAAGAGCTGGACACGACTGAGCGACTGAACTGAACTGAGATATTGGTATCTGTGGGGCTTCCCTGGTGGCTTCAGTGGCAAAGAATCTGCCTGCAATCGGGAAAGCCAGGTTCAATCCCTGGGTTGGGAAGATCCCTGGAGAAGGAAGTGGCTCCCCACTCTAGGATTCTTACCTGGAGAATTCCATGGACAGAGGAGCCTGAACACTGTCCGTGGGGTCGCAAAGAGTCAAACACGACTGAGCAACTTTTACTTTCCCTTCATTAGTGTCTGTACATCTTTTTCTATTCTCTTTCTTTCAGGAAAATCTTCCATTATCCCGCCTCAGGTCCTATGTCTGGATTCCTGGATACCGAGAACATGTTAGTTACACTTCTGCTTTAGACTTTCGCAGTTGCTAGTCCTTTTGCCTAGAATGGTCTAAATATCCATATGCCTTGCTCTTATATCTCCTTCATCTTTACTGCTAGGATTTCCTCTTCTCAGTGAGGCTTTTGTTGGCCGTTCAACCTAAACTTCCCCCACCCCCACTGCCAACAGCCCTGATACACGTGCTCTCTGTCTCCTTTCTCCATTGAATATTTCTCCACGCCATTTAGCCCAGGATATGTTTCAGTTACATGTAATTTTATTTTTTATTAACTGTTTTCCTCTAATGAAATTCATTTCATGAGGGCAGGTATTTTTGTCCATTTTGTTTGACTCATACATCTTCAGAATCTAGAACAGTCCTCAGTACACAAGTGATCAGTAAAATTTGCCTATTAATCACTAAATTAATATATATTACATTCTTGCACTGTTAACATTTTATATTATCACTGGTGATTTTCCTTATCACTTTTATGCTTTGAAAGTTCTTTTCTATCTATATTAGTATCTATAGATAGTATAGTGGTATCTGTACTATAGTATCTATCTATAGTTATCTATATTTTTTTCAGTTGTTTTCTGGTGTCATTATTTGGACCTTTTGAGATTTATGTTGGTGGTGGAGTAAGAAAATCTAATATTCCTCTTCTCCTTTATTCCTCTCCTCCTCTCTTTTCTTCCTTACTTAAAGTTTTTTGTTTTTACTAAGTAAACTAATTTTCTCATCAAATTTTTGATAATTGATGTGAAGGGAAGTGAAGTCGCTCACTCATGTCTGACTCTTTGCGACCTCATGGACTGTAGCCTACAAGGCTCCTCAGTCCATGGGATTCTCCAGGCAAGAGTACTGGAGTGGGTTGCCATTTCCTTCTNTGAGATTTATGTTGGTGGTGGAGTAAGAAAATCTAATATTCCTCTTCTCCTTTATTCCTCTCCTCCTCTCTTTTCTTCCTTACTTAAAGTTTTTTGTTTTTACTAAGTAAACTAATTTTCTCATCAAATTTTTGATAATTGATGTGAAGGGAAGTGAAGTCGCTCACTCATGTCTGACTCTTTGCGACCTCATGGACTGTAGCCTACAAGGCTCCTCAGTCCATGGGATTCTCCAGGCAAGAGTACTGGAGTGGGTTGCCATTTCCTTCTCTAGGGGATCTTCCCGACCTAGGGATTGAACCTGGGTCTCCCACATTGTAGGCAGACGCTTTACTGTCTGAGCTACCAGGGAAGGTGGTAAACTAATTTTTAATTAGTTTTAGTTTAATTAGTGAACTAATTTTCTCATCAAATTTTTGATAATTACTCTTCCCTAAAGTGCCTGCACAATTTTATTTTTAGAAAGTTTTAGTTACTTTTGCAAGTTTAAAGATTACTCTGTGTAGAACTTCATTTGACACTCTCTTTCATGACTTTCTGTTTCATGGACAGGTAAAAATTATGGACACGAAAATTACAAATGTGTTTCTTTGTGGTGCCCTACTGTCTTCCTATCAGAACTATATTTTTTTTTTCAGTACATACCACTTAGTTTTAGAATATTACATCCTGCATGTAAAGATTTAGCTCATTTAAATAAATAAGCTTGTACTTTATGAAGCTAACTCTGTTGTCCAATTTCCGAGGTCAATATCTTTTTTTCTCTTGGAAATCCTAAGTGTAGTTATAATTTTGTAAAGGGTCATGGAACTGATGCTGTAAAACTGTAGACATGCATTGTGGACTTAATAACTCAAAGGAAAGCATGTGTATGTTTTGTTGGTTTCTGTGTTTTCTCTTGTCTTTCTCCCTTTAAGGTTCATAACAGCCCTAAGTGCCTTGGTTCGGTGTATTATTGTCATCGCTCGATCAGCTTGTTCTTTTCAGACCAAGAAGAAATTCGAATTTATGGGCATGAAATAAAAAAGAATGGAATCAGGTAAGATATGATAAATGATATAGTGAAATCATCACAGATTAACAGAATTTCTGAATATCTCACTCTGGAACTGAATGTGGAGAGTAGGAAGAGAGGATTTCTTCAACGGTAACCTTTGAGTTGAGCTTCCCAGGTGGTGCTAGTGGTAAAGCACTCTCCTGCCAATGCAGGACACATATGAAACACAGATTCGATCCCTGGGTTGGGAGGATCTCCTGGAGAAGGGAACTGCTACCCACTCCAGTATTTTTGCCTGGAGAATTCCATGGACAGAGGTGGGGTTGCAAAGAGTTGAACACAACAACAACCCTTAAGTTATAGCATTTGCTGTTGTCCTTTGCTTGCTAAGTAATATCTTCTGCGACCCCATGGACTATAGCCTACCAGGCCGCTCCATCCATGGAATTTCCCAGGCAAGAGTACTGGAGTAGATTGCCATTTCCTTCTCTGGGGATTTTCCTGACCAGGGATCGACCCCATGTTGCCTGCAGTAGCCAGTGGAATCTTTACCACTGAGCTACCAGGGAAGCTCTAAGTTAGAGCACGCAGACATCAAAATTTCAGTAGCTCCAAAGCTAGCCAGGTAACAAGAGATCTAACAGTTTAGCCTCCCTAACGTTTGTGCAGGATACACATACACTCATATTGGTAGAAATAAGATTGTTACATCTACTTGTAAGAGAGATTAAGGAGAAATCCTCATAGTTCAACTCTTAAAATTATTTTTTGCGTCGTTCATAAATCTTTTCTCCTTCTTTTTTAAACAGACAATCAAAATAAAACTAAACCTCTCAAAATCCTTTCCAAATTGTGTAAATGAAGTTTAGGTGTCACTTAGGATTTTCTGTTAGAGTTAGGGTCAATAAATAACTGGTCTTGAATAGATAGACTGGTCTTGAATAGATAGACTTCCCTGGTGGCTCAGAGGTTAAAGCATCTGCCTCCAATGTGGGAGACCCAGGTTCGATCCCTGGGTCGGGAGGATCCCCTGGAGAAGGAAATGGCAACCCACTCCAGTATTCTTGCCTGCAGAATCCCATGGACTGAGGAGCCGGTTGAGCTGCAGTCCACGGGGTCACAAAGAGTAGGACACGACTGAGTGACTTTACTTACTTACTTACTTTACTTGAATAGATAAGAGAGGGACCCACTTCTAGAATTGAAACTTTTGGGGAAATGGATGTTAATTTATTTGATAGAAGGTTTTATACATTTTAAAGTAGAAGTACAGTGTAATAATCTATCTTCTAAGCTTAATAAGTATAGAAATACCCAATTTTAAGTTGCCTCTCAACCCTTGACACACTTTTCTCTGCTTAATATTTCTCCTTCATGTCATCAAGCATAGTATATATTTTAGTTACATTTTGTCATAAGTTTTATTAACTGTTTTCCTCTAACAGGGCATATTTTATGAGGGCATGTGTTCTTTTTTGTTTCTGTTTTGGCTGACATTACTTTGTCAAGAAAAGTAAATTATGTGATAGAACAATTCTATCCATCATTCAGAATTCACCAGCAAGTGTTTGAACCATGGGGATTCTTTCTGGTACAATAGCTGTACCAAGGAGAAGGCAATGGCACCCCACTCCAGTACTCTTGCCTGGAAAATCCCATGGGCGGAGGAGCCTGGTGGGCTGCAGTCCATGGGGTTGCTAAGAGTCGAACACGAGTGAGCGACTTCGCTTTCACTTTTTACCTTCATGCATTGGAGAAGGAAATGGCAACTCACTCCAGTGTTCTTGCCTGGAGAATCCCAGGGACAGTGGGGCCTGGTAGGCTGCCATCTATGGGGTCACACAGAGTCGGACACGACTGAAGTGACTTAGCAGCAGCAGCAGCAGAAGCAGCTGTACCAACCTACGTGCTTGCTTTCTCAATTTAGATTCAAGAGGCAGCAGGTGATAGCAGAAAGGCTTTAGATGAAGCCCCAGGGGAGGCAGGCTCTGACCCGGGCTTTGTCAGTCAAACAACCCCAAGCAGCCCCTCCTGGGCTTATTTTCTTTATCAGCTGGGTTCTGTACTTTTCAATTTCTTATAGAAGAAAGCTTATCCATTTGAATGGGAAGATAATGTATTTACATATATATTTCTTAGAGCTGAATTTAAATAGTGGTTTAGGATTTTTATATGGAATTTGGGGTAGCATAGTGGGCACTTAAAATTATAGTTTTATAAAACAAAAGTGTCATTCAATTAGATTTTCAAGAATGCTAACCCTTTGTTAAATCTAGGAGATCACATTTAAATTTTAACTCAGGGAAAATATTTGTCTGAAGATTTCCATTTGTATAATAAAAAGAAGATGGTTTCCTTATTATTCAGCTAAATTGCTAATAATAATGCACTTCTTGGCCTAAGACCTATTGCGTAGCAAGTGCTAGAGAAATGTGTATGAAAAGGAAATCAAATGTGTGAGACTCTGTACCTCATATTTTACCCCTCTTTATTTCAGTTGCCCCCCCTGTCAAACGAAGGGTTTTGGTACCTATGAACCTGTGAATAATTTTCAGAATGAATCTGTGCATTCATTTTAGTTTGCATTGTTATTGTCTCATGCCTGGGTTGCAAGGGGTTTTTCTTAAATTTATGGCAGATTGGTGAAGTTAAGTCGCTCAGTCGTGTCTGACTCTTTGCGACTCTGTGGACTGTAGCCTACCAAGCTCCTCCGTCCATGGGATTCTCCAGGCAAGAATACTGGAGTGGGTTGCCATTTCCTTCTCCAGGGGATCTTCCTGACCCAGGGATCGAACCTGGGTCTCCCACGTTGGAGGCAGATGCTTTAACCTCTGAGCCACCAGGGGAATCAGAGGTTAAAGCATCTGCCTCCAATGCACGACTGAGCGACTTCACCTATGGCAGATTATCAAATTTTTAGAATCACCACTCATCTCTCCTAGCATCTTTTATTTTGTTTTCAAAAATTGTGTACTTAATCAAATTACTGTGAAAGAGATCATGCGACAAATAACTAAACCAAGGAATACCCACTGCAGAACAACTATACCTCCCTGCAGTGAGCATCCCATTGCAATGGAATATCTTTATCAAACATGACTCACTTTTCTCAAGCATAGCTTTTGTAAACTTGCAAACTTAAAAAATATTATTCATACTTTTACCTTCAATTTAAAATGAATTTCTTGTGTTTTTAATTTTAATAAGTAGAGATTGTGACAGGAAAATCTTATCTATTCTTCAGTGTAAATTTTAGTTATTTTCTTATTCTTAAAATGAAATCTTAGGACTAGATAATTATCTGCAAACATACTTGTGCAAATTATTACAGACATTTGAATCGTTTCTTTGGCGATTGCTGCTGCTGCTGCTAAGTCACTTCAGTTGTGTCTGACTCTGTGCAACCCCATAGACGCCTATCCCTTTGTCAACGAGTATTCTTAATTTTATAGTTTTTATTTCATGTAGCCATATTCACTTCCTGGAGAGGAACTCAATAATTTTAAATTTTTGAGAGAAATATTTGAATATACCTACTAACCTCTCATCTTACTTATATTATTATTTATAATTTTCAGTTAGCATGGCTATTTTAGTAAAAATGATTTTTTTCTCTCATTTCCTTAATTACTAACACCTGCTCTTTCCTGTAATACTTTCTGATGGAAGGAGGACAGTGTTCTTTCAAAAGCATTCTAGGTGACTTACTGTGCTTTTAAAATGCCTGTTTTCTTCAGTTCCCTTATGTCTCTCGGTTCTCTTGTATGTGTATATGTTTGTGAAAAATGGAAAGACTAGACGTTGGATCAGGAGTTTAACTATCCAGTGTGACCCTTGATTAAACAGATCAAATTGTATGCCACTTAAAAATTATGAATATAATTCCTATGCAATACTGCATGGAAAGTATCTTTATTCTTAAAGATATACTTTGCAGCATTAAAGCTGTAAATCATAATTAATCATGCCTAGACTTTTTTTGTAGGAAAAGTGATAATTTGTATCAAGGTGATATTTTGGGGATAGGAGCTCTTAATTCCTTACAGCCAATTTTAAAATAAAATTAAACAAAATCACACTTAAGCAATGTGTTTACATACTTTGAACATTGTTTATTCTTACTTCAAAATTGTTGAGCAGCATTTTTAGATTATCTTAAACTCTCTGTAAGTATAAAATTTAAATAAGTATGCAGAAATAGGTATAATTTTTCCTGCATTTATTTCAATATTAAAATTTCAAAAATGTTGAGATTTTCTATAGGGTGGTTCCTTGGGAAATCTAATTGCATGGTTTATTCAACAATTTTGAATCATAATCTTTTATTTCTCAGTCACTTCAAGAAAGAAATAGATCATCTGTAATTGACGTTTCATCATAATTCTTAGATTGCCTGTGTTCTGTTTTTCAAGTTTAACATTGCCTCAGACAATTGGACAGGTTTTCATTGAGAAACTAGCTGACTATATTCTGGTGAAAACAACCTTTGGATTTTCATTGGCCTGGGATGGAATATCTGGAATTTACTTGAAGCTGTCTGAAGAGCATAAAGGGAAATCATGTGGCCTATGTGCAAACTACAATGGCATTCAATCTGATGATTTCATCATTCAGCAAGGTGAGCTGGTAGAGGAGAAGTGAGTGGATATCTCTGAGGTCCTCTTTCTGCACCGATCACTCTATTTATATACCCAGAAGGGTACACAACTTGTTCTAGGTTGGATAAAAAATGGTAGCTGTTACTTGCCTGCTTACATGATTTTAAGTGACGTTTGAACAGGAAAATGTTTTTGTGTCATTCTTAAAATCCATGAGCTAATTTACATTTGTTAAATTAATACAAGTCATGTCTTACTCATGTAACAAATACTAACTGAGCATTTACTTTGTGTCTGGCACTGTTGTAGGAGCTTAGGATATGTCAGGGAACAAAGCAAAAACTCCTCCCTTCTTGGGGCTTATATTTTAGTGATTCAAACCCGTTTGGGGCAAACTTGTCTACTTTTGGATAAAGCATAGTTTGCTTCTAGTCTGGATAGGAATAAAGTAAATGACTGCCACACAATAGTTTTGTGAATATAATAAAATGTAAGCGGAATTTATAAAAGTTGAAAAGTAACTTGGAAAGATTTTTTTCATGTATGGTGATGCACACATCATTCACTCAACTTCATTCTAAGTCATGAAACTAATCTTGGGGAGCTATTAAAAACAGGTTCTGTTTTAGTATGGGTACTAGTATGCAGTGGCAATAGAATAAGAGAATTACAGGACTCACTCATGATTTGCAGCCATATATAAATGTGCAATAAAAAAGAACACTGTGCTTAGTGCCAGCAGACCTGGCTTTGAATCTTGTTCTAAGTCTTACAAGTTTTATAACTTGAGGCATCTCAATTAATCTCTCTGATACTCAGTTTCTTCAGCTATAAAATAGGAATTAAAATAACTTGGAACTCACAGTAGTCTTAATAATAATAACATAGATTCATACTATTTATAGTAATAGTTAATATGAGTACACGGGCTTCCCAGACGGCTCAGTGGTAAAGAATCTACCTGCTAAGCAGAAGACGTGAGTTTGATCCCTGGATCAGGAAGATCCCCTGGAGAAGGAAATCCCTTGGACACCGGAGCCTGGCAGGCTACAGTCCATGGGGTCAGAAAAAACTGGACATGACTTAGTGATTAAACAACACTAACAATATGATTACTTAGCTATGTTATTCCCAACTCTTACAACATCATTCATGCAAGTGAAAGCCGCTCACTCCTGTCTGACTCTTTGTGACTCCGTGGAGTCCATGGAATTCTCCAGGCCAGAGTACTGGAGTGTGTAGCCTTTCCCATCTCCAGGGGATCTTCCCAACCCAGGATGGAACCCAGGTCTCCTTCTTTGCAGGCGGATTCCTTACCAGCTGAGCCTTGTAAGGTGGGTGGTATTTTCTTAAGTTTGCAGTGAGGGCACAAGGTGATGTGCCCGATGTAACATAGCCTGTAACTGGTGCTATCAGAATTGAGCTATAGCTCCAACTCGCTCCCCATGCTATACCTAGATAAACATGAGAGATATTGGTTTAATCTGTAGACTGTTATATAATACTTTCTGTTTTACATTATAAAATTAATGAGAAGAGTTGCCCATATGTTGTGTTTTAAGGGAATAGAAGTCCTACTTAGAGTGTGAGTTCTGGAATCAAATTCTGCTTTGCTACTTGTTAAACTTTCTAAGTTTAATGGTATACTAGTAGTGTATACTTCATAGAGTTGCAAGGTTTAAATGAGATAATCTGTGTAAAATACTTAGTACAGTACCTGGCTTGGCAACTTGTTAATTACTGAATTATTTACTGCTATTTATTGTTAATTACTGTTAATTATTATGTTGATTATTTACTGTTATTATTAATTACTGTTAATTACTGGCTAATTTATAGTCATCTCCTAGTGCTCTCAATAAGCCTATAATGGAGCTAACAGGAAAATGTTTGATTAAAGACATTGCTTTAAGTGGCCCTTGTTAATATGCTAACATTTTCCCTGTATGGATACTGCTTCATCAGTGTTAGTTTACTAGTAGCTAAAGAGCAGGGCTTCAAGGAGTCAGTTTTCTTACATAAAAAATTGAGATATCATGTTTGGGAGTTCGTGTAAAAAAAATAAATAAATACAAAAAAAAAAAAGAAACATATATATAACCTTCATAGAAAAAAAAAAATGGAGATAATAATAATAACCCTGAGGCCTTCCCAGATTGTGGGGACCTAATGCGAAAATGTAAATGAAAGTGTTTCAAAGTGAGCACAATACAAATATGCAGCATAGAGGTCATCCTGAAATGGTGTTTGGCATCCAATTGGGTATTTAGAAATGAGAAAGTTAGCAACGTTGGCCGGGGAAGGCAATGGCACCCCACCCCAGTACTCTTGCCTGGAAAATCCAATGGACGGAGTAGCCTGGTGGGCTGCAGTCCATGGGGTCGCTAACAGTCGGACAGACTGAGCGACTTCACTTTCACTTTTCTCTTTCATTCATTGGAGAAGGAAATGGCAACCCACTCCAGTATTCTTGCCTGGAGAATCCCAGGGATGGGGGAGCCTGGTGGGCTGCCGTCTATGGGGTCACACAGAGTCGGACACGACTGAAGTGACTTAGCAGCAGCAGCAGCAGCAAAGTTGGCATGCTGAGACTATATTAGGAAGTAGGGTTTTGGACCCAGGTAGAACCAATTAGATGTTAATTATTGATTTCTTTCTCTTCTGTATCAAAGCTTTATGAGTACTATTGAGAGCGAGAAAAGAGTTAAAGAAGACTGCTATGGGTAACTTCCTTGGGGACATTTAGGGAGCATGGTACAGAAACCGGGGTAGAAAGTAGCATCTGCTCTTGTTAGAGGCAGAGAGATTCAGATTAGGATTTTAGTTAAAAGTCAGACAGGCTTTGATAAGCTGGAACATGGAATGGTTGCTCGCAGTGACATAATTGGGCTGCATGTGAAGGACAGTTAGCAGGTTATTTGTGGGAGAAGACCAGAAGGAGGAAATTTTACTGAATTATGGCTGAGCTGGCAGTAGGCAAGAAGGATCCTGGAAGGTATGTGGACGAAGCCTGAAGAGAGATTTCAGCTTTTTCACAATTTTAATAGTGTATAGTATAAAGCAGGCTTCCCAGGTGGCACTAGTGATAACCTGCCTGCCAATGCAGGAGATAGAGGAGATGAGGTTTGATTCCCTGGGTCAGGAAGATTCCCTGGAGGAGGGCATGGCAACCCACTCCAGTACCCTTGCCTAGAGAATCTCATGGACAGAGGAGCCTGGTGGGCTACGGTCCACGGGGTCACAAAGAGTTGAATACGACTGAAGCGACTTGGCACGCCTGTACGTAGTATAAATCAGAATGATTTAAAAAACTAACTTACAATAATTTATAAGGATGTGACTAGAACATGCCTTTTGATTTTCTTCCATACTGTAATAATGCAAGATGTCCATTGTTGAGCTGTATTACCTTTAGCTTAAAGATGCCCAGCATTCATATATCCCCTCCCTTTTGAACCTCCCTCCCATCTCCCATATGTATACTTATGGCTGATTCATGTTGAGGTTTGACAGAAAACAAGAAAATTCTGTAAAGTGATTATCCTTCAAAAAAAAAAAAAAGATACCTAGTATTTTCTTGAAACAGTCTGTACTTTGCTGATTAGATAAATCTTTAGAGGCAGAGGGGTAGTTGGACTGAAAGCCATTGAATTCTTTGTTTCTTAACAGTGATTAAAACTGTATTTCTCTGTGCATTCCTATGCATTCTTCATGCATGATTTCACAAAGAAATGAGCCTTTTCCGAATTTCTGTAGATATAGAAAGATTTAAGTTTGTTGTCTAGTTGAGATTCTTATTCCATAATTCATGTCTATAGCTAGCTACGCATCATCATAGAACCCCTGATTTTCTCTTGTTTTTCCAGCATAATAATTAATAGTGTCTCTCACTCTCAGAAGTGTCCTAATATGGACAATAAATTACTTCATCTATAGCACATTTTATATGAAGCATTTTAATTTTAGTTTTGCAGGCTCCAAGACCACCAGTTGGTTTGGCTTTAAAGTCTCATAGTAATACTATGCAGTGTAATAAAAATAGCTAAATTTGTGGTTAAAAGTTGAAATTAAAATGACCTCTATAGGATTGCCCAGGTTGTTTAGTTACATTAAAATTTGTGTATAAATATGGAAAAAAGTTGGCCCTAGGAAATATTTTTGATTCTTCAGACCTTTAAAATATGCTGGAGACTTCCCTGGTTGTCCAGCGATTAAGAATCAACTTTGCAAAAAAAGAAGAAAAAAAAGAATCCACCGTGCAGTGCAGCGGATGCAGATTTGATCCCGAGTAGGTGAACTAAGATCCTCCATGTGGAGCAGCTAGGCTGGCGCATCACAACTAGAGTGCCCGTGCGCTACAACGGAAGATCTGCACGACACAACGAAGGTCCAGACGTGAACGTGAAGTCGCTCAGTTGTGTCCGACTCTTTGCGACCCTATGGACTGTAGCCTACCAGGCTCTTCAGTCCATGGAATTTTCCAGACAAGAGTATTGGAGTGGGTAGCCATTTCTTTCTCCAGGGGATCTTCCCAACCCAGGGATCGAACCCAGGTGTCTCTCACTGCAGGCAGATGCTTTATCGTCTGAGCCACTAGGGAAGCCCCTGAATGCAGCACAAAAAGCCAACACAGCCAAATAAATACATATTTTCAAAAAGGCCTTTGAAGGAAAAACTTATGATGATGCTTTGAAATGAAATGTGACTATAAATTTATTTAAAAGGAATGTTAGTTTTCCCTTTTAAAAATTAAGTGTGTTAGATCCAACCTATACTTTGTTGAGTGTGACACATTTCCAACAATATCAGAGAATGAGGTGGACCACACATCTAGGATTCTAATAATCTATTTAATTAACATGGCAAACTTCCTTGTATTTATTTGTCCCCTTATTTAGCAAACATATTTTGAGCACCCAGTCTATACAAGATAGTAAACCAGGGATCCAGCAATAGGATAGCTTAGCCAAGCTCTCCCCCTTCATTTAGTAGAAGGCAAAACAAATAAAGAGACAAGTTAAAACACAATTTTTGTGAGCAATAGCAGCCGTGAAAAAAAGGGGGAAAGGAGACTGATAGAACAGTGTTTGTTTAAGAGGTCATACTGAATAAAATTCCACATGAAGCCAGGCAGAGAGCAGAGGGAAAGTTGGGGGGAAGAGTGATTTTGAAGGAGGAGATGCAAGAGCAAAGCAGGAGCAGGGTGGGAATGAGCGTGAGTGAAGAATGGTACAAAGCCCAAACGCTTGGAGTTGGTTGACCAAGAATAGGAGTGGAAGATGTAAGAGAGGTGGGATGGGATAGAGTGGAATGGGGAGGTGGGGAGTCGGGGGAGTGCAGAGGCCAGGTCAGAAAGTCTTTCAGGCCCCAGTAAAGTCTGGGATTTTATACTAACAGAGCAAAGCTTTCTTATGGGTAAGCTTCAACAGTCTTTCCAACAATTGGTAGTAGTAAGTAGACATCTTCCTAGCTGGAAGAAACTGAGAGTGGTGAATCATTTGATTTGCTATCTTTGATTCTCATGGTGCAGTAACTTGTACTGCATGGTAGACCCGTGGCTGTGTATATCTCAGTGGTGGAGAAGCTAACACTCAGACATGAAGACTAACTGCTAGATGGAACTTCAAGATGTCATCTTGTTTGGATCTGCTAAGAAATCATGGTTTCAGATTCACGGATTCAGATTCTGCCCTTGTCTGAGTGTGGGGCAGAATCCATTCTCATGTCAGGCCTTGAACTTGGCCTCAGACGTTAGACAGCCCAGAGTGCTCTCCGGCAACTGGCTGCTTGTTGCTGCTGTATGTTAGCTCCTGAATCTTGCTTCAGAATAATGCTGGGAAGGTATGTGGATTCTTAATCTGTCCTGAGCATCTTTAGAAACACTATTCATCACATTCACATGAAATTAATTCACTTCTTAGTCCCCTCTTCTCCAGCTGTCTTTTACATTTTTTCATTGTCTGCATGACCATCCTCTGAAATCTCCACGAGGGCACTAGGTACCCCCTAAATGAAGCTACAAGTTTAGTAAGGTTCTGACTAATGTCAACTAGAAAGAAAGGGCTGTCTGAAAATTTTTATACCGAACTTTTACTTATGTTTTTAGTTTCATGCATATTTTTCTCCTCTTTGCAGTATATACTCCAGGCTAATTAGTACTTTACTGGTGAGTATGTGGTGCCACTCACTTTCAACCCTCCCCCATGTTCCTTCAATGAAGGTTGCTTTTTCTACTCCAGTGGTATTATTGGTATTTGGTACTTAAGCTTTGTTCAATTTATTTTTATGGATATTATGCTAAAGTAATTCTATAGTCTAATATCATTGGTAATTACAAAGTTACTGAGTTTAGCTTTTTGACCAGAAATTTTATGTTGGTGAACTGTGTGTTTGTGGAAAGTGATCCTATTACACATATTTTTGTGTGTGTGTTTGTGTGGAATAGAGGACTATACAGAAGACATTGCTGTGTTTGCAAATAGATGGTCGGTGCAAACTCCAGATGACACCAAATGTGTACCCACACCTTCAGATTTTCCAAATCCTTGCTCCAGTGGAATGCCAGCATTTGAGGTAGATATGATGTGAAAAACTTTGGCATGTGGGATACAGCACACATATAATTATATTTGTATGTTTCACACTAAGCATTTTTAGTGTAAACACAATATAATTAAACACTATTAAATTCCAGAAATGTAATGCAAGAAGAATAAATTTGTGTTTCCTTCCAAAATGATGAATGCAATGAGCTTCATGAAAGTGGTGCTCATTATGAAAATAGTTAGAAAATGTTTACATTCATAAGCCTACATACCTTCTCTTTCCTAATAAGAACAGAGAAACTTGCAAATAGATCAACGGAAAAAAATGAGAGTACATGTGTATCATTTAGTATGTTCTAGTGACTACCATCTTTTTCTGCATAGGCAATCTTCTTCAAGTGTCAGATCCTGTTGCAATTTCCCTTTTTGAGCTGCCATGAATATATTGATCCATATTTATATATTGCCAGCTGTGTTAATGATCTTTGCAAGTAAGTGAAATAATTAGTATTTATAATGAAATTCTTTTATCCAAAAAGAAGAGCAAAAACCATTCTATAACTTTACTATCTCAACAGTTGACTGAATGTAGTGGGAAATGTAAAAACATAAGCTGAACTAAAGCTATTAAAAACTTACTGGGTAATAGTCACATTGCATTTGAAAATATGTGATAATAATGATGATGATGGTGATGAAAGTAGCTCAGTTGTATCTGACTCTTTGTGACCCCATGAACTCTATAGTCCATGGAATTCTCCAGGCCAGAATACTGGAGTGGGTAGCTTTTCCCTTCTCTAGGGGATCTTCCCAACCCAGGGATCGAACCTAGGTCTCCTGCATTGTAGGCGAATTCTTTACCAGCTGAGCCACAAGGGAAACCCCAAAAATTTGTGGGTTATTTTGAAATATCTTTTGATATTGATTTCTAACATAGTTCCACAGTGATAAGAGAACAGACTTGTATGATTTCAATACCTTTAGGCCGTGAAACTGTTTGCAGCTTGTTTTATGTCCCTGGATATGTTCCAGTGTCTCCTAGTTTGTAGTCTATGGGAACCTGAATAGAATTTGTATTCTACTGTTGCATGAAAATTGTATAAGTCTTAATTATTTTTCATTGGTTCATGGTGCTTTCCAGGTCTACCATATCCTTCTACTTTTCTGTATATTCATTCTATTAATTTTTGAGAGTTTGATATTGAAACTCCAACTAAAAAAGAGTATAAACAATAATGAAAATATGAAAAAATGAGATATGAGTTATATTGATGACAAAGTTACAGATTCTGCTAAGAACATTGCCTTATGCATTGGCTATGTGTGTAACTGAAAGAAATGCTAAATATAAGCAGAAAATTAGGGAAAATAAACATGTAATATTTTTCACATCAAGGTTACAGGCTCCTGCATTCACTCCTGGGTTAAGAACACCAGACAAAGGTGGTTGTCTAGGGAGTAAATTCAGTGAGACTCATCATAATATGTTTGTCAATATAGATTACCAGTATTGAAGTCTTTTTATTTTTTTAAGTGTCCATGAACAGATAAATGGATAAAGAGGCTGTGGCATAGGGGACATATGTATATGTATGGCGGATTCATGCTGATGTATGGCAAAAGCCAACAATATTGTCAAGCCAATATCCTTGGATTCAAACTGCTGCTGCTGCTGCTAAGTCACTTCAGTCGTGTCCGACTCTGTGTGACCCCATAGACGGCAGCCCACCAGGCTCCCCCATCCCTGGGATTCTCCAGGCAAGAATACTGGAGCGGGTTGCCATTTCCTTCTCCAATGCATGAAAGAGAAAAGTGAAAGTGAAGTCGCTCAGTCTGTCCGACTGTTAGCGACCCCATGGACTGCAGCCCACCAGTGGATTCAAACTAAATTAAGAAAAAAGATATGACATATCTATATATTCCATGGAATACTACTCAGCCATAAAAAGAATGAAATAATGCCATTTTCAGCAACATGGATGAACCTAGAGAATATCAGGCTAAGTCAGAAAGAGAAAGACAAATGCCATATGCTATCCCTTACATGTGAAATCTAAAATATTATGCAAGTCAATGTATTTGTGAAACAGAAACAGACAATCATAGAAGACAAGCTTATGTTACCAAAGGGGACAAGCTGTGGGGAGGGGTAAATTAGGAGCTTGGGATTAGCAGATACAAACTACTGAAACTACTGTATATAAAATAGATAAAGAACAAAGTCTTACTGAATAGAGCAGGGAGCTGTATTCAATATCCTGTAATAAAACATAATGGAAAAGAAAATGAAAAAGAATGTGTATATATGTATAACTGAATCACTTTGCTATACACCAGAAACTAACACAAACAACATNTATATAAAATAGATAAAGAACAAAGTCTTACTGAATAGAGCAGGGAGCTGTATTCAATATCCTGTAATAAAACATAATGGAAAAGAAAATGAAAAAGAATGTGTATATATGTATAACTGAATCACTTTGCTATACACCAGAAACTAACACAAACAACATTGTAAATCAATTACACTTCAGTTTAAAAGAAAATTACCAAATGTATGTGATTAGCTATCTTGAATGTTAGAGAGTATCTCAAGAAATTTTTAATATGCTTTTATTTTTTAAGTATTCTGAGAAGTATAAATGGTACATGGAAACATTGTTATGAAAGACCAGACTAATTTTTGTTTGAATAAAACCTCTGAAATTAAATCCTGGTAGCTTGTTAGGAGGTTTAAGTTTACCAAAGTTGAAAACAAACAGGAAAGGTGAAAACAAGCAGGCAAGGTTGAGGTAGTGTGAAATTATGTTACTTATAATCACTCTGCCTTTAACTAGAGTAAGATAATTATAAAAATAATGAACACAATGATATTTTCCAGATATTAAAATGAGACTGTTTGGGATACTTGTTAATTTTGAGTTAAGTACAGTTATACCTTTATTTGTATTTTATAGTCTAATTTTCAGGGATTTTTTTTAACTAATGCAGGAGCTTTGAAAGAATACTCCCTCTGCCCCAAATATTGAGTACTGATCTTTCTTTATATTTAACAACATTCTGTTCTCTACTTGGTTTTACTTTTCATTTAAGTGCTGTATTGTTAAATCTCTGTTCTATCGGTGTCTTTTGGAGGGATCTGTAGGTAGTCCATTGCCCTTATTTCTGGCAGATCCAGAAAAGTCATTCTCCATTTATTGTTGGGATATTGTTATACTGCTTCAATTGGCAGAGTATCAGGGACTTCAATTAAATTGAATGCTTGTATTTCTCTCATGTGAAGTCCAGGCTTGCAAGTGCTCTTGGGTTCATAGTGTGTCTGCTCCACGAGTTTTCCATTGACTCAGTGATACTATTGGCTATGTCATCTCTCAGGGTCAAGGGTATTATTCTCAATTTCATTGTCAAAAATTCCCACTGCTGCCATGTCCATCTTTTAGCCCTTAGGAAGGGAGAAAGGGAAATAAAGAACTGTCATAGCTCAGTCAGTAAAGAATCTCCCTGTGGTGCAGGAGACCTGGGTTCAATCCCTGGGTCGGGAAGATCCCCTGGAGAAGTAAATGGCAAACCTATTCCAGTATTCTTGCCTGGAAAATCCGATGGACAGAGGAGCCTGGTGGACTACAGTCCATGGTGTCGCAAAAGTTGGACGCGACTTAGCAACTGAAATACCACCACCAGCATTTTTAAGGAAGAGATCTAGACGTTTCATGCACATTTTTACTTTTAACCCTTTGGCCAGAGCTCAGAAACATGACCACCCGTAGAAGTAAGGACAGCTGGGAAATGTTGTCTTTGACTGGGCAGCCATATGCCCAGCAAAAACCTGCAGGTTCTTATATTAAAAAGAAGAGGGAGCCGGGCACAAAATGTAGCCTGCTGTACCTGCTTCATCGGAAATTTCATCATTAAGAGGTTAGCATTTTTGTCTCTTGGAATTTTGTTGTGTGTATGCTTTGAATTTTGAAACCTAGTTGTTTTCTTTAGAGCAAATAACAACAGCAGAATAGTGAAACACCTTTACTGGTTGAAATCAACTGACACTTTAGGATATGTATTTGAGCTGAAGAAGCCAGGCAAAGCAGGCATGTAAACCAAACAAAAGACTATGCAAGTGAATAAGTGTGCATTGATAAAATGAAAGAGGGAAGGCACCAGAGTTGACCTTTTCTCTCCTCAATAGTCCATCCAAGACTACACCTGCCTACATTCTTTTTCCCCTAAAGGAGATTCTGTTCATTTCTTATATTAAAGGACTGCCTCACAGGGATTCTATACCATGATTATATAATTATGAATCTGTTGAATACAAATTTCCTGCTTGGATTAGGATATTGAATTCAATTTATTAGTATATTGAATTCAATTTAATATATTTCCTGAGTATCTATTCTGAGCTGAGCATTATGTCACATCTTGGTGCAATAGAAACAATTTATTATGTTGATTTTTAATTTATTTTATTTAAAAATTTTTTGTGAAGTAGAATTGATTTATAATATTATATTAGTTTCAGGTATATAACATAGAAATTGCATATGTTTATGGATTATTTTCTATTTAGAGTTATTATAAAATATTGACTATATTCTCTATACTGTATATTACATGCTTGTATCTTATTTATTTTATACCTAGTAATTTGCACCTGTTAGCCCCTATTTTCTCCTGTTTTGTCCCACCCCACCCTCTCTCCCTACTAGTTTGATAACCCTCTAGTTTTGTTCTCTGTGAGTCTGTTTTTCTTTTGTTATATTCATTCATTTTATTTTTTAAAAATTTGATCTATACGTGAAAACACAGTATTAGCTTCCAGTTATAAGACAAATAAGTATTAATACTAGGGATGTAAAGCATAACATGATTAATTAGCACTGCAGTATGCAATATACAAAAGTTGTTTGAGAGTAAATCCTAAGAATTTTCATCACAAGGAAAAATATTTTTCTTTTTATTTTCTTTTATATTTATACTGGATGTCACTAAACTTATGTGGTAGTCTTTTCATGATGTACATTAGTCGAATTATTATTCTGTATACCTTAAACTTAAACAGTGTTGTATGTCAATTATATCTCAATAAAGCTGGGAGAAAAAACACTTGACAAAAAAAAAATTTGATCTATAAGTGAAAACACACAGTATTTGCTTTCATACTAAGCATAATACCCTTCAGGCCCATCCATGTTTCTGCAAATGGCAAAATTGTGTTCCCTGTTTTGGCTGTGTAATATTCCATTTATAATATTCCATATGTAATATTGTCTTTATCCATTCATCTGTTGATGGACACTTAGGTTACTTCCATATCTTGGCTATTATAAGTAATGCTATGTGCTAAGTCACTTCAGTCATGTCCGACTCCTTGTGACTCTATGGACTGAAGCCTGCCTCCTCTGACCATGGGATTCTCCAGGCAAGAATACTGGAGTGGTTTGCCGTGCCCTCCTCCAGGGAGTCCTCCCAACCCAGAAATCGAACTCGCATCTATTATGTCTCCTGTATTGTCAGGCGAGCTCTTTACTACTAACTTCCCTGATGGCTCAGATTGTAAAAAACCTGCCTGCAATACAAGAGACCTGTGTTCAATCCCTGAGTTGGGAAGATCCCCTGGAGAAGGAAATGGTAACTCACTTCAGTATTCTTGCCAGGAAAATCCCATGGACAGAGGAGCCTGGCAGGCTCTAGTCCCTGAGGTCACAAAGTCAGACGCAACTGAGCAACGAACACTTTCACTTATAGTGCCTCCTGAGAAGTATGGCAAAACAAATTTGGGGTGTTTCCAGAACACAAAAAGTGTGGCTGGAGCATGGTGAATGGAAGAGAGAGAGAGGAGATGAAGTTAGAGAAGTAGGCAGGGTCTAGATTACCTAGAGTCTTAGGGCTCATAGTAAGGAGTCTGAATTTTTGCTTGATTTCCTGACTATTCTCAGGAGATCTGAATTTGCCTTTTGCCTAGTTTCTTAACTTCTTATTCCAGGTAGGTTGACTGTTTTATCCTGGATTGTGTTAGAATGTCAGTTAATTTGTTTAGAATGTAATAAATCAAGCGGGGAGGGGGTGGTACAAAATGAAAACACAAGGCCTCTTATTAAAAAAAATTGCTGAGCATTCAAGAGAGTGATAGCAGAGCATTAAACGAGTACAGGATCCAACTAAGTGACAGCCTTTTTAAGAGCAGGGCCTGCGTGACTGATTGTGCAGGTCACATTCCCATGAAGCTGGTTCTGATCTTGATAAATGTTGCTTGAAAAAAATGAATGCCTTCTACTGATGAAAAGTTAATGCTGCTGTGAACATTGATAAACATGTATATTTTAAAATTAGTGCTTTTGCTTTCTTCAGATATATATCCAAGAGTGGAACTGCTTGATCATAGGGTAATTCTATTTTTAGTTTTTTGAGGAATTTTCATTCTCTTTCCCATAGTGGCTATGCTGTTTTACATTCCCACCAGCAGTTCACTTGAGTTCCTTTTTCTCCACCTCTTCACCAACAATTTGTTATTTGTTGTTGTTGGTTTTTTTTTTTTTTTGACAACAGCCATCCTGACAGGTGTGAAGTGATATCTCATTGTGGTTTTGATTTGTATTTCCCTGATGATTAGTGATGTTGAGCATCCTTTCATGTGTCTGTTGGCCATGGAAACAGAAACACGTTAGAAATAGTCCCTGTCCTAGGAACTCAGATTCTCATGCGGCAGAAAAACAGGTTCTCAGCAATTGTACATGCTTTCAATGCAAAGTACAGTGAGTGTGGAGGAGAGAACTACTAACCGTCTCAGGGAGTGCCTAGAGAAAATGATAGCTGGGTTGGCATTTGAAGGATGACACAATACCAGTCCTTGAACTCAGGTCCTCCTCATTCTGCTTCTAATAATGCTGAATTTAGCAGCAAGGAAATGCTTCTAATCTTGCCACACCCAAGTCAATTGATTTAAAAACAACTGTTACTTAATGCTTATTTTCCTTATTAAAGTTAATATCCAAAATGGAAAAATAAGCTAATTTCCCCTCAGTAAGTGATTTGTTGCCCAACTGTTGTGTTTATGCAATGCCGTATGTTATGTGCCTAGTACGGTTTCTGGTGTAACACAGACACAATAAACCATTAGGATAATAGTTGCGTTAGGTTGGAAAACCAATATTCAGTTACTTTATTAGCTTTCAAACCCTCCATTAATTGTAAGAAAAATGCATATGTTTAAAGTAAATCATAAATTTAACGTCTTTCTAAGAATTCAGCAGTTTTAACTTACCCTTTTTTTCAGAGACTTGTTTGGAGATTTAGAATATTTTCTGTGCTTCTGAAGTCTTCAGTCCTTTTTTTTCTTCTAAAGCTTAGTTAATTGGACTAGATAATCTGCATGACTCCAGTTACAGTAACACAGGATAAGGGCAATTTGAGATCAGTGGTTTTTACAATAGAAATACTGAAAATGCTAAGGTTCACAAAATACAACATTCTTAAGGGTGTAAAGGTATTTAGCTATTTAGACTTTCAGTTGGGTTGAAAAACAAGCCAACTATCTTATAAACACTGTTGATTTTATAGATGCCTTGTTAATCTGCTTTGGGAATTGGCTGACCTCTTATATTTGTTTGGGGGAGTTTCTAAGGTGATTATAAAAAAATACTTAGATTATTCACTCTTGGCAACATTAGCAAAGTAATTGGCTTTAGTAATTTAAACCTGAAGGAATTAAAAATCTTTTAAATCTCAGATGAAATGCTGTTTATTTAATCCTTCACAAGTGCTTATTATTAGTACTGATTTTATTCCAGCAAGTAAACTATCAAGAGCATGGTGTCTTAGAAATTATTTTCATATTTGATATCTTTGTTATGATAGAACTATTAAATAGGACTAATTAATAATAATATTGATAAGATTTATTAAATTTTGAAAGGTCTGGGATGCTTTGTGTGGGAGCAAAAAAATATAAGGATTCTAGAATAAATGTCATAATTAAAATAGAAATCTTTTTCAGTATGGTACTCCATTGAATACAAAGAAATATGACCAAATTACTGAAAGACTTAAATGAAACAATTTACTTAGTCTTTTTAATCTGGGATACCATGTTTATATGTTTTCTGCAGTATTACACATTATATACATATATTTAAGCTGACATCAACTAATATTAGAATATTCACCACATAGCTTTTCTCCAGAACAGGAGCTCAAGGGCACAGTTCCTGTCACTATTTTTTGTATGATTTTTGATCTGTCTTTTCACTTTCCAGAACTCATGATGATGAAACCTATTGTCGAGCAGCCACCGAGTATGCTAGAGCCTGTTCCCATGCGGGCTACCCTATTCAGGATTGGAGAGATGACTTTCCAGCATGCAGTACGTTTCCTTACTTTCCAGCCATGTCTGTGTACTTCTGTTAATTTTAGGCTTAACCTAGTATTCAAAACTTACCCTACCTGTCAAAACTAGTGGACTGCAAAGACCTGTTATTGATGCAATAACATTGGTAAACTTTTGAATACTTTTAAAACACTCTAATCTTTGTCTTTTTCTGGCCTACTTCACTTATTATGATCATCTCTCACATAGGTTGCTGCAAATAGCATTATTTCATTCTTTTTATGACTGAGTAATATTCTAAGATAAATACCATATGATAAAGCATACATGTGGAATCTAAAAGATAAAAAGAAACAAATGAACTTATTTCTGAAATAGAAAGAGACTCACAGACACAGAAAACAAAACGAGGGGAAAAGAGAAGTGGGGGGAAGAATAAATTAGGAGGCTGAGATTTAAATATATACACTACTATGTATAAAATAGATAACCAATAGGGACCTACAGTATAGTACAGGGAACCATACTCAATATTATGTGATAATGTATAAGGGAAAATAATCTGAAGAAGAATTTATATATATATAATATGTATAATATATATTTCACTGTGCTGTACACCTGAAACCTACATGATATTGTAAATCAACTATACTTCAATTAAAAAAAAAACACTGTAATCTTTTTCAAAGAGAGTTGAGTAGCATTGACTTACTGCTCACCTGTTTGCCCACTTTAGTCGATAAATGTGATGACAGCTTTGTCCATCGGGATTGTATCAGTTGTTGCCCACCAACCTGCACATTTGAGAAACAGTGTCTTGGGAGCAATCTCCATTGTCTTGATGGATGTTATTGCCCAGATGGTAAGTGCCTCATGAAAGAGACTGTCTGCACTCATTGTGACTAGTACCCTGTGATCCAAGAATCATGTCTTAGTGCCACTCTTGGGATGTTACGGCTATTGCAAATTTTCTCCCCTTGTAGGATTTGATCCTTGGAGTGACTGTAAGGAATGGATGCTTTTCTTTAATAAAAGGCGCTGATCCCTGGATCAGGAAGATTCCCTGGAGAAGGAAATGGCAACCCACTCCAGTATTCTTGCTTGGGAAATCCCGTGGACAGATGAACCTGGTGGGCTGCAGTCCATGGGGGTCACAAAAGAGCTGGACATGACAGCAACTAAACAACAGCAACAATAATTTATATTTTTTCATTTTTTAAAGACAAAATCAAATTCAGAAAAAAAGTCTTCATAACCTGGTAGTACAAGATTTTAGTCCTGATGTAGTTTTAATATTTGTAATTAGAAGTGACATAGCAAATGATAGAGATGGGGTTTAAATCTGCAATATAAATTAATAGATATTTATAAGAACATTGTGGATTTACTCAAACTCATTTAACTTTGCAGATTAAAAATAGAATCCCAGAGATGTTAAGTGATTTTTCCCACTGTCATGTACTTAATACGAGTGAGGACTACTTAAAATCAGATGTATTGACCTCGGTCCATTGTTCTGTCAATGCTACTCAAAATCTGTTGGACCAGTGCCAGGCCTGAACTGTTTGCTCCCAGTCAATGATGTGATAAGGACTTTGCACCAGAACATAAATCCATGCACCAGAATATAATTCTTTTGACTAGAAAGTCTTACTCTGAAAAATGATCAACTGCATCAAAGAATGTGCTTGGTAACATTGTTTCAACCACCTTTACTCCTTAGAAAGAAGTAACAAATGCAGTTCTACTGTACTAGCTCTTTGAGAATGTTTCCTGGCTCTTTATTATTTGTGTGATGATAGTGTATATCTCTCATTTTCACATAAACAGAAATTAAACAGAATAAATTCAATACTTTCTCCCTCTTCTCCTCCCCTCTTCTCTCAAAAGCAAAGAGACATTAGTTGCCCTATTTCCGTGTTGTGAATCTTAACATTTTGATAGCAGGTAATGGGATAATAAAGTTGAAAACAGCTAAAATAGACCCTTATAAGGTAGCTACTGATTGAGACAGAGCAACAGAGCTACTGATTGAGACAGAGCAGGCTCCTTAAAAGTAATTTGTATTTCTAGCACCTAGTGAAAGCAAGTGTTCAAAAAAAGTTGGCTGAATTATTATATTCAAAGAATATCATTCTTATTACTTCTTTTGTGCATTTGATATATATTTTTCTTAAATAGGCCTCATAATGGAAAATGGGACTTGCATCTCCTTGGAAAACTGCCCATGCAATTTTCATGGATTAGCTTATTCAGTTGGCTCAAAAATTGAACAAGAATGTACTGAATGGTATGTGATCAGTTACAGCTAATTATTTCTGGGTACCTGACTAGGTGACAATATTACCTTGACATATGTTTAAAGAGATACTTTTTACTGATTTTTCTTCCAAAAATTTCCAGACTCAGTTTCAGAGTAGGAGGGACCATCTATATTTTCTTTTATGATATAACTCTTCTCACTTCCGTTGGCAATTCTATAAATTTTTATATCCATGTGGTAAACTGTTGAATAATCACTAATTTGCACATGCTTTTACTCATAGGATTTGATGGTTCTCTTGTCCTTCTGTATTGAGTACTTTAAAAAGTATCTCTTCATATCACCAATTTTGGGCCATGATTAGAGACTTTTCAACATTCTTAAATTAGCTAACTAATTAGCTACTATAGACAATGATTAAATCCCTTCAGGGCAGTCTAAAAAGAAATAGAGGTATAAATATCATTAGGCAATTTTCAAGAGAGTTCCAGAAAAACATCTATTTCTGCTTTCTTGACTATGTCAAAGCCTTTGACTGTGTGGATCACAATAAACTGTGGAAAATTCTGAAAGAGATGGGAATGCCAGACCACCTAACTTGCCTCTTGAGAAATCTGTATGCGGGTCAGGAAGCAAGAGTTAGAACTGGACATGGAACAACAGACTGGTTCCAAATAGGAAAAGGAGTAAGTCAGGGCTGTATATTGTCACCCTGCTTATTTAACTTCTATGCAGAGTACATCATGAGAAACGCTGGACTGGAAGAAACACAAGCTGGAATCAAGATTGCTGGGAGAGATATCAATAACCTCAGATATGCAGATGACACCACCCTTATGGCAGAAAGTGAAGAGGAACTAAAAAGCCTCCTGATAAAAGTGAAAGAGGAGAGAGAAAAAGTTGACTTAAAGCTCAACATTCAGATAACAAAGATCATGGCATCTGGTCCCATCACTTCATGGAAAATAGATGGGGAAACAGTGTCAGACTTTATTTTTTTGGGCTCCAAAATCACTGCAGATGGTGACTGCAGCCATGAAATTAAAAGATNACCCTGCTTATTTAACTTATATGCAGAGTACATCATGAGAAATGCTGGGCTGGAAGAAACACAAGCTGGAATCAAGATTGCCAGGAGAAATCTCAATAACCTCAGCTATGCAGATGACACCACCCTTATGGGAGAAAGTGAAGAGGAACTAAAAAGCCTCTTGATGAAAGTGAAAGAGGAAAGTGAAAAAGTTGGCTTAAAGCTCAACATTCAGAAAACGAAGATCATGACATCCGGTCCCATCACTTCATGGGAAATAGATGGGGAAACAGTGTCAGACTTTATTTTTTTGGGCTCCAAAATCACTGCAGATGGTGACTGCAGCCATGAAATTAAAAGATGCTTACTCCTTGGAAGAAAAGTTATGACCAACCTAGATAGTATATTCAAAAGCAGAGACATTACTTTGCCAACTAAGGTCCGCCTAGTCAAGGCTATGGTTTTTCCTGTGGTCATGTATGGATGTGAAAGTTGGACTGTGAAGAAGGCTGAGCACCAAAGAATTGATGCTTTTGAACTGTGGTATTGGAGAAGACTCTTGAGTCCCTTGGACTGCAAGGAGATCCAACCAGTCCATTCTGAAGGAGATCAACCCTGGGATTTCCTTGGAAGGAATGATGCTGAAGCTGAAACTCCAGTACTTTGGCCACCTCATGCGAAGAGTTGACTCATTGGATAAGACTCTGATGCTGGGAGGAATTGGGGGCAGGAGGAGAAGGGGACGACCGAGGATGAGATGGCTGGATGGCATCACGGACTCGATGGACATGAGTCTGAGTGAACTCTGGGAGATGGTGATGAACAGGGAGGCCTGGCGTGCTGCGATTCATGGGGTCGCAAAGAGTCAGACACGACTGAGTGACTGAACTGAACCGAACCGGTAGTGTGATTATGATGTTGCTACTGCTCTTGACTGTTTCAGCTTTAAAACTTGCACTTGCTTATTTCTTCATTGACACTAAGCCTTTGACGACTAAGCCCTTTCTTTGTGTTATCATCTTTCTTTCTCAGGAGCCCTAATCCTTTGGCTGCCTGAGTGTTATGCTGAAGAATGGAAATTTCCTATGATTTTATTGTCCATGCCTTCCATTTTGGGGGTGGGGGCCTGAAGGGATGGAGTGTGAAACTGTTTATAACCAAAGGGCCAATAAAAGTGTCTTCCCATATGAAATATTGAACTTCTTAAATCTAAGATTTCAACTGTGAGGCACACCCTTATTTTATGTAATGCTAAAGAACTAAACCAATTAACCTTTAGAATTTTTTATCTTATACTTGATTGAAAGTTATTTTGATGAAGGTCTGTGAGAGGACACAAGAGGCTGCCTGGTCCCTGGAAAGGCCCCCCCACCAGGAGAACCCATGCAACTCATGGACCTTTCCAGGCCCAGGTGCAGCCTCTGAAGGAAGCTGGTCCTGTGGTATGGGCCCATGTTCAAGGGCTGGGAAAGTGTGCCATGACGGATGACCTGCTGATCAGGGAGTCTTAATCAGGGAACTACACTGTGTGGGTAGAAGCCATCAACAGGACCTAGAGAGCAACTGGCTGGCCTGAGATTCGAGAGTTGGAAATCCCAGGGATCTCAGTCAATACCAGCTCCATGGCAGAGAACATGGATTCCGTGGCTGCCATCTGCCACTCCAGTGCCACTGACAACAAATGGTATGTGAGTTACTCACAGGTATCCAACTATGACCCAGACAGCAAGGCGCTCATCATCCAAAAGGTCAGCATCTACAACACACCAACAGTAATGTGTGGAAATCCTCCCACACATTACTGAGAGAAATGAAGTCTGAAGGTTATCTATGGGCCCTCCAGTGTGCTGATCAGGAGTAAGCCTGGTAACCTAAGTGGTGAACTGACTGCTGAGATTGGTTCCAGTGGAGATGGAGTATAGCTCCTATTCCAGATCAGAATCCAAGTGGATCCACATGGCTCCTTTCTGAACTCCTCAGAGAAAAAATTACCCTCCTGAATCTGACCTGGGACCAGATGGGCAGATACAGATATCAGGAAGTCCAGCTCCAGGTGCCCCGGCAAAGTTTTTGCCATCTCAGGATCCTTGTTAATATTTCTCATCATGGTGAGCGTACTAGGTAGTATCCTCTTCTGTGCTTTCCTCATCCATACCCTGATCAGGCATTACTGTGAAAGTCACTCAGTCATGTCCAACTCTGTGGCCCCATAGACTATGCAGTCCATGGAATTCTCCAGGCCAGAATACTGGAGTTGGGTAGCTGTTCCCTTCTCCAGGGGATCTTCCCAACCCAGGGATCAAACCCAGGTCTNATTACTGTGAAAGTCACTCAGTCATGTCCAACTCTGTGGCCCCATAGACTATGCAGTCCATGGAATTCTCCAGGCCAGAATACTGGAGTTGGGTAGCTGTTCCCTTCTCCAGGGGATCTTCCCAACCCAGGGATCAAACCCAGGTCTCCCACATTGCAGGTGTATTCTTTACCAGCTGAGCTACCAGGGAAGCCCACCAGGGTAAATCCACCAGGGCAAATCAGCCTATATGACTATCCACCTCAAACCTGGAGGACGAGACCAGATCGGTAAGGAGGATTCCAACTCCTCCTCCACTTCCTTAATTTGACAGCATGCAATCATCAGATATGCCCCATCTCAACATTGCCAGGGACAGAGAAATGGAACAACCCATACATGCCCAACACCTGGGAACTGCTTTATGGGATGCAGTATGTGTTGAGTGAACCTGTCTTTGTTAGATACCATGCTGGGAAAACCTGCTTACTGATGCAGAGAACGTTCACAACTTGATGCCAAGTTAGAAATGCATAATGCAAACCTGCATCTGATAGGATCATCTTATGAAAAGTATAGATTAGTTAAATGATATAGATGTAATATTATAGGGTAAATGTATGCATTTTCCAGTTTTATGTGTCCACACACATGCATATATATATATGTATATATTTTATGCATATATATACACCTGTGCAAAAATTGTGGAGAATGTTAACTATCAACAGTGCTATCTCAGTTTTCTTTGCAATTTGTTGTATATTCTGAAGTAGTTTTTTCTTCACAAAGTATATGTTGTTCTTATAATTATAAAAAAAAGTAAAGTTAAAACAGCATGAAGTTAAAAAAAAAAAGTTATTTTGATAGAGATTAGTTGGTCACCAAGAACTGGGGGTGGGGATATTGAAAACATACTGTTTAAGGGTACCAAATACAAATAGTAGATAAATAAGATCTGGAAATATGATGCACAACATAGGGATTATAGTCAACAATACTGTATTACAAACTTTAAAATTGCTAAGAGACTAAATCTTACCTATTCTCACTACAAAGAAGAAATTATAAATATGTGCCATTGTTAGCTAGCACTACTGTAGTTATTATATGGCAGTATATAAATGAGTCAAACCAACACATTGTACAACTTAAACTGTATAGTATTATATGTCAATTATATCTCCATTTAAAAAGGAAAAATATGTCTTAAACAACTTTTAAAAAAAGTTATTTTTGACTTATTTTGACATAGAATCAATGACTATGAATGGCTATGGCTGAACTCACTCACATAGACTGACCACCACATCACTAACTGCTGCCTGGGTGATCGTCAAACACTACTGATTGTGGGATGCACATGAATTTCAGAGATACTAAAATGTGAAAAGTGAAAAAGTACATCTGAAAGTTAGTGAAAGCTATTCTGTTTCCCTTCAGCCAGTCCTCTAGAATGTAGAAACTTTATTTTCTTGGTATTCTATTAAAGTGGTAGTGGTAGTGGTGGTTTAATCACTAAGTTGTGTCCAACTCTTGAGATCCCATGTACCGAAGCCCACCAGGCTCCCCTTCCATGGGATTCTCCAGGCAAGAATACTGGAGTGGGTTGCCATTCCCTTCTCCAGGTCTACTGAAGACTTCAGGTATTTAAATCTTCCTAGTTTTAAGAGAAAATACCTTGGCTGAGACAAGTGTTGTTGACTCTCATCTCAATTGTAGAGGTTCCATGAACATACATATTAAGGATTTTATCTTTTTTCATTTTATTAAATGGAAAGCAAACTCTAAGTTATATCCTTCCTCAAGAGATGTTTGCTGCTTGATAAAAGTGAAAAAGTGAAGTCGCTCAGTTGTGTCCAACTCTTTGTGACCCCATGGACTGTAGCCTACCAGGCTCCTCCATCCATGGGATTTTCCAGGCAAGAGTACTGGAGTGGCATGCCATTTCCTTCTCCAGAGGATCTTCCTGACCCAGGGATCGAACCTGGGTCTCCCGCATTGTAAGCAGACACTACCATCTGAGCCTCCAGAGAAGTCCTTGCTGCTTGATACTTAGCCACAATTTCATAACACTTTAATTTGATCTCAGGATTGTATAAAGAACAACATTTTGAAGTCAGATAGATTTATATTCTGCCACTTACTAGCCATGTGACTAGGTGTATTACATTACCTTCCTAGGCCTCAGTTGCCTTATCTGTAACCTCATCATAGAGTAAATAGAAAACGTATATAAAGTGTAAAATATTTGCCTACAATTGCTGTCCAGTAAACCGCTGTTTTGATGAAAATGGTGTTCTACGGAGAGCTGAGAATATGTTCTGTGGGAAGCTGGATGTCAAGCTTGTCAGTAGTATTGCCAGAGTCTTGCTTGGGGTCAATCTGGCCTGGAAGCATTGTTTTCTCATAGGTCATTCCACAAGAAATAGTTAGGTAACTTCACTTTTAGACAACGACAGTTAGTGTTAGTAAATGCTGTATTGTTCAATGGCAACATTAATCTTGGAGCAAAAGGAAATGTTCAGAATGCAGAAAGAATCGTTTTGATCATTTGAGAGGGATTTTGAAATACGAATTCATTACTAAAGGTTGCATGCTCAGTCGCTCAGATGTGTCCAACTCTTTGTGACCCTGTTGACTGTAGCCTGTAGCCTGCCAAGCTCCTCTGTCCATGGAATTCTCCAAGCAAGAATACTGGAGTGGGTTGCCATTTTCTCCTCCAGGGAATCTTCCCAACCGAGGGATTGAATCCATGTCTCCTGTGTCTCCTGCATTGGAAGGTAGATTCTTTACCACTGAACCACCTGGGAAGCCTCAAGGTTAGGAATAGATAAAATTATTCAGTCACCCATGAAATATATATTGGGTACATTCTCAGTGTCGGGTGCTCTGCTAGGTCCTGGGAACACGGTGCCTGTATGTTCTAGTGAAGAATGTAGACAAGGGCCTGCCCTTACATTGAAGGGAAAAGTAGGGATATGTAAATAAAAGTAAACAATTTTTAAGGTAAGATAATTACATAATGCTACTTTAAGTTTTGATGGTAAGGGAAGGCTTCTCTGACATTTCAACTGAGACCTGAATGACAAGGAGTGATTTTTTTTTATTCTTTGGGGTCACTGAACTTCTTGTTCAGTGGATTTATATGTGGATTTATAGTTTTCATCAAATGTGGACATTTTTTTGGCCCATTACGTCTTTCCCTCTCCTTTGGAGACTCTGCTTATACATATATTAAGCCACTTGAAGTCTTATATCTCACTGTTGCTCACTCTTTCTTTTCTTTTTAAAAGTGATTTTTTAAAATTTCTTTTTACATAGTTTCCATTGCTTTGTCTTCAGGTTCACTAATCTTTTCTTCTGCAACATTTAACCTGCCTTTAATCCCATCCAGTGTATTTATTATCTTAGATGTTGAAGTTTTAATCTCTAGAATTTCATTTTGAGACTTTTTAAAATCTTCCGTGTCTCTACTTAATACATTCTATTTTTTTTCTAGCTGTCTGAACCTGNCTGTGGTGTTGGAGAAGACTCCTGAGAGTCCCTTGGACTGCAAGGAGATCCAACCAGTCCATTCTGAAGGAGATCAGCCCTGGGATTTCTTTGGAAGGAATGATGCTAAAGCTGAAACTTCAGTACTTTGGCCACCTCATGCAAAGAGTTGACTCATTGGAAAAGACTCTGATGCTGGGAGGGATTGGGGGCAGGAAGAGAAGGGGTCGACAGAGGATGAGATGGCTGGATGGCATCACGGACTCGATGGACGCAAGTCTGAGTGAACTCCGGGAGATGGTGATGGACAGGGAGGCCTGGCGTGCTGCGATTCATGGGGTCACAAAGAGTCGGGCACGACTGAGCTACTGAACTGAACTGAGGCAATTTTCCCTTTGCTGTCAATGTTTATAACTAAAATACAGTTGAAAACTAACCCTGTTCTTAGATGCTGATTTGAATTCCTGCCTTTCAGAGATTATTCTTTCCTCCAAAATTCATTATCTGTTTGTTGGTAGAAGGCAGAATTTATCTTACAAAGGGGTATCTTTTCTCTCTCTTTAATGTCTGATGATCTGCAAAGCCAACTTTAAAAGTTTTTAGTAGATGAAGTGACTTATTAATCTTAACTTGTATGTATTTCTCTAATGATATGGGTAAATGTTATATTGTTTGTGGCCTTTTTTTTGGTTTAAGCAATGAAGGAAGGACAGAAACAGAAGTTTTGTGCTTAGTATTTTTGTTCTTGACTAATCTGCACTACTGTTGTATCATCTTTATTGATTTTTAAATATGGCATGCAATAAATAATAATTTAGGTGCTGGCTAGTCCAAGTTGATCAGTTAATTGAACTTTTGGAGAGATATTTTTCAGGTCAGATTATTCTGAACCTAAGAAACGTGATACATTTGATACATTAACCAATACATTATTGCAAACATTCATATAATTTCTCTGTGCAGTTAGATTAATATTTTTATCATTTTATTTAGTGTGTGTGTTGGTGGAGTTTGGAATTGCACTGAACATGACTGCCCAGGTAATCTTTTAAATGTTTTTAAAGAAAATGTCTTGATTTTCTTGAAACTGAGGAGGAAGCTAGCACTGATTTTTTATGAGGTCTTAAATCCAGATATTCAGAGGATAAGTGGAAAATTGAATAAATGATAGCTCTGAGCAGACAACTTTGGTAAAAATGTATGAAAATTATACACATATTATAAACTCTAAAAAAAATGGGATAGCTATCATTAAATAAATTTAATATTTAATCAAATAATGTAATTTAGTGAGTTTGTCAAAGTAGTAAATTTTAAACACTTTAACTATTCTTTCTGATACCTGAATAGTTACTGTAAGTTGGCCTACTGCTTTTTTTGGACCTACTGCTTTTTAAGAATAAACATAACTTCTTTCTCCTCCTCCTTTTCTCNTGTATGTGATTCTCATTTCACTACTTTTGATGGTCGACATTATTCTTTCATTGGAATGTGCCAATACATCCTTGTGAAAGGAACTGGAAAAGATAAATTCACAATTACTTTACAGAAAGCTCACTGTGAACAGGTAAGAACATTTCAAAATGATCAGAGGAGTGCTCATTTTTGGGGGCTCAAACTTCTTATCTAGGTTAAAAATAGTAACATGAATGGGTATAGTTGTTTTCTTCAAAAATCAGACACCATTGATTGTTAAGATACATAATTATTCTGTATACCACAGTGAAAAACACATGTTGATGATTGATCTATGTCTGCTATTAACTATATCATGTATCCTGGTTTCAAAGATATCAAAATATTAAAAAGTCTTAGATTAAATACTATATATTTATCGTATTTTCTTTCTTAAAAATAGTGTTTGTCTGTATAGATTTTTGAAACATTTCATGCATGACTGCACAATAAGCAATGTTTTTTGTTGCCTCAAAACTGCTATCTTAAAGATGATTTTTGACAAAATTTAACATGTTTCACATCATTCTAAATAGATATGATGGCTTTTTCTTTTAGCATATGGGAATATTTATTTTAGACCTTTTCTTGAAATAAACACATCTATAATTTGTAATGGTTTCCTTGGTAGCTCAGAAGGTAAAGCGTCTGCCTGCAATGCAGGAGACCTGGGTTCCGTCCCTGGGTCAGGAAGATCCCCTGGAGAAGGAAATGGCAACCCACTCCAGTATTCTTGCCTGGAGAATCCCGTGGACAGAGGAGCCTGGTAAGCTACAGTCCATGGGATCGCAGAGTTGGACAGACTGAGCGACTTCACTTCATAATTTGTAAACAAAGAAACACAGGCCTTTCATTTCTCTTTCTAATCAAGTAGTCAAACTTTTGCCAAAATCATTTATTCTACTTTTATTCCAACATAAAATGGTTGTTTCCAACAAAATTCCAATCTAGTTTATGAGCTTTTTTTAGTTTGATTTTTTTTTCCTGTGCAATATGTCAGAGTCTTAATTAGCTTTCTACATGAAATTGTAATTCTCTTGATTCTTTTCTGTATCGAATTTTTTACATCTAAATACCACAGATGAATCTGGAAAGGTACTTTATATTCTATGGATAACGTAATTATTGGCACTTTATTGAAAACATTTCTATTTAATAATCTGTGAAAGGCATATATATGCACAAGGTGTATTTAATGTAAAGATATAGTTTATTAGTAATGGGGCTGCATGAGATTCACAATAAAATGTGTAACTACTTTATGATATTGCTTATTCTCAAGTCTTCTGTATACCAGAAATTTTTATCTGTGTGCGCTCTCTCCTTTCTTCTCTCCTTCATCTTCTCCCATTTCTCTCTTCCGCTGTCCTTGTCCCTGACTAGGTCCTTCTTTCTCTCTCTCACTCCTTTAATTGATACTTTGATTTTTATGCAGAACCTTGGCTTGGTCTGCCTTCAGTCTGTAACTCTGATTCTGGAGGATGATTTTAACAAACAAGTGACCCTTAGTAGGGGAGGACAGATCCTCACCAGTCCTAACCAAGGCTTCAATCTGAATGGTAAGAAGCAATGCCAATGGTATGCTTTTCTCATGTTAACCATAACAACAACGCAACCTAAATGGAGTCTTCTCCCATTAACTGACTAACCTAACATTTATTGAGTGCCTATGTGTTTCCAGGTCCTCAGCCAAACTTAGTAGAGACCACCACGTTTATGGGGCTTAGTGTTTGTCTCAAGTGGCATTAGTGTTTATCTCAAGTGTCGTATGGGACAGTGCAGACACAGAATATTTACATTATTGCATAAAGTTCTATTGGGTAATGCTGTGCCTGGATATTTTCAGTTTGGATTTGATGCTGAAACAGTGGTAGCCATCTGAAAAACACTGAAAGAGGCTAGGGATCTCAAGTGAAAATGGAGATAACTTGAGGTTTTGAAGACTGGCTTCCCTGATAGCTCGGTTGGTAAAGAATCCTCCTGCAATGCAGGAGATCCTGGTTCAATTCCTGGGCTGGGAAGATCTGCTGGAGAAGGGATAGGCTACCTATTCCAGTGTTCTTGGGCTTCCCCTCTCAAGTGAAAATGGAGATAACTTGAGGTTTTGAAGACTGGCTTCCCTGATAGCTCGGTTGGTAAAGAATCCTCCTGCAATGCAGGAGATCCTGGTTCAATTCCTGGGCTGGGAAGATCTGCTGGAGAAGGGATAGGCTACCTATTCCAGTGTTCTTGGGCTTCCCCAATGGCTCAGCTGGTAAAGAATCTGCCTGCAATGCAGGAGACCTGGGTTCAATCCCTGGGTTGGGAAGATCTCCTGGAGAAGGAAAAGGCTGCCCACTCCAGTATTCTGGCCTGGAAAATTCCATGGACTGTATAGTCCATGGGATCACAAAGAGTCGGACATGACTGAGCAACTTTCACTTCACTTCAAGTGGCCTAGAGTTTGGAAGAGGAAAGATGCAAGTAAATGACCACTTAAAGATATGATAAACTCGAAGATATGCACAGAGGCTTTGGGAGTCTAAATGATTAGGTATATCTCACCCAGCACTGGGTGTGCTGGTGTGATCAGGAAGCTCTTCTTAAAGAAAGGATATCCAGTTGAGCATTTATAGCTGAGGAATTGCCAGGATGAAGGAGATGGGGGGAGTATTCTAGGCATAGCAAAGAGGAGAACTATGGAGTATGTCAAGGGGAACTTTAACTAGCTTGGCATTGCTACAGAATGAAGAAGCTAAGTATAGAATGTCCAGAGATCAGAACAGGGAAAGAGACGGCCATGAGAATGAGGATGGTCTTATTTTTTTGATTGAAGTATAGCTGACTTACAATATAAGTTTCAGGTGTACAACATAATGATTCAATATTTTAATAGATCAAAGCCATTACAAAACAATGGCTATATTTCCTTTTGCTGTACAATACATCCTTCTTGCTTATCTATTTTATACATAGTAATTTGTATCTCTTAATCTCATGGGGAAGGCCTTATATATAGGGCATTCAGTTCAGTCCAGTTCAGTCACTCAGTCGTGTCTGACTCTGTGACCCCATGAATCGCAGCACGCCAAGCTTCCCTGTTCTTGCTTTTTCCATGATCCAGCAGATGTTGGCAATTTGATCTCTGGTTCCTTTGCCTTTTCTAAAGCCAACTTGAACATCAGGAAGTTCACGGTTCACGTATTGCTGAAGCCTGGCCTGGAGAACTTTGAGCATTACTTTCCTAGCATGTGAGATGAGTGCAATTGTGCGGCAGTCCTGGGAGGCCGTGTTCATGCCCTTGTTCTAGTGTAGCTACTTCTGACAGTCACTTTTGCTTTCAGAAGTACTTGATTTGTATTATAAATTACGTGATCACACTCAATGTCATCCAAGGATATTGACTGAACTTGATATGAAATTGATATGCAGCTGTTATTATTTGACCTTGTTTGTGTACAAAGATGACAATCTCATATGCTTCAGCCAAATAAGCAAATGAGTTTTAATGAGAAGACCGACAGTTCTTTTTTTCTTGGTAGAACTACTATAGCAACACTATGGACGTGGATTTGAAAAATGTTAGAAAGGAGACATGGAGAGTAGTCAGGACGTTATCAGAGTAGAGCATATAAGGATTTGAGGAGAAACTGATACAAGGCAGTGACAGTAGAGAGGGAAAGAAGAAAACAGATTGAGCTTTTAGTTAGGAAAGAAAAAAGCATTATCTACTTGGTGATGGAAGGGCAATAAGAAAATTGATGTGTTCAAGAATAATTCTCAGATTTCTTGGTTTGATGACAGACTGATGACAAATTGTGATAGAGACTGCAGGAAGAACTTTTATGGTGGCAAAAGTCAGGTTTGATCTTTTTTTAAAAAACTGTTCATTAGAAGGACTGATGTTGAAGCTGAAACTCCAGTACTTTGGCCACCTGACGTGAAGAGCTGACTCAATGGAAAAGACCCTGATGCTGGGAAGGATTGAGGGCAGGAGGAGAAGGGGACGACAAAGGATGAGATGGTTGGATGGCATCACTGACTCAGTGGACATGGGTTTGGGTGGACTCCGGGAGTTGGTGATAACAGGGAGGCCTGGCATGCTGCGGTTCATGGGGTTGCAAAGAGTCGGACACGACTGAGTGACTGAACTGAACTGAACTGAAGATAATTACTCCACAATATTGTGATGCTTTTTGTCATACATCAACATGAATCTTGAACACAAGTTTCTCTCCTATAAAGACACTTCATAAAATGATACTTCTGTAGCGCTAGTGCTGTGCTCTCTTTTTCACTGAATGTCTCAAGGGAATGGGGAATTTTTGAAAAAGTGCCACTTCCTTATTGAATCATGACCAATTTGAGGGACATCACACACACACACACACAAAGTAAAGGAACATAGATCCGATTTTAAATGTCTGACTATTGAGTAGTGGTACGTATACACAATGGAGTATTAGTCAGCCATTAAAAAGAATACATTTGAATCAGTTCTAATGAGGTGGATGAAACTGGAGCCGATTATACAGAGTGAAGTAAGCCAGAAAGAAAAACACCAACACAGTATAGTAATGCATATATATGGAATTTAGAAAGATGGTAACAATGACCCTGTATGTGAGACAGCAAAAGAGACACAGATGTATAGGACAGTCTTTTGGACTCTGTGGGAGAGGGTGAGGGTGGGATGATTTGAGAGAATAGCACTGAAACATGTATATTATCATATGTGAAACAGATCCCCAGTCCAGTTTCGATGTCTGAGACACGGTGCTCAGGGCCGGTGCACTGGGATGACCCTGAGGGATGGGATGGGGAGGGCTGTGGGAGGGGGGTCCAGGCTGGGGGACACATGTACACCCATGGCTGATTCATGTCAGTGTATGGCAGAAACCACTACAATATTATAAAGTAATTAGCCTCTAATTAAAATACATAAATTAAAAAAAAATGTCTGACTGTCTACCCTCACCCCATATGAAATGCTTGCCAACTGAAATTACATGGAAACCTGACATTCTGTTAAAAATATCTGCTCCTCCAGAAAGAAGGACAGAAGAGAAAAGGAAGAAAAGAAAGTAGGCACAGGGTGGCAAAAATTGGCCCTGGGGGACAGAGAGCTGGGAAGAAGTCTTTTGGAAGCAGATCCCTGATGTTGCACATTAGCATTTCAGAGCATTGCCTGTGAATCTCAGAGCTGATTTATGTATGTTCTTTTCCTGCAGGAATTGTTGAAATTCAGACTCTGTCATCCTTATTTATTCTTCTAAAAACCACATTTGGTTTAAAGATTCTGTTCGCTGTAGATGGGGAAAGAATTTATATTCAGCTAACTAGTACGTGGAGAAGAAGAACATTAGGTCTGTGTGGCACATTTAACGGGAACATAAGGGATGATTTTCTGTAAGTATGACCTCTGAACATGATGTGATGACTAGTAACTTGGAGGATATAAATTCTTACATTAAAAATGTTTACTTAACTAATAACAGCTTAGTCATCGCTGTTCCAACTCTGTTTTATAGATAAAGAAGCTAACTGAAACACCAAAGTGACAAATAGCTCAAAATCACTTAGCTCAAATACAGTGGAGCTGACTCTGAATCTAGTTAGCAAGGCTCAGAGCCTGAGGGCTACCCATGGAATAACTTCCCACTATTCTCTCTCTGTCACCTGTCAAGCTTAACAGCATTTTATTTTTTAAAAACTGCTGCCTTAAAAAAACCTTAATATCATTTGGTACGAATGACAGTAAATTATACTTTAATAATATTGATATCACTTGGTATGAGTGATACCTCTAAAGCAATATTGTGGCATCTAAGTTAATTGGATTTTGTCATAGTTGGTGTTTTATTAGGGAAAAAAAGCAATAAAATACATTTATATCCCTTGTATTGACAAAGCACTTTCACCTACGTGTAGAAAAGCCCAGAGTATACCTTAATATAAATGCTTTGCACACCTGCTATTGTGCTAAGCACTGTGGGAAAATTAAGGTAGTAACATGTGGTCCCCATTCTCAAGGAGCTGATGTTGCAGACCGGAGGGGACAGCTATCTTTAAGAAAGAATTTATTCAGAACTGCCTGGTGGTCCAGTGGTTAAGACTTCGCCTTCCAGTGCAGAGGGTGTGGGTTTGATCCTAAAAGTGGGAGCTAATATGCCACAGCCTCATGGCCAAAAAAACCAAAACATAAACCAGAAGCAATATTGTAACAAATTCAACAAAGACTTTAAAAAGGTCCAGGTAAAAAAAATCTTTAAAAAAGAAACAGTTTGTTTTAGGCAAGATATTAATCATGCATGCACTCACACACACACATACAAACACATAAATCCTGAGGTAATTTCAAAAAGTTCTGTTGACCTGTGTGGTCATGGCTAGTAGCACAGCAGAATTTTAAGTAGGCAAGTGTGGATTGGGTAGGCAGGGAACATTTCCTGAAGGAGCCATTTTCCAAATGCCATTTTAAAAAAAGCACTTCAGCATATTCTTCCTGCTGTGGGTACTTTTCCCTTCCTAATCTTCCTCCTTAACTCCTATTTATTTTTCAAACCAACATAGTCATTATTTGCTTCAAAAAGTGAGTTTATATCCCACCAAAGTTCATTTTGACTCTGTTATCTATGAACATCTGTCATTGATTTGTCTGATTTCCACTTAAAACTGCAAGAGCTTTGAGAATAAAGACCACATCCTTAATAAATCCTGTTATTCTTAACTAGCATAGAACCTTATATACCCTAGACAGTTGAGCTGAATAGAGATAGGACCTTTGATATAGTACCAAGAAGAACAATTGCATCAGCAAAGAGAAAGGGCTTTAAATTTTTTAATTTCAGAAGAGAGCTTCTTTTTTCTTTTCTCATGTGTAATTTATTTGCTTTTAGGTCGTTTAGGTTTTTGTTTCATTTATAAGTAGGTCAGAATATTGATATCTTTGTCACATTCGTGAAACAGAAATATATTAAGTGACTTGGTTAAGATGTACAGAAGCGGCATTAAGCTTTTGTTCTCTTCCTGTTTGTCAGAATGGGTTAGTAGTCAATGTTTAACAGATGGTAGATATGTCTGCCTCTTTCTAAGGCACCATGTATAAACATTCAGGCCTGATAACAGTGATGGATAATATTTCAGAGATAATTTTCAAACATTGTTTAGCTTTCCAGCATAAGCAGTTAAAATTCCTTGCATCACAAAAGTTAATGTGAATCTGCAAACATAATGGAATGTAAAATATTAATTGCTTGAAAGCTTATTTTGTATGCCTTGTTTTAGTAAGTTAACCACGGTGAACTGAAAGGCTATTTTGTAAAACGAAATGCCATAAAGAGATGGGTCTACCTTTTAGCTCCTGTTTTTTGGTATTTATTATTTTAAGTGAACTAAAAGAGCCAAGCTCTGAGTCAGTTCCTCCTGGGAGCCCTGAGTACACCATCTCCTTGACCAGTTATTTCATTGTGCTTTGTAGGGTGGAGAGGAATGGAGAGGCAAAGAAGGAGAAGGCCTGGTTCAGGTTATGCAATTCCTGTGAGTGGTGTTCTCGTTGGAGCAAAATGAGATTTTGGATTGAGTGTTTGTTATAATTCTATATAGTTTAGAAAAGTTTCATTTTGAGGGATAGGAAAAAGAAGGAACGTGAAGTCGCTCAGTCATGTCTGACTCTTTGTGACCCCTTGGACTGTAGCCTATGAGGCTCCTCCATCCATGGATTTTTCCAGGCAAGAGTACTGGAGTGGGTTGCCACTTCCTTCTCCAAAGGATCTTCCCCACCCAGGGATCCAACCCGGTCTCCTGCATTGCAGGCAGATGCTTTTAGCATCTGAGCCACGAGGCTCAGAAGGAAAGAAGGAAAGAATTGATATATGAAATGAGGATTGTGGAATGTCTTGTGTGGCTCCCTTTTCTTCTCCTGCCTCCGTCACTGTGGTGAGAAGCTCCGTATAGCTTTGTAATGGTGATTGAAATAAATGGTACGCAAAGTAGTCATGCTTACTAAGACACTAGAAGGGCCAAATAAATGCTGGTCTACTGTTTGGCCATACTGGAGCAATTAATGCAGTTATGGCTTGCATTAGTAAAGTTTTGCTTGGTCAGATCTTCCTACAGGAAACCTAGTCCCACCTGATTCTCTAAGTGGTTCTGACAGTATTTGACACGGTTCCAATAGGGATTGTCTGTCAGTATCTAGCGTCTGAAGAGTTAATAAATCTTGATGACCGCTGGAGGGGGCGTTTTAGTGTCAGACTCTTAAACATCGTTGTGGTTTATAAGCCTGAAGGGTAGATATTTCTATTCCATGTTGGTTTGTTGAGTAAACTTGGATGCAGAGTGCCTCTTATACCATTTCTCCTCAATTTTCATTTGGTTTGTTTGCCCAGCTTCACAATGGAACCTCAGTATTTCAGGCCTCATAATGAAAATTGAAGTATCCCAGAAGTATAGACTATGTATTGTTTAGGACATTTGTTTTTACCTTGAAAAGAATCATGTGAGCTCCCTGCCTCTACCTCCCTAAACACATTGATGTTTTGGTTGTTTGCATTTTCATTAAATTGATGTGAATTACATTTGAATCTCCACTGTTTTACAGCTGAGTGAACATTACTATTTCTCTAAGCTTCTGCTTTTCCTTCTCTCTAAAGTGGGATAAAGGTGTTTTCTTCACAAGGCTTATTGAAATGATTATTAAATAAAATCATATATGTCCAAGATTTGACATGGTGTAAAGTCTTAGTAACAGGAAGCTAAAACCAGGTATATTTAAAAATGTAATAAAACATTTCAAACTCTAAGATACTTTTGTAGATTAAAAAAGTAGTAGTCAGTATTTGAAGACTCTGAAGGAAGGAAATAAATGGGAGAGACTAAGAGAGTATTTGCTTTCTAGTTCCCCATCAGGCATGATAGAAGGCACCCCACAGCTTCATGCAAATGCATGGAGAGTTTCTTCTACCTGTTTTGCGCCTGTTCATGTTCCTATGGTGGACCCCTGCAGCATTAATCAACAAAACAGTAAGTCTTTCTGCATTTAAACCGAGGAAAAATTCTCTTTATGACTGTAATTTTGTAAAATTTGTGATTTTAAATTCTCATTTTCTTCATTATGATAAATCAATGCCATTCCTTATGTACTTTTGTTTAATACATATGCTTCTTTATGTAATCTAGGTTACTTTAAAAAAGAACTCCAGAACATGACTATTTCATTGATTATTCTGCATTCATAAATTTCCTTGTTTTAGGTGCTCAGAAATCCCTCAGTTGTCCTCAAATGTGAGCTAGCATTTTGTATATTTCAGATTCTTTAAGTGCTAAAGAAAAATCTCTGGAGTATTATAATGCTCGTACACTCTTGGGATGTTCGGTTTTGGTGCCGCAGCATGACAGTGCATGTGAATTCCTCTGTTTATTACTGTCACATGATGAGCTCCTGCTCACAGAACATATTCTTGCTTCATAAGCAGGAAGCCAGTGATCCAGAAAAGCTTTGGGCCATCAGGTGTGCAATGATTTGAGATGCTCACACTCCAGAGTTTCCGTTTACAATGATAGTGCAACTCACATGCCAATAATTTGGGGCTGTACTTTTTTTTACTAAAGCCACAGCAGACCATGGGAAAGGCTACTTTACTATTCAATAAAATAAGGCACTTTTTTTGGTAAAATCACTTTGTGAAAAAAGTTGATGTGCATGCTTAAATAGACATTTTTATAATTTCATCTTGTTCCTTTAATTATTTTGGCTAGCTTACTGTTATTTTGTGATGGTTGTTCGGAGGGATTCTATTTATTGTTCTGTGGTCCTTATTATTAACTTGTGGTTTTAGGGTCCTGGAAAGAACATAAGATAATCTTGATTTTGTGTGTGTGGGAGGGGGTTGCGGGGTGGTGCTTAGTCATGTCTGACTCTTGGTGATCCCATGGACTGTAGCCTGCAGAGCTCCTCAGTCCACGGAATTTTTCCAGGCAAGAATACTGGAGTGGTTTGCCCTTTCCTACTCCAGGAATTTTCTTTTAGTACTGGCTTTTTATCTAGGTCAACTTCTAAACTTAAGTTTGTTAACATCTTGGATCATTTTTCCTATCTATAGTAAGAGGAATAGACTAGTCTTTTGCTTTCTATGATTTAATGCTTTTAACCTCAATTCCATTTAACAACACTTTCCTTCCCATTCTCTCCTCAACTTTTTACTAATAGATCTAGTCCTTCTCATTTCATTTTTCTTGCTCAGTTTGTCTCTAAATTTTTCAGTTCCTTCCTTGATATTTTGATAAATATATTTTAATGTTCTTATTAGTATCTTTTATTTATTTATTTATTAAGCTGATCTTTTATTCCATTACTATGTTGCATTGCATTGATTATTTTCAAATACTAAACTAAACTTTCATTCATAGGATAAACCTTATTTGGTAATGATGGATTAGCATCGTCATTAACATTTTTATTACTAGATTGCTGTTATTTTGTTGAAGATATTTTACTTATGTTATGAAGGATATTTGCTTATATTTTTCTTTCAGTGTCTGTGAGATTTGTGGTATCAGGGTTATGCTAGTCTAAAATTAAGTGGGCAGCATGTTTGATTGAAATTTTGATTGAATTTACCGATGAAGCTACTTAGACTTTGAGTGAATGTTTGATTGAATTTACCAATGAAGCTATCTAGACTTCAGGTTTTCTTCATAAATTATTTTTGATCTCTTGAAAAAAAAACAGCATGTAAGAGTTGGAGTAGAGTCTGGTTGAGGAATTCAGTTTTCTCTGGTTGTTTCTTTAATGACTACCTTTACTATCTGTTATTTCGTTACATATATATATTTTTCACTTTTGTCCCCATATCATATGTCTTCTATGACTTATATGTTTTAGATATTCTTTTTCTTCATGTTTGCCTTGAACTGTTTTTTTTTTTTAATTTCAAATAGGTAAATTCAAAAACATCCCAAGAAAGTAAAGTAAATAGACAAAAGTCAATTCTAATGTGTATTCTGAAGGATATTTTTAAACAAGGATTTTCTGAGTCACCCTTTCACTTAATGTCAGTAGGAATAATTTTTGATCTACAAATCCTTAGAGCATATGATACAAGTCTTTGCTTGGAGATCCTGGTAATTGGAAGTGTGCATGCCAATAGTACACTGTTACATAGTCTAAATCATTTGTTTTCACATAGTATGTCCTTAACAATACAAAAATATAATACTCAGGTAACTACTTATAATTAGCATGTGTTTCCAATAATATATTTAAAATATCTCATAAAATAAGTTCAGCATAATTCCTTAATAGTGAAAAAATTCTAAAACTCTAGTAGCTCATCTTGTCTCTCAAAGACAATGACAACTCCACGACTGATTAATTTTTCTTCCATGAGGAAATCAATGCAATCGAGGTCCATTACACCAAGAAATCACACTAGGCTTTTTTCAGAAAGATGAAATCTAGATCGTTTTGTCAAACTTGGTTACTCCCACTGAGAATTATATCTGATCAGTCTTTCTCAAGGGAAAAAGTCAACAAATTCAAGATCTGATTACACAGATCCCCTCAAATGACTTGGTAGGGGTACCTCAGTGCATTTAGCATGTGCTCCATTATCAATTTCTATTAATTATTCATTTATCCACAGATTCATTTATCAAACAGTATTGAGCTCCTACTATTTACCAGACATTGAGCACTGTGCCTGTGTGGATATTGGATTCAATGATTATGTGGCATCCACCTCATTACTATTTACCTCAGAGACTCCATTGGGGTGAGACAATTCCCAGTCCTTCCTGGATAATGTATCTCAGGGAGTTGCTGTAACATCCATAACCTGACACTACTTTTATTGTGTATGGTTGTCTGGAGATAAACCTTCTAATACTCATCAATTATTTATAGCAAAATTGGGGTGATTTCTCAAGATGATCTGCAGGCAATGGGGTAATTGAGGCCACTTCTATCAGTGAACCCTTCTGATACTCAAGTTATTCAGGTATGACACAATGTCTGTTTTTGCTTCATCCATAACCTGACACTACTTTTATTGTGTATGGTTGTCTGGAGATAAACCTTCTAATACTCATCAATTATTTATAGCAAAATTGGGGTGATTTCTCAAGATGATCTGCAGGCAATGGGGTAATTGAGGCCACTTCTATCAGTGAACCCTTCTGATACTCAAGTTATTCAGGTATGACACAATGTCTGTTTTTGCTAAAAGAATATTAAATATGGAGTAAGTGCTGTTACCAATATTACTGAAAATAAGCCCCCCCCCCCCCGCAAAGTATAAGCTGAAGATACTGACTCTTTTTGAATGTGCAGTACAGTGTATTTCTAGGAAAGCAAGATGCCTTGGTTAGTGCTGGGATTTGATACTTAGGGCTATTTGATACTAGCTAGACCAGTAAATGAAATGCTAATGGCGTTCTTTGTCTGTCAGTTGGATATGCAGCACACTGTGATGTTATCCACCAGGAGCTCTTTGCTCCTTGCCACATCTACATTAGCCCTGGGCTATACTATCAACTGTGCCGCCATGATGCATGCAAGTGTGGAAGCACCTGCCTGTGCAATGCCCTTGCCCACTATGCCTACCTCTGTGGCCAGCGTGGCATTCCCATCGATTTCAGAGCTCAGATTTCATTCTGTGGTGAGTATGACGGCAGTGGCCCAGATGAAGATGATCAAATAGCACTTCAGAGATTTTTGCATTTGTAATTACGTCTATTTTTTAATAAAAAGTCAACATTTGCTTAAGTTATTTGAAATACTAATATAATGTGTCAACATGAAAAAAACGGGGGCTTACTTTATTTCTTAAAGTTGGCACTCTGTTACATAAGACAATAGCTTTTGACTATTTTTACCATAAGCAAAATTACAGTGTAGCTATCCTGGCATCTCCTGTATTATGAGCAGATTTCTTCTCATCTAGAAGTTGGCAAATTAAACCCTTGGGCTTCCTGTATTTTGTAAATAAATTTTACTGCCCATATGTTTGCATATTTAGTTACAAGGGTAGAGCTGGGTAGTTGTAACAGAGACGGTATGGCCTGAGAAAGTGAAACTATTCACCATTTCAGTTCAGGTCAGTTGTTCAGTTGTGTCCGACTCTTTCTGACCCCATGGCCAGGCCTCCTTGTCCATCACCAATTCCAAGAGCTTGCTCAAACTTATGTCCATCGAGTTGGTGATGCCATCCAACCATGTCGCCCCCTTCTCCTCCCACCTTCCATCTTTCCCAGCATCAGGGTCTTTTCCAATGCGTCAGTTCTTGGCATCAGGTGGCCAAAGTACTGGAGTTTCAGCTTATCCTCACACCTTCCAATGAATATTCAGGACTGATTTCCTTTCAGATTGACTGATTTGATCTTGCAGTCCAAGGGACTCTCAAGAGTCTTCTCCAACACCACAGTTCAAAAGCATCAATTCTTCGGTGCTCAGCTTTTTTTATAGTCCAGCTCTCACATCCATACATGACTATTGGAAATACCAAGACTTTGACTAGCTGGACCTTTGTTGTCAAAGTAATGTCTCTGCTTTTTAGTATGCTGTCTAGGTTTATCATAGCTTTTTTTTCCCAAGGAGCAAGTGTCTTTTAAGTTCATGGCTGCAGTCACCATCTGCAGTGATTTTAGAGCCCAAGAAAATAAAGTCTGTCACTGTTTCCATTGTTTCCNCTGCTTTTTAGTATGCTGTCTAGGTTTATCATAGCTTTTTTTTCCCAAGGAGCAAGTGTCTTTTAAGTTCATGGCTGCAGTCACCATCTGCAGTGATTTTAGAGCCCAAGAAAATAAAGTCTGTCACTGTTTCCATTGTTTCCCCATCTATATTCCATGAAGTGATGGGACCTGATGCCATTACCTTCATTTTTTGAATGTTGAGTTTTAAGCCAACTTTTTCATCTCCTCTTTCACCTTCATCAAGAGGCTCTTTTGTTCTTCTTCACTTGCTGCCATATGGTGGTGTAATCTGTGTATCTGAGGTTATTGATATTTCTCCTAGTAATCTTGATTCCAGCTCGTGCTTCATCCAGCCCAGAATTTCGAATGATGCACTCTACATAGAAGTTAAATAAGCAGGATGACAATATACAGTTTTGACGTACTCCTTTCCCTATTTGGAACCAGTTGTTCCAGATTGGGAAGTTGTTCCACGTTCGGTTCTAACTGTTGCTTCTTGACCTGCATATAGGTTTCTCAAAAGACAGGTTAGGTGGTCTGGTATTCCCTTCTCTTGAAGAATTTTCCATAGTTTGTTTTGATCCACACAGTCAAAGGCTTTGGTGTAGTCAGTAAAGCAGAAGTAGATGTTTTGCTGAAAATCTCCTGCTTTTTCAATGAGCTAGCAGATGTTGGCAATTTGATCTCTGGTTCCTCTGCCTTGTCTAAATCCAGCTTGAACATCTGAAAGTTCATGGTTCACATGTTGTTGAAGCCCGGCTTGGAGGATTTTGAGCATTACTTTGCTAGCCTGTGAAATGAGTGCAACTATGTGGTAGTTTGAACATTATTTCGCTTTGCCTTTCTTTGGGATTGGAATGAAAACTGACCTTTTCCAGTCCTGTGGCCACTGCTGAGTTTTCCAGATTTGCTGGCATATTGGATGCAGCACTTTCACAGCATCATCTTTTAGGATTTGAAGTAGCTCAACTGGAATTCCATCACCTCCACTAGCTTTGTTCCTAGTGACGCTTCCTAAGGCCAACTTGATTTTGCACTCCAGGATGTCTGGCTCTAGGTGAGTGACCACACCATCAGGCTTATCTGGGTCATGAAGATTTTTTTTTTGTACAGTTCTTCTGTGTGTTCTTGCCACCTCTTCTTAATATCTTCTGCTTATGTTAGGTCCATAGTATTTCTGTCCTTTATTGTGCCCATGTTTGTGTAAAATGTTTCCTTGGTATCTCTAATTTTCTTAAAGAGATCTCTAGTCTTTCCCACTCTGTTGTTACTCTATTTCTTTGCTTTGATCACTGAGGAAGGCTTTCTTATCTCTCCTTGCTATTCTCTGGAACCATCTAGCTCGTTTCAAAAAAAGTTTGCTGACCTCTGCTGTAGTCCATCTTTTCAACTGAGTTAGATGATTTTCTTGGAGGTATCAGTTAAGAGCCTACCAGTTCCTTGCCTTGAAAAGGACCACCTTTCATTTTCCATTTCCTTAAGAATTAAATGTAAGGTCCAAAATCACTGCGACCCATCCTCGCTTTCTCTACTTCAAGTTTTGGATATTTTTTCCCTCTTTACCGCTGTTATCCAAAGAAGTTACCTTCCACCCTCCCCCACCTTTTTTTTTTTTTTTTCTCACAAGAGCAGTTGTATGATTAACATTATTTCAGTTGTTTTATCCAGCATTTCTGAGGTGTCTGTGCAAGTGTGTTCTTAGAATATTTTAGTTTGCCTACCTTAATCAACTCAGTTTTTTTCTAAAAAGAATTTGGAAAGATTTAGCAAAAGATGTAGACATGATTTAATAGGCAAAAAAAAAAAAAAAAACAAAAAACCAGGATCTGTGAGCATAGATCAATAAAATCAAGTTTTGTGTTACTTGTAGATGACAAAGTTTACTTAGGGTTAAATAATGTCATAAAGAAGATGGTGCCAACATAGCAGTAAACAAGTTTAAAATGTGAGGACAGTAGGTTTATTTAGATGGATAAAGTACCTGAAATATATTAAGAAAATTATAGCCCAGGCTGTTAAAGAATGTTATGAAATGTCACACTTAAATATAGTTCACATAGAAATTGTATTCTTCTTTGGTTAAACTTCTATTGAGGCAAAGAATCGCTTGCTTATTTATTTGCGTTATAGCAGTCAGTAATGATGGGCAAGACCTTCTTTTTCCATGATCTGTGTCTCTCGTGGACTTATGTCCCAGCACACCGTGCTCCGGGCCCCGTGCAATCTCTCTCAGCGGCTGCTTCTCCATCCCCAGGGGTGGTGTGTCAGAAAGGCATGATGTACTATCGCTGCTCCTCCTTCTGCCGCCGCTCCTGCACCTCCCTCTCCTCCCCAGAGCAGTGCAACGACGACTGTGCGGAAGGCTGCAACTGTCCTGAAGGCAAATACTACGAAGACACACTGAGCTTTTGTGTGCCCATGTACGTCCCAGAAATGGGTGGACAGCATCTTTTTTAATCTCTTATCTCCCTTACAGGATAAAGGGGTTGTTATGCTTGTTTCTTTTCTCCCTGTCTTTTTTTTTTTTTTAAATCGAATCGACTCAGAACCATAATTTTTTTCCACTATTAAATGTCACTTTTTCCATAAAATAAGTGGACATATATGCAAGGATCTGCTTGTGAGTTGTTTCTTTAATATTTCATAATATCCTTACTCTTATCTATTTATTTGTTAACCCTGTATGTGCTCACAAATCGCTGCAGAAAGAGCTAAGGAATCTGATGAGTAATCCTGAAGTTTGTTCCCATGTGCTTTTGCCGTATCAATAATAATAGCAAGGTTTATGTTTCTCTGTCATGTGGCAAATTGTAGTAGCAGGATTGTAATGTCTCTCAGCATTCAGAAATTTCTCAACTCTCACATGACATAAAGACTTTGTCATCTACACAGGGTTACATGATATATTGGTTGTGTTTCTCTGAAGTGCCTCCAGGGACATTTTTGTGACAGAGACAACATGAGTCTGTACTGTGATGAAAACAATCCAGAGTATGAGTTCTGGGAAACAAAATCTAAAGCTGCAGAAGATTTCACATTTGTTTAACAGAATTGCATGGAATTTTGTGCAGTAATGTCATTGCTTGGCTGTGCCTTAAAAGTACCAATACAGCATGTGGTCTGCTTGAATTTCAGTGTGTTTTTTTTTCTTAAATATATCCTATTTTGTTAACTTAACCTTTTTTTTTTCCCCTTACAGATTTCACTGCCGGTGTCATTACAGAGGCAGTATTTACCAACCCGGAGAGCTCATCCCAACACCCTCAGGCTTATGGTAGATTTCAGTAATGGTGATTGTTCTTGACAAATGACATGGAGTGATGTAAACTC
>SJYX01011354.1:103810-148062 GCA_006410675.1 Oreotragus oreotragus
GAAATTAAGGAAACAATTCCATTCACCATTGCAATGAAAAGAATAAAATACTTAGGAATATATCTACCTAAAGAAACTAAAGACCTATATATAGAAAACTATAAAACACTGATGAAAGAAATCAAAGAGGACACTAATAGATGGAGAAATATACCATGTTCATGGATTGGAAGAATCAATATAGTGAAAATGAATATATTACCCAAAGCAATCTACAGATTCAATGCAATCCCTATCAAGCTACCAGCGGTATTTTTCACAGAACTAGAACAAATAATTTCAAGATTTGTATGGAAATCCTTTCCCAATTTGGAACCAGTCTTGTTCCATGTCCGGTTCTAACTGTTGCTTCCTGACCTGTATACAGATTTCTCAAGAGGCAGGTCAAGTGATCTGGTATTCCCATCTCTTGAAGAATTTTCCAGAGTTTGTGTGGTCCACACTGTCAAAGGCTTTGGCATAGTCATTAAAGCAGAAGTAGATATTTTTCTGGAACTCTGTTGCTTTTTCGTTGATCTAATGGATGTTGGCAATTTGATCTCTGGTTCCTCTGCCTTTTCTAAATCCAGCTTGAACATCTGGAATTTCATGGTTCATGTACTGTTGAAGCCTGGCTTGGAGAATTTTGAACATTACTTGCATGTGAGATGAGTGCAATTGTGCGGTAGTTTGAACATTCTTTGGCATTGCCGTTTTTGGGGATTGGAATGAACTGACCTTTTCCAGTCCTGTGGCCACTGCTGAGTTTTACAAATTTGCTGACATATCGAGTGCAGCACTTTCGCAGCATCATCTTTCAGGATTTGAAATAGCTCAACTGGAATTCCATCGCCTCCACCAGCTTTGTTCGTAGTGATGCTTCCTAAGGTCCACTTGACTTCACATTCTAGGATGTCTTGCTCTAGGTTGGTGATCACACCATCAAGATGATCTGGTTCATGAACTTTTTGTATAGTTCTTCTGTGTATTCTTGCCACCTCTTCTTAATCTCTTCTGCTTCTGTTAGGTCCATACCATTTCTATCCTTTATTGTACCCATCTTTGCATGAAATGTTCCCTTTGTATCTCTGATTTTCTTGAAGAGCTCTCTAGTCTTTCCCATTCTATTGTTTTCCTCTATTTCTTTGCATTGATCGCTGAAGAAGGCTTTCTTATCTCTCCTTGCTGTTCGTTGGAACGCTGCATTCAAATGGGTATATCTTTCCCTTTTTCCTTTACCTTTCACTTCTCTATTCACAGCTATTTGTAAGGACTCCTCAGGCAAACATTTTCCCTTTTTGTATTTCTTTTCCTTGGGATGACATCTAATCTTACCACACTGTGATCANAACGCTGCATTCAAATGGGTATATCTTTCCCTTTTTCCTTTACCTTTCACTTCTCTATTCACAGCTATTTGTAAGGACTCCTCAGGCAAACATTTTCCCTTTTTGTATTTCTTTTCCTTGGGATGACATCTAATCTTACCACACTGTGATCAGAAAAGATGCCCGAAATGATTTCAATTTTTTTGAATTTATCAAGGCTAGAGTTATGGCCCAGAATGTGGTCTATCCTGGAGAATGCTCAGTGTGCACTTGAGAAAAAGGTGTAATTCATTGTTTTGGGGTGAAATGTCCTATAGATATCAATTAAGTCTAACTGGTCCATTGTATCACTTCAAGTTTGTGTTTCCTTGCTAATTTTCTGTTTGGATGATCTATCCATATATGTAAGTGGGGTATTAAAGTTCCCTACTATTATTGTGTTACTGTTAATTTCCCCTTTCATACTTGTTAGCATTTGCCTTACATATTGTGGTGCTCCTATGTTGGGTGCATATATATTTATAATGTTATATCTTCTTGGATTGATCTTTTGATCATTATGTAGTGCCCTTCTTTGTCTCTTTTCACTGCCTTTATTTTGAAGTAATTACTTTGAAATAATTAAAATTCATTTTATCTGATGTAAGTATTGCTACTCTTGCTTTCTTTTGGTCTCTATTTGCATGAAATATCTTTTTCCAGCCCTTCAGTTTCAGTCTGTATGTATCCTTTGTTTTGAGGTGGGTCTCTTGTAGACAGCATATATTGGGGTCTTGTTTTTGTATACATTCAGCCAGTCTTTGTCTTTTGGTTGGGGCAGTCAACCCATTTACATTTAAGGTAATTATTGATAAGTATGATCCCATTGCCATTTACTTTGTTGTTTTGGGTTCGATTTTATAAACCTTTTCTGTGTTTCGTGTCTAGAGAAGATCATTTAGCATTTGTTGAAGAGCTGGTTTGGTGGTGCTAAATTCTCTCAGCTTTTTGTTTTTCTGTAAAGCTTTTGATTTCTCCCTTCATATTTGATTGAGATCCTTGCTGGGTATAGTAATCCGGGTTGTAGGTTTTTCTCATTTATCACTCTAAGTATGTCCTGCCATTCCTTTCTGGCCTGAAGAGTTTCTATTGAAAGATCAGCTGTTATCCTTATGGGGATACTCATGTGTGTTATTTGTTGCTTTTCCCTTGCTGCTTTTAATATTTGCTGTTTGTGCTTGATTTTCATTAATTTGATTAACATGTGTCTTGGGGTGTTTCACCTTGGGTTTATCCTGTTTGGGAGTCTCTGGGTTTCTTGGACTTTTGTGGCTATTTCCTTTCCCATTTTAGGGAAGTTTTCAAATATTATCTCCTCGAGTGTTTTCTCATGGCCTTTCTTTTTGTCTTCTTCTGGGACTCCTGTGATTTGAACGTTGGGGTGTTTATTGTCCCAGAGATCTCTGAGGTTGTCCTCGTTTCTTTTCATTCTTTTTCCTCTCTTCTTCGTTTATTTCCACCATTCTGTCTTCCACCTCACTTAGCCTCTCTTCTGCCTCGGTTATTCTACTGTTGGTTCCCTCCAGAGTGCTTTTGGTCTCAGTTATTGCATTTATTGTCCCAGAGATCTCTGAGGTTGTCCTCGTTTCTTTTCATTCTTTTTCCTCTCTTCTTCGTTTATTTCCACCATTCTGTCTTCCACCTCACTTAGCCTCTCTTCTGCCTCGGTTATTCTACTGTTGGTTCCCTCCAGAGTGCTTTTGGTCTCAGTTATTGCATTGTTCATTACTGATGGACTCTTTTTCATTTCTTCTAGATCCTTGTTAAACATTTCTTGCATCTTCTCAATCCTTGTCCCCAGTCTATTTATCTGTAACTCCATTTTGTTTTCAAGATTTTGGATCATTCTTCCTATCATTATTCTGAATTCTTTTTCAGGTAGACTCCCTATCTCCTCCTCTTGTTTTGTTTGAGTGGGCACTTACCATGTTCCTTTACCTGCTGAATATTTATCTGCCTTTTCATTTTGTTTAGATTGCTGTGTTTGGGGTGGCCTTTCTGTAGGCTGGAATTTTGTGGTTCCTCTTTATTGTCAAGGTTGCTCCCTGTGGGTGGGTTGGACTAGTGGCTTGTTAAGGTTTCCTGGTTAGGGAAGCTTGCGTCAGTGTTCTGGTGGCTGGAGTTGGATCTCTTCTCTCCGGAGTGCAATGAAGTGTCTAGTAGAGCGTTTTGGTGTGTCTGTGGGTTTGGCATGACTTTGGGCAGCCTATACTTTAATGCTCAGGGCTGTGTTGCTGTGTTGCTAGAGATTAGTGTGGTATGTCTTGCTCTGGAACTTGTTGCTTCTTGGGTGGAGCTTGGTTTCAGTGTAGGTATGGAGGCTTTTGGATGAGCTCTTGTCAGTTAACGTATCTTGGAATCAGGAGTTTTCTGGTGTTCTCAGGTTTTGGACTTAAGCCTCCTGCCCCTGGCTTTCAGTCTTATTCTTACAGTAGCCTCAAGACTTGTCCATCCATACAGCATAAATGATAAAACATTTAGGTTAATGGTGAAAAGATTCTCCACAGTGTGGGACACCCAGAGAGGTTTACAGAATTACATGGAGAAGAGAAGAGGGAGGAGGGAGATAGAGGTGACCAGGAGGAGAAGAGGGGGAATTGGGGCAAAGGTGGTCACTTATTTAGGCTCACTTGTTCAGTTGTGTTGTGGGGAGGGAGGAACACTGCAAGCAAATATCACTTGTGTGTATGGGGAGTGCTCTCAGTGTATGGACCACGCTGGATTTGCCACAGCTCATGGCGCGTGTGCTCTCCCGGTCTATACTACTCAGGCTCCAGGTTGCTCTGCAGGGGTGCTGTCCAAAGCAGACCCAGCATTTCATTCACTTCCCAGGTCTAAGCCACTCAGGTTCAGGTTCTCGGGTACTCTGCAAGGGCACAGACTTGGTTGGGTGTGCGTTTTGTGCCTTTCCCAGGTTTGAGCAGCTCAGGCGACCAGGTGCTTTGCGAGCACACTGTCTGAGGTGTGTCTTAATCACCTCCCTGGCTGCTCAGTTTCCTGGGTGCACTGCAAGAGCACTGTCTCAGGTGTGCGTGTGTCTCCTCTGGGGAGCTGATCTCAGGCTTCGACCCTCCTGGCAGGATCCCAGGAAGACTTGGTTAGCAACTGGGAGCCTGCTTACAGTTTGGTGGAGGATGCCATCTCTGAGGCTGAGATTGCCCCTTGCCTTCCAGCTCTGGCCGTTGCACGCCTGCCTCTCCGCCTCCAGCAGAGGGCATGGAGGGAAGAGGCCTGCACGCAGCCAGCTAACTCTCCTTTGGTATTCGCTCAATCCTTTGTTCTGTGAGCTGGTCAGGCTGCGTGTTAGTTTAGAGCCTTTTGCAGGAAAGTTATCTGTCTTTTTTTTTCTCTCTCTCTCTGGCTATCCCAGAGTTTGGGATGCTATCTCACGTTAGCTCCCTCAGATTGTCCTCAGGTCATTCAGGCCCAGTCCTTACCCTAAGCACCAATGATACAGCCTGCGCCTCCCTGTCCAGTCCCTGCTCATGGGTGGCAGATGCGAGCGTCTGGGCTACTTCTCTGCTGGGAGCTGCGATTAGGAGCGTATTCTCTGGATTTTGTGTTTTTTTTCCACACCCCCTCTCCCCTATTTATGTTGCCCTCTGAGATTCCATAACTCCCCGCAGACCTGCAGTGAGAGAGTTTACCTGCTATTTGGAAACTTGTCCTCCTTCATGACTCCCTCCCCAGGATGGGTCTCTGTCCCTCTCTTTTGTTTCTCTTTTTGTCCTACCTCCTTTTGAAGGGAACAGGCTGCCTTTCTGGGTGCTTGGTGTCCTCTGCCAGCATTCAGAAGTTGTTTTGTGGAAGTTGCTTAGCATTCAAATGATCTTTTGATGAATTTGTGGGGGAGAAAGTGGTCTCCCCATCCTATTCCTCTGCCATCTTGGGACTGCCCCTCTTTTGTATATTCTGTTGGCTATTACTGTTGTTGATGTTAAGTTGTATTAGTAATACCAGTTTCCTTATCTAATGGATGTTACATAAAGTGATGTGTTGAGGTTATTTAGGGCAGTGGGTAACAGTGGGAACTCTGGCTTCAGACACACCTATTTCAGATCCCAGCCCTGTTGATATTAGCTGAATCCTTTTTCTGCATGTTCCTTTAAGGACCCAATTAAGCATTGTGAAATGTGGTGTGTGTGTGTGTATTTGTGCACATGTGTGTATACTCAATAAATATGGGTGACTGTTTTATGGTGGGCTTCTCTTGTGGCTCAGCTGGTAAAGAATCTGCCTGTAATATGGGAGACCTGGGTTCAATCCCTGGGTTGGGAAGATCCCCTGGAGAAGGAAAAGGCTACCCACTCCAGTATTCTGGCCTGGAGAATTCTGTGGACTGTATAGTCCATGGGGTTGCAAAGAGTTGGACACACCTGAGTGACTTTCACTTTTCTTTTATGGCAGCATAATTTACTCTCACCTTTGTAAATTTCCTTTAGTAGCAGAAATCCCTAGTACTCATGGAAGGGAAATACAGAATCTGGTGGCTGTTTGCTTCCTCACAGGCACACGTGGAATCTGGCCTCACGGCCCTTCCCTCTTCTGATGATGGATAGAAGCAGTGCACAGAGGGAGGGCCACCTGAGGCAAACAGGCCACCCATTCTTTTTCGATGAACATATTCACACAAAGTGATTTCTGAGCTCAATTCCTATCAGCCAGGAGCAAAGAAGAGAGAGGTTTTGTGGTCTATTTCCCAGGAGAGTCACATTTTTCTAAATGGTCCCCATCTGAAATAGGTTGGAGAGACAAGTAACTTGGGACTGTATCAATCTCTTTATTAAAGAAAGGACACAGAAGGAGTGTGGAAGGACAATGCCTTGCATGGGAAAATAAAGGCAGGTAGAAATCAGAGCAGACAAGCAAGGAAGGCATTTTAGTAAAAAGGACAAAGGAAATAAAACCTTTGTTATAGTAAACTAATTGAACCCTACAGCATTACTTGATTTATTTGACTTGATTATGACTCAGAGATGTGTGGCTAATTAGATAAAATTACATCCTAATTTTGTTTCATATGCTTGTGGTTGATTCTATTATTTTAGAGAATATCTATTTTCTGTCCTCTTTGACTTTTATTTCAATAATGATTAATTAATTTATTGGTCAAATTTTATTATAAAAACTTAAAGTAATTTTCTTCCACCTTCTCTTGTTTTTTTGGAAATAAATAAAGTTTGAATTGACTAAGAATCTTCTGGCTGTTTAGAAATAATTTTGTAACACAGAACTTTCTATTATAAAGTTGCTTAATGGAACTATGATTTGGATTCACTTCCATGTGACTTGAGGGGGCTTATTTTAGGACGATAAGCCTGGTATCGCTTGTTTTTGTGGGGCTTCTTATAGTCCCAGCAGTTTTTCAAGTGCAAATGAACCTTAGTTTAGAAATCAAGCCTTAGTTTAGAAATCACTGTGAATTAAATAAATGTAAAGTAATATAGCAGAAAGAGACATACAGAACTGGGTTATTAGCTAAAGTACCTCAGGGTAAATCTTAACCACATGGAGTCTCAACTTTGTTTTTTTTTTTTTTAAAAAAACAAATGTACTACCCACTTCATGGATGGCTGAGTATATGCAGCACACCAGTCATATGGTAGGTGCTCTGCAAATGTTTATTTTATGATTAACCCTGCTTCCCAAACCTGCTTAAAGCAGACAATTCATAGTGATTTACAGCTCTCTTCTTCCGTCTTCCAGTTTTGATTATGTTATGTTGTGTTATGTTATGTTTGATTATGTTATTTGTTATGAAAAACTCATCAGTCATCAGCATAACCATTTAAAACCACTACTTTGGCTGGTTGTAGAAGAATTGCACTTATCACATTTAATGTAGTATAATCTATAAAAATACTGAATCACTATGCTGTACACCAGAAGCTAATATAATATTACAAATCAAAGGCTAACAGAGTTTTGCCAGGGGAACACACTGGCCATAGCAAACACCCTCTTCCAACAACACAAGAGGTGACTCTATACATGGACATCACCAGATGGCCATTAAATCAGCGATACTTCAATTAACAGCTGAAGTGAATGATACTTTAAGAAATAAAAGAAATGAGAATTTTTTAAAAAACTGTGGTGCCGTTCAGTGAGGCATCCCTTATCTAAACAATGCAACACTCAGTGTTTACACACTACCTAATGTGTGGGACATTTTGTTAAGACACATGGAAGACAGTACTAGAACAAGCATGTAAGAAAACAATAGAATGTACCTGATGAAGTTGTCACTAGGATTAGATGAGTCAATGATACATGTAAAGTGAGTGAGCCAATGAGTGGGCCATGGTTAACACTCAAAAATACTAGTTTCTGTTATTGTTTTCTCTATAAGACATTTAATGAATTACTTGCAGTTCATTGGATGAACCCTCCGATAAAGGTTTGTATAGATTGCTACGTATAGGGAGTGTGGTACAGAAAAGAATGCACTAAAGAGATTGCATCTTTAGTGGTGAGAAATTGGATCTTTAGTGGTGAGAAAAAAATCTTTTCGTTTTCTAGGCAGAAGATGCTGTGCTCAGGGAAAGTGACTGAAAGTTTGGGAAGGTTAAGGGGAGAAATTATGGGCTCTAGGGCACTGTTGTCTGAAAGAAAGCAAACTGAATGAGATGATGCATCATTCATATAGATAGTTTCACTCCTTCACCTTTACGCAACAACTGTCTGCTCTGTGCTAGACATTGGAACACAACCATTAACAGGATATTCATGGTCTTTTGGAGTGAAACTTAAAGTCAAGTGGACAACATACATATTGAATAAAGACTCACTTTACTGTGTTAGATGAACTATGAGTGAGGAAGCAGAGAACTAGGGGAACATTTGTGATTATTTATATTTGAGAGTGGAGGCAAGAAGTCAGGATTCCTTCCGTGTTAATATTTGAAGCAAATATTGAAGAAAGGTAGCCTTACTTCCTCTTTAATTGTCTTTTCAGAATATCTCATGTTACCCAGAAATTTAGGTTCCTGTCTCTGTTTTACTGTACTAAGCGATAGCAAAAAGTTAAAAATATTGCATCCAGTCATTTGCCTGGCCTTTATTTCTGTGATGTGAAAGATACTGTGTGGTAAAATAGGGGAGAAAGACTGGATTTGACTCTTCCATAGGTTAGATAGAACATGCTTACAACTGTTGTAACCAATATAGGTGATTTTGAATATGACAAGATTGCTGATTTTTTTTAAAAAACTGAAATTGGTAGTTGATATTAAATAGCATTTGCTTCTTCACTTGAAAGGATGGCAGAGCACAAAGGAAAGTGTTACGTTCCTGAAAGCTGTCCCTGTATTTGGAAAGATTGGGAGTACCTCTCAGGAGAAGCGATTGCTACACCATGCTATACCTGGTAATGAGATCTGTTTATTTCACAACTTCTCTAAGAAATTGTACTAGTTTCCGTCATGTTGCATTTACTTAATGTGATGAATTTCATCAGAAAGCAAACCAAATCTGAGTAAATACGATTTTAAAGGCCTTCATGTCTCCGTTTTACTGTACTAAGCGATAGCAAAAAGTTAAAAATATTGCATCCAGTCATTTGCCTGGCCTTTATTTCTGTGATGTGAAAGATACTGTGTGGTAAAATAGGGGAGAAAGACTGGATTTGACTCTTCCATAGGTTAGATAGAACATGCTTACAACTGTTGTAACCAATATAGGTGATTTTGAATATGACAAGATTGCTGATTTTTTTTAAAAAACTGAAATTGGTAGTTGATATTAAATAGCATTTGCTTCTTCACTTGAAAGGATGGCAGAGCACAAAGGAAAGTGTTACGTTCCTGAAAGCTGTCCCTGTATTTGGAAAGATTGGGAGTACCTCTCAGGAGAAGCGATTGCTACACCATGCTATACCTGGTAATGAGATCTGTTTATTTCACAACTTCTCTAAGAAATTGTACTAGTTTCCGTCATGTTGCATTTACTTAATGTGATGAATTTCATCAGAAAGCAAACCAAATCTGAGTAAATACGATTTTAAAGGCCTTCAGGAGTTAATGGGAAGCTACTACCTACAGGGGGATCATTATTTTTACGCCTATTTGTTTGACCAAGAAGTAAAAAATGAACTATGATAACCTGAAAATATAATAGGAAAAACATATCTCAAATTTATAAATAATAAATGCTCCAAAGAGAAGGTCATAGTTGATGGAAAATTTTGTCTGAAAATAATCCAAAAGAATACCATAAAATAAAATTAAAATACAGTGTCCTAGGAATGTGGATAAAAATTCAAGCTTGTGAATAAGTCCTGTCTGTGACTAACAACATCAACAAAAGGTATTGAAATGGACTCGCGTAAAGGAGATGGCACTATAGTCTTTTGGCGACTGGCAGGTGTACGTTTAGTTTTTCATTCCATCACCTGTTTTCAAAGTGACCCAGGCACAATTTCTAGGCTTGTTTGTGATGTCTTAAGACAGAGTGGTAAATATATGCCTTATCTATCACTATGGTAAAATGTTATCAGAAAGAATTGGCCATAGTTATAAGAGCTATTGACGCAGTGAATACCCTTGAATACAAACCTTCCAATACTTATGCTCCCTGAAAAATACTAATTAGAGCCACGTTTCTTGGAAAGGTAACAATGTTGATATTGTTTTCTAATAGTGTTTGTCGACGAGGAATGTTCAATTGCACATATTATCCATGCCCAGCGGTATGCACAATATATGGGGACCGGCATTATCATTCTTTTGATGGACTGGAATATGATTATATCAGTGATTGCCAGGTATTTTTGATAAAGGTATGTCACAGATGTTATTCTTGTTTAGTCGCTAAGTCATGTCCGACTGTTTGCCACCCCATGGACTATAGCCCACCAGGCTCTTCTGTCCATGGGATTTCCCATGCAAGAATACTGGAGTAGGTTGCCATTTCCTTCTCCGGAGTATCTTCCCAACTCGGGGATCAAACTGAGGTTTCCTGCATTGCAGGCAGTTTCTTTTACTGCTGAGCCACCTGGGAAGCCAATGTCCCAATTACTTGCTTTAGTTAGTTACGTACAGACAATGTGAAAAACAAGTATGGAAGACCGTGACATATCACATCCACATATCATTAGTGAAACTTGTAAAAGCTATAGCAGTTTTAAATTAATTTCCTTAACTAATTGTAAAGCTTTATTATTTGTAAGTGATGAGCTAATTTCATAACATTTCTGTGCCTCTGACTTCTCATTTGTAAAATGAGGGTAATAATTGTCCCTATCTCCCAGGGGTAGTTCTCAGGATTGAATGAAATAAATATATGTAAAGCTTGCATACAGTACTTACTATTTAGTCACTGCTCAGTAAATATCAACCATTTTTATTTTTATTGGTTTAATTTGGTGAAAGTAAATATAGTGCATTAAATCATGTATTGGACCATGTATTATTTATAGTTGTAACAATTAAAATGACATTATTCTCATTTCTAGACATGCTATTTTGTTAATATGCTTTGGTAAACCTTGGGCTTTGTATATCTGATAGAATCCTTAAAAGTTTTAGGAAGAAGTTGCCCAAGAATAAGCAAAATAACATCTTTTTATCCAGCAAGGTAACCTGTGATTTTCTTGAATGTGTTTTCTTCTGGGTAAGGCTTTTATGTCATTAGCATATGTCAAGAAAGTAGGCACATTCCCATTTTGTGTTAGTTATTTTAAATAAAAAACAAACAGTAAATCTATAGTCTTCCAAACTTAAGCAAAGCTCCTGCTATGTTTCAAGGGAAACCATTGAGTTTCCCTTTCAGTACTATTTTTAGCCTCCTTTATGCACAGTTTTAACTTTCTTAAAGAATAAATCCCTGGGAATGAATTTGGCAGTTAGATAATTATAGAAGATGACAAGTTGCCTGTAGGGTGTGTGTGTGTGCGTGTGTGTGGTTTTGATATATCTTGGAGCATAGGAAAGGCACAGTGATACATATCCATTCTGTGAGTATTTGTCCTCTTCAAACGAGTATTATTTAGCAAATAATTTTACATGAGGAATTTCTTACCTCTTGAAGTTTAGGTTGTAAATTGAGAAGCCTGGAAAAGTAAAAAGCAATTTAGAGATTTTAATGCATAAACATACTTTTTTCCCCCCTCGTAATGTTTCAGACTGATTTTATGCCAAATCCTTGCTTCCCTTGATATTTAGGTGTCTCTGATATTCCTTAAGAACCCTCTTGCTTTGCATTTCTGGCTGTTATGCCCTTGTAGCCCGTCACTGTCTCTTCTGGTTTGTCCTTTGTCTCCCTGTTGCCTTTTCTTTTTGCCTGAGTCCTAGACCATAGAGGACAGAGTTGGCCCCTTCAGGGCAAGGACCAAACCCTAGTCACCGTTGTTTTAGTAGTGCTGAGCACCATGCTGGGAACACTTGTCCACTGAATGTTTACCGAACTGGATGTCTGTGCTTGGGTCTCTCTCCTTTTCTCCCAATGCTTAAGTTCATCCACCTCTATAATCTTAACCTCACCTACAAGCTGATGAGTTCCAAACTGACATGGACCGCTCTGACCTTCAACTTCGAGGCTGTCTTCCGACTGAAGTTCATCCCTATAATAATACATAGTTTTCGTTCTGTTAACCTTTCTTAGACTCACATTGCTATCATGTCATTGATTTTTAAGAACTGCAGCTGACTCCCATTTACCGGCTTCCATAAAATCGAACTTCTCAGGATAATCCTTCCAGGGTTTTTCTCAGGGTATTTTTCTGCACCTGATTGGCTCTACTCCCTCAAAGTGACTTTTCTAGTTCCTATTTATCTGGTCTGTTCTTACACATCCTATAATATTTGATAGCCCTCATGTCAAAAGTAAGCAACTCATTCCATTCTGATTATATGTGCTCAGTTAGATCATGTATCATTTTATGTCAGAGTTCTGTGTTATACTCCTTTTGGGTTCCTCACTATGGCTTGCACAATTATGGTTGTATTATACGAGCTAAAAAATTACTTGCTCTGTTTTTAACCATTTTTTAGAGGGTAGAATTCAAAAAGTTATACTTAATTAGTAATCTTATATTTGTTACAAATGCATACACATGCCTTCAACATGAAGTATATAGAGCAGTGTTCTTAAAGTTTATTATGTATGCATATAACTTGGAAATCTTGGCAAAATCTAGGTTCTGATTTTATGTGTTGGGAGCAGTATCTTGGAGTCTGCAATTGTAAATAAACTACTCTGATGTTTCATGTCCATTGTCCACTCTTTGAATAGGAAGAATGTAAAGCATTTCCTTCTTTAAAACACCAGTTTTAACTATTTTTGAAATTCTCCTCTTCTTCTGAATAGTAAACTTTGTCATATCTAGAGAAAACAAAGTATCATTGACAATACTGTATCAAATATGACTATCAATCATTGACAATACTGTTTCAAACACTGAATATATCATTAAGGTTAATTAATGATGCTTTTTGTGGTTTCATTTTAAGTAGCAAAGCAAAAATTCTGCCAAACTTTGTTTTCATTTTGTGTATGGAAAAATTATTTAGAAGTATTTACTAAAAGCACTTTAAACCTTGTCCATGTATTACCATCTTTGTAAACATTTTCCAATGTGTGGTCTTTACTCATACATTATCATTTCATTCATTTAATACACAATTTTCAGGGCCTATTAAATGTAAACTGTGTTAGCAAAGACGTTCCTTCTCTATATATTAGGATAGATTTCTCCAAGAAAATTCTGAAGTTTTGAAAACAGGGATCATACTCTATATTTCTTTTTTCCTTCCCCTCCATCGTTTTGCAAATACTAGGCATTTAGCAAACTCTTAATAACTACTTATTTGATCTGCCTGGCTCTTCCTTAACTTCTCATCTGTCTTTGCAGTAGAAAAATCATAGTATTTTCCATTGTATTTTCAAATAATGATTTTTCTTAGTTGAAGTATAATTAATTTACAATATTATGTTAGTTTCAAGTAAACAGAAAAGTGATTGTGCAGAAAGTAGAATATTTGTCTCAACTCTGATTCCTGACGAAATTATCTGCTTATGTCTGATGCTGAATGATGATAACAGTCATTTTTATTGGTACTGAATATAAGAGTGCCATTTTATTTGGCAGGCGAGAGCCATTGAAGTTTGATTTCAGGCTTTGTAAACCTCATTTCCTCTCATCACTTTAATTTGCTGCTATATTCTTCTGTAAAAATACATACATCATATTCAGTCTCAAGTTTTAATGAGATATGCCTACCTGTAAATGAGAAGACATGTTGCAGGGAGTATTAGTCCAACATTTGTATAAAATGTTAAATATCTGGGTTAAGAGCTATCATTAGGGTTCATGTGGCAAAAATTATGTGTAAAGAGTATGAAAAATCTAAAGTTTTAACTTTTAGAATTATATATATATTTTTTCTTTGCCAAAGCAGAATTATTCTTTTTTATTTAATAATGTTCTTTAAAAAAGAAAATGTGCTTACAAAAAATAATCTTTGAAAATTAAGAAAAGAAAACTTATGTTAGTAATTAATTAGAATTATACTAGTGAATTATTTATTATATTATAATGAGCATATTTATTAAAATTAATAAACCAGAACCAGGACCCCAGAATGGATGGGTTAGTTTGACCAACATATTTTTGACAAGCCAAGAAATATTTTATTTGACCATGGAGTAGATAAAGACAAATTAGTGATTAACAAATGCAACCTAATAGTCATGGCTTTGAAATATTATCATTTCAGATAGTAAATTTTTCAATGCTTGGAGATTTTCTACTGCAATAGTTTTATAATTTTTTTTTCTTATTCCATCTGCTTCTCTTTTTCATGGCAAGGTTTTTTTTTGAGAATCAGCATTTCCTTTGAGAAGGATAGAATGACTGCCAGCACCATTCATTGACTTGCTGCTTTTTCAGAGGCAGGATTCACTTCTGTGGATAGCGTATTTAATTCCTCCTTCTTTGTCAGGCAGCTCTCTTTCTTGATTACAAATCCCTGTCTTGATTACAAATTCTAGGCTTTATTTTTGTCAATTGTAAAGCATTTTTATTTAGTAAACTTATCGTTTACTTTTGTGGGCCCTGTGAAGGATATAGTAATTGAATTCATAAAAATTTCACTTTTATTTGCCAGTTGGACTTCTAAAAATTAATACATACTCAACTTTATCTCAAGGTATAATGTTACTTGACTCTGACATTCAAAGGAATAGTAAACCTGTCTTTTAATCTCTGAATTGTGGAGTCTTAGGAAACAGTTCCAAGCAAATACTTACCCTATCTTTGTTTATGTTTATCAAACTTAAAAAATTCAAGTTCTCTGCTATTTAATTCATTTTGAGGCTGTTTATGTTACACTGTATGCTAAAGTAGGAAGTCAAGAAACACCAGGAGTAACAGGCAAATTTGGCCTTGGAATGCTGAATGAAGCAGGGCAAAGACTAATAGAGTTTTGCCAAGAAAATGCACTGGTCATAGCAAATACCCTCTTCCAGCAACACAAGAGAAGACTCTACACATGGACATCACCAGATGGTCAACACCGAAATCAGATTGATTATATTCTTTGCAGCCAAAGATGGAGAAGCTCTATACAGTCAACAAAAACAAGACAAGGAGCTGACTGTGGCTTAGATCATGAACTCCTTATTTCCAAATTCAGACTTAAATTGAAGAAAGTAGGGAAAACCGCTAGACCATTCAGGTATGACCTAAATCNTGTGCTGCGATTCATGGGGTCGCAAAGAGTCGGACACGACTGAGCGACTGAACTGAACTGAACTGTACTATACTGTAAATAGCGCTTGGAATATAGCCCATTAGTTTTTACATATATTGCAGGAAACCTATGACAAAGTCATCATTGTATCTCTTGAGGTAAGAGTTTTTTAAGAGTAAAAAGACTTGAGAGAGCAAACAGCAACTTGACCTGTGCTATAAGCTCAGAGAAAGAGAATTTTGGGTGTTTTCAGCAAAAGTGAGAAATTTAATATTCCAACTCCCAGGTTTCAGAATCAAATTTTGCTTCCATTATCTATGACAAGCCCCAGTCCCTGCTTCTTTTCCTCCCGTAACTTGTTCTAGATTTGATTTTTCAGCATTCTGTTCAGTTGATACCACAAACGTTGGTGCTTTCCTTGTCTCTGAAAACCTTTCTAATACTGCTCTCAAATGTTTATATCTTGCATCACTTTTCATATCATTATTTGTGTGATTTCTGTGTGTCAGGCCCTCTGCTGAAAAGTGAAGGTAAAAGATGTGCAATATAGATATGAGTCTTGCCTCCTTCAAAATTTAGACTGGTGTGAGAGAGTCTAAATCGCCAAATCACAAGATTCATATAAAATTGCAACTGTGAAAGTTAATGAGGACATTTGCAAAATCCAGCTGAAGCTTTTTAATGCTTATCTTCCTTTTTGGAAGCAGCTCTTGCTTTGTGCTCTCCGAGGTATTTCTGCTGCCTCTGCTGGTCTGTGTGTCTGACCCCTCCTTAGTCTCTTCTGGTGGGCTCTTCCTTAAAACACGAGATCTCACAAGTTCCATATTTTCATGTCTGTCTCCTCTATAAGATTCTTGGTTGCCTGTAATCTCATAATGTCTTGAAGGGTAGACCTGTGTGTATTTGTATATGTGTGCGTGTATTTATCTACTCATCATCCATCCATCTGTCTATCTAGGGAAATGAAAGCAGAGAGGAAAAGAAGTCAAAGGAAATCATTACACTCTATTTAAGCAAATATAAAGATCTAGATGGAGCTTTCTCTATTTAATAAAAGTAAAATGAAAATTAATGGCACAGTAATTATAAAACAGTATGGCACTTCAAAAGAGAGAGAGAAAAGAAGTAGCATGTAAACATTATGTGAAAATTTCACTGTGAATAAAATTTATTCCCCATAAAATAAAAATATTTTCTGCCTTCCAGAGGTTATGAAAGAGATGATGGAATTAACTAGTAAAATTTTAAATGTATATTCAGGGGCTATAAGTAAGTGAAAAAAAAATGGTAAAAGTAAAGAACAAATTAAAGACCAAAACACATTGTAGAGTTGAGATGTAAGCATTTCTTTTTAAAAATAAGCACATGATCTTTTGCTTCCTGTCCCTTTCTTTTGGGTCAAATGTGGGAGATAATTGGCTAGAGTTGTCTTGTGTGTGTGTGTGTGTGCATGAGCAATACAGTCCCTTGGCCCATCAAAGAAAGTGCTGCTTTGAGGCCATTCATCAGTGGAACATAAAGCATGGCTGTTGGAGGCTGCTGTATCAGCAGCCTTTCTGTGGTATAGTTACCCTTCAAAGGGGCTGGGACTATGACAAGTCTTAAACTGACATGTCAAGTAAAATAATATATTACCTTGAGAGGTACTGATGTTTTATAGTTCAGAATCACTTGGAAGAATATCTATCAATATTCAGTACCTAAATGTAGAAGTTTTGAGGAATCCATGTGGCACATGGCTCTTGACCTTTTTACGCTAGTTTTGTAATCATTTCTTACTGTGTTGCTTAGCAACTCTGTAGCATTATCTTCAAGCCTAATATTAGCTTGAAATATATTAGAAATGAAAATTGGAGAAACATGGCTCATAGGAATTGATATTGTTTCAAGTTACTGTCAGCATAACATGATATTACCAGGCAGACCGTACAATATAGACTGCTGTCTGCTGCTGCTGCTGCTAAGTCGCTTCAGTCGTGTCCGACTCTGTGCCACCCCAGAGACGGCAGCCCATGAGGCTCCCCCATCCCTGGGATTCTCCAGGCAAGAACACTGGAGTGGGTTGCCATTTCCTTCTCCAATGCATGAAAGTGAAAACTGAAAGTGAAGTTGCTCAGTCGTGTCTGACTCTTAGTGATCCCATGGACTGCGGCCCACCAGGCTCCTCCGTCCATGGGATTTTCCAGGCAAGAGTACTGGAGTGGGGTGCCATTGCCTTCTCCGACAATATAGACTACTTCTTGGCATTTCTGAGTTAATATACAGACTAAAGCTAATACTGAGGCACTTTAATTAATAGTAATAGAAATGCAATGGCAATAGAAATCCTTGCAGCCAGCTTTTCGGATCCCTTAATCTAATAACTCTTGCTGACAAAGGTCCTTATAGTCAAAGCTTGGTTTTTCCAGTAGTCATGTATGGATGTGAGAGTTGGAGCATAAAGAAAGCTGAGTGTCAAAGAATTGATGCTTTTGAACTGTGGTGCTGGAGAAGACTCTTGAGAGTCCCTTGGACTGCAAGGAGGTCCAACCAGTCCATCCTAAAGGAGATCAGTCCTGAATATTCATGGGAAGGACTGATGCTGAAGCTGAAACTCCAATATAGCCACTGGATGGGAAGAACTGACTCATTGCAAAAGACCCTGATGCTGGGAAAGATTGAATGCAGGAGGAGAAGGGGGTGGCAGTGGATGAGGTGATTGGATGCCATCACTGATTCAGTGGACATGAGTTTGAGAAAACTTCAAAAGATAGTGAAAGATAGGGAAGCCTGGTGTACTGTAGTCCATAGGGTCACAAAGGGTCAGGCATGACTGACTGACTGAATAACAACAGAGAGGAAGAGCCAAACAAAACCCTCAATTATATGTATATTTCTCCTTTGAAAATCATTCATAAGGGCAGAAAAGTGTGGCATTATTTTTTTTTTGAGTAATACAATGCCATAATCATCTTAATGACCCTTATTATTCTCCTTCTCAAAATTTAGGCAATACTTTCGAAAAGAATTGTTAAGAAGAAGAAAAAGTTATCAGTTCCTATGAAGTAAGGAAAACTGGGTCACAAAGGGACACATTCATTACTCTGTCAACAGCATTCATTGTAAACCTGTCTTCTGGGCAACATGCTATAGTAATTACTAATAAGACAGAATCTGGCCAAACCAAGAAATATGTTGTGCTAGTGTTCATACTGTTGGTGATATAAAAAACTAAGTATGGAGAATTTATATCAAGACCTATATGATTTCCAGACGTTTGAGAGAATTGTCACTTTCCTTTCTATGATATCCCACCTTCCACAAGCTAGTGGAAGGACTCCGAGAAATGGGGCTTTAACTTTCATAGCGATAAGGACCACTTCAAAGATGTAATGAAAACCATGGCCTTTCTTCCTAGAAAGTTACACATACTCAAAACAATCTTTTACAATGAACTTCCAGAATCTATAGAACTATTGAAACCAATTCATGAAAATGGGATACAAAATCAGAAACCGTGTTTCCAGAGAGTGAGTTCTTGGTGGATTGGAGAGGGGAGTAACTGAAGGCAGGTGAGGGTGAGGAGATGGAGAGCAGGTTAGATTTAGAGTGTGAGAGATTAGGTAACATTCTCTGAATTTTTTTTTTTGAGTAATACAATGCCATAATCATCTTAATGACCCTTATTATTCTCCTTCTCAAAATTTAGGCAATACTTTCGAAAAGAATTGTTAAGAAGAAGAAAAAGTTATCAGTTCCTATGAAGTAAGGAAAACTGGGTCACAAAGGGACACATTCATTACTCTGTCAACAGCATTCATTGTAAACCTGTCTTCTGGGCAACATGCTATAGTAATGACTAATAAGACAGAATTTGGCCAAACCAAGAAATATGTTGTGCTAGTGTTCATACTGTTGGTGATATAAAAAACTAAGTATGGAGAATTTATATCAAGACCTATATGATTTCCAGACGTTTGAGAGAATTGTCACTTTCCTTTCTATGATATCCCACCTTCCACAAGCTAGTGGAAGGACTCCGAGAAATGGGGCTTTAACTTTCATAGCGATAAGGACCACTTCAAAGATGTAATGAAAACCATGGCCTTTCTTCCTAGAAAGTTACACATACTCAAAACAATCTTTTACAATGAACTTCCAGAATCTATAGAACTATTGAAACCAATTCATGAAAATGGGATACAAAATCAGAAACCGTGTTTCCAGAGAGTGAGTTCTTGGTGGATTGGAGAGGGGAGTAACTGAAGGCAGGTGAGGGTGAGGAGATGGAGAGCAGGTTAGATTTAGAGTGTGAGAGATTAGGTAACATTCTCTGAAACTAAATATTCCCTATAACCTACAATTGAATTTTCTCCTCAACCATTTCTAAACTCTTCCTAATTTCTCTAGAAGTGGCATTAAGAAAAAACAGGGTTTTGAACTCTGTTCTTATTTAGCTAAGTGACTTTGGACTTAATCCTTAACCTCTGTTTCCTTATCTATAAAATGGAGATCATACATAATTCAAGAATAGTGATAAGACTTAAATGAGATCATGCATGTAAAGTTCAAAGTAAGCCCTCATATTATATGCATTATTTTATTTACTAACACAGTATCAAAGTTTTCTATTTGTTTTGATTTTATCTTTAGGCAAATAATTATTTAGCCAGAGAACTCCTTAAAATACAACAAAAGATATTGTCTAAATGAAAAGCATCTCTTTTAAAATTTCCTTAAGTGACATATCTTATTGGATATTTGATGGGAAGAAACTGGTTGATAAATTTGAGCTGTAATGATAAATGAAAAGTATGAAAAGGCAAAAAGATATGACACTGAAAGATGAACTCCCCAGGTCAATAGGTGCCCTGTATGCTACTAGAGACGAGAGAAGAAATGGCTCCAGAAGGAATGAAATGGTTAAGCCAAAGTGGAAACAACGCCCAGTTGTGGATGTGTCTGATGGTGAAAGTAAAGTCCAAAGCTGTAAAGAACAATCTTGCATAGGAACCTGGAATGTTAGGTCCATGAATCAAGATAAATTGGATGTGGTCGAACAGGAGATGGCAAGAGTGAACATCGACATTTTAGGAATCAGTGAACTAAAATGGACTGCTGCTGCTGCTAAGTCACTTCAGTCATGTCCGACTCTGTGTGACCCCATAGACGGCAGCCCACCAGGCTCCCCCATCCCTGGGATTCTCCAGGCAAGAATACTGGAGTGGGTTGCCATTTCCCTCTCCAACAGATGGGCGAATTTAACTCAGATGACCATTATATCTACTACTGTGGGCAAGAATCCCTTAGAAGAAATGGAGTAGCCCTCATAGTCAATAGAGTCTGAAATGCAGAACATGCGTGCAGTCTCAAAAATGACAGAATGATCTCGGTTTGTTTCCAAGGCAAACCATTCAATATCAGTAATCCAAGTCTATGTCCCAACCAGTAATGCTAAAAAAACTGAAGTTGAAAAGTTCTGTGAAGATCTACAAGATCTTCTAGATCCAGCACCCAAAAAAGATGTCCTTTTCATTATAGGGGACTGGAATGCAAAAATAGGAAGTCAAGAAGTATCTGGAATAACAAGCAAGTTTGGTCTTGGAATACAAAATGAAGCACGGCAAAGGCTAACAGAGTTTTGTCAAAGAATGCACTGGTCATAGCAAACACCAATTCCAACAATACAAGGGATGACTCTACACATGGACATCACTGGATAGTCAATACCAAAATCAAATTGGTTTATATTCTTTATAGCCAAAGATGGAGAAATTCTATACAGTCAGCAAAAACAAGACCAGGAGCTGACTGTGGCTCAGATCGTGAACTCCTTATTGCAAAATTCAGACTTAAATTGAAGAAAGTAGGGAAAACCACTAGGCCATTCAGGTACAACCTAATTCAAATCCATTATGATTATACAGTGAAACTGACTAATAGATTCAAAGGATTAGATCTGATGGACAGAGTGCCTGAAGAACTATGGATGGAGGTTCATAATATTGTACAGAAGGCAGTGATCAAAACCATCACCAAGAAAAATAAATGCGAAAAAGCAAAATGGCTGTCTGAGGAGGCTTTACAAATAGCTGAGTAAAGAAGAAATACAAAGGAGAAAAGAAAGATATACCCATCTGAATGCAGAGTTCCAACAAATAGCAAGGAGGAATAATAAAGCCTTCCTAGGTGAACAATGCAAAGAAATAGAGGAAAACAACAGAATGGGAAAGACTAGAGATCTCTTCAAGAAAATTAGAGATACAAAGGGAACATTTCATGCAAAGATGGGCACAATAAAGGACAGAAACGGTATGGAACTAACAGAAGCAGAAGATATTAAGAAAAGATGGCAAGAATACACAGAAGAACTATACAAACAAAGATCTTAATGACCCAGATAACCACGATGGTGTGATCACTCACTTAGAGCCAGACATCCTGGAGTGCTAAGTCAAGTGGGCCTTAGGAAGCTTCACTACAAACAAAGCTAGTGGAGGTGATGGAATTCCAGCTGAGCTGTTTCAAATCCTGAAAGATGATGCTGTGAAAGTGCTGCACTCAATATGTCAGCAAATTTGGAATACTCAGAAGTGGCTACATGATTAGAAAAGATCAGTTTTCATTCCAATTCTAAAGAAAGGCAATGCCAAAGAATGCTCAGACAATGGCACAATTTTCTTGGATTCCAAAATCACTGCAGATGGTGACTTCAGCCATGAAATTAAAAGACTCTTGCTCCTTGGAAGAAAAGGTATGTCAAACCTAGACAACATATTAAAAAGCAGAGACATTACTTTGTCACCAAAGGTCCATATAGTCAAATATATGGTTTTTCCAGTAGCCATTTATGGATGTGAGAGTTGGACCATAAAGAAGGCTGAGTGCTGAAGAATTGATGCTTTCAAACTGTGGTGCTGGAGTCAACTCTTGAGAGTCTCTTGGGTTGCAAGGAGATCAAATCAGTCAATCCTAAAGGAATACAATCCTGAAGATTCATTGGAAGGACTGATGCTGAAGCTGAAGCTCCAATACTTTGGCCATGTGATATGAAGAGCTGACTCATTAGAAAAGACCCTGATGCTGGGAAAGATTGAAGGCAGGAAGAGAAGGGGACAGCAGAGGATGAGATGGTTGGATGGCATTGCCAACTCAATGGACATGAGTTTGATCAAGCTCCAGGAGATGGTGAAGGGTAGGGAAGCCTGACGTGCTGCAGTTCATGGGGTTGCAAAGGGTTGGACATGACCAAGCAACTGAACAAGCACAACAAATAATAAAATGGAAAGAAAGCTTTCTTGGAACAACATTTTAAATGGAGATTTTATAGATAAAAGTTTAAAGATTGAGCTAACTTGCTATATTTGTATTAAATTCTTTACATTATGTGATCAAAATGATTTTTATTTTATAAGTAAGTTGTATTTCATTTTCAATACAATTCATTATAAATCTCATAATTCTTTAAGATTTAATGAAAAATAAGTAAATATTATGTATAGTATAGATTTATATTAATATAATATTTTTGACATTTCAGAGTACAGATGATTCAGATATATCTGTCATTGCCCAGAACAAGAAATGCTTTGACAACGATATTGTTTGTTCTAAAAGTGTTTTGATTTCAGTTGGGGCCACTGAAATTTACCTGAATGATTCTCCTTACAAACAGGTTAGTGAATTATTTTTTGTAAAATCATTTTAATTTGTCCTGACTATACTGAAAAGGAAACAGAAGCGCTTTGAAGTACTTTTCTTTATAAGTGGTTACTAGGTGTTGATTTTTTCTTTGTCATTTTATGTGGCTTCAGTAAATCATACTCTATTTGTCTCTTTTGTTTACACTCCACATCTCCATTTGCCAGTTCTTTCCTTGCCATCAGTTACCTGGAGTATTTCAACATGATCCAAGCTATCCAAGCTAGCCTCCAGTCTTAGTTTTTCCCCTCTGATCCAGCTCGCCAGACTGTGGCCAGGGTGATTTTTCTAAGATGGATGTCTCATCTCCTGTCACCCTTGTGCTTTGAAACTTTCAGATGACCTCCCATTGCCCTTACAAGGCCTCCCCAGTCTGGCCATGGCCACCTCTCCTGCTATGTCTCATCACTTTCTGCTTCGAGCCCATGTTCTAGAAATTGGAGTTTTTTCAGTTCTTCAAATGCTCTGTATTTTTCTCTCACCTCTGACTATTCATGAATGCCATTGCTCCCACCTGGATCAGCCTTTCCATTTAACCTACTCTTGTGTGACAAGGCTTATCTCCTTCAAAGAGCTCCTCCTCATGTGCTTAAGCTCCCCGTCAGCATGTGCATCCCACTTTGATGAAATTCCTTGTGTAGTGGTCTGTCTTTTCTATTTGTCTGTGAGTTCTGTGAGAATTGAGACCACTGTTTTTTTTTTTGTTCACTCTTGTATACTTGGAGCCAGTGCAGTTTGAAAGAATGAATAAATTTCATTTACTCATTCATTTATTCAAAATGTTTACTTTATACCAAAATATGTGTTAATTATTGGGGCCACAACAATGAAAAGACACTGTGCTTTGCCTTTAAGGTACTTGTCCTCAGTTGAGGGACCCATTCAAGTAGACGAGGCTGTGCAGTGTGGTATGTGATGGTAGGAGTGTGCTTAGGAAAGCAGGACCATCCCTAAGAGGAAGACCTAAGCCAACTTGGCATGTTGAGGGTAGTTGTAAGGAGCATAGCCTTTGGAGTCAGTTGGTACTCACTTAGAACCCTGTTCTGTCACCTGTGAACTCCATCACTTTGGGCAGCCCTTCCAAGCTGCAGCTTTCACATTTGTAAATGTGGGATGATTATGAAACCCACTTCTTAAGTTCATATGAGAGTTAAATGAAAGGTGTATTTCAGGAAATTCCTCTCCTCCTCCCCTTCATCCTCCTTATTTTTGAAGGCTCAGAAGACATGCTTTGGGGAAAATGACTGGAACTGAGTCTTTAAAGGTTGAGCAGGTGTTAGCCAGGTGAGGAGAGAGCATAGAAAGATAGTACAGAGGAACAGTCATGTCAAAAGGAGCAGAGATGAAAGACAAAATGGCATGTTTGGAGAACTCAAGCAGTTTAGTTTGGTGGAGGTGGATGGGGATGGTGGAGGGAGGGTGAGGCAAAGAGATTCAGGGAGGAGTGTCCACACTGACTTTCACGCAGGAAGCTCAGGGACAGGGGCAGTTGATAGGATGGCTGTGTAATATATTTGAACTTACTTTACAAGGAAGACATTTCGGAATTAAGCAACATAATCTGACATATGGCCTTTAAAAGTGGCCTATTTCTGAATTTTTAGATTAGCATTTCTCAGTCTGGTTTGCAAAAAGTCTACATTCAAATTATCTAGAATATTAATTAGAAGAGCTGGTTCATGAACTCCACCTCAGGTATTAGAATGGCTGAAGCTGATGACAATCAATATTTTAATGGTACCCCAAATTCTTCTGCGGGGAAGGCAATGGCACCCCACCCCAGTCCTCTTGCCTGGAAAATCCAATGGACGGAGTAGCCTGGTGGGCTGCAGTCCATGGGGTCACTAACAGTCAGACAGACTGAGCGGCTTCACTTTCACTTTTCTCTTTCATGCATTGGAGAAGGAAATGGCAACCCACTCCAGTATTCTTGCCTGGAGAATCCCAGGGATGGGGGAGCCTGGTGGGCTGCCGTCTATGGGGTCACACAGAGTCGGACACGACTGAAGTGACTTAGCAGCAGCAGCAGCAAATTCTTCTGTACACTAACTTTTGAGAATCGGTGCCCTACATCAGAGCTCATGTCCTAGTCAGAAATGTTAAGACCAACCAGGCAGTGATCAAGATTTGAGTAAGACAGAGTCTGTATAAGTCATGTTGACATCTTTTTGAAATAATTACTGCAGTTTGGGGTAGCCTTCAGTGGATATTCATTTATCGGTGAAAGTTTTCTCTAAGAAAAAGGATGTGTTTAAAAAAAAACCTGAAAATAGTAAATGCTCTTATAAAGACTGTTTGACACATTTTTGAAGTGGTAATTGCGGCTCTGTGTAGCTTTCATCTTCCGGTTTTCACCTGAATGGAGCTGTTGATGAATCTCCTTCATATCAGTTGTGAAGTATAAAAGAAGATGAAGAAAAATCATAAAACCAGTTTGACCCTAACAAATCCCTGGTTAATATTTTTTCTTGAACATCAAAAGTGAAAATAAGTTCCATTTATTTTATGGCAGATGGATTGCTCACTTAGGGGAAGGAAAAAAACCTGTTATTTTTTCAATTAATATACAATCCTAATTTTATCAAGTATGTAGGATATAAATATCTTATGAGTTTATTTAAGCTGTATTTTAAACATTTTAATTCTTAACTTTTATAACTTATTTTTCTAACATCACTGGAGTTTATTTACAGTGCTGTGATTCTCCTCTGAAGTGGGGGTCTCTATTTTGGGCAATACATAATACATCATTCTTATAAGAAGAAACATCTTTGCTTCCTAATCTGAAAAGAAAGAAGTATAGTATCTCCTTCTGACCAAAGAGGATTGTTCTCTTGTAGCAAACTGCCCTGTCTAATAAAAATGAAGGATTTAGCTCTACAGGCAAATACAGAGGATGTGCTTTTACATCAGGATAACTAATATAAAACCAATCTGAAGGAAGTCCAATAATCTTATCCAAAAATTTATTTTATGTTCCAGTGATATGTCAACCAGCCTGAGGGAAGTTTAATAGGAAAATACATGACAAAGTATTTCATGGATTGAAAAGGAGCTATAAAGCCACAAACATTTCACTTACTTGCTTTGATTATTGCTGCTCAGGCTGGAAGCTGAGAACCATAAGTAGGCCAGTGCAAGAAGGTATTACAAATAGGTGAGTTACCCTTGATCTAGAAGGTGAAGATACTGCCATAAACTTGACAAAGTACATCTTTCTAGGAGCTAACATTCACAAAGGGAGGAAGACAGATAATAAAGCCAAAGACAAATCAGATGATGATCCCGAAAAGTGTAATAAAATGATAAAAATAGATTCTCTGGCAGAGAGTGATAGGGCGGCCTGGTGGGCTACATTTTGTGGACCTAGTGAAATGAAAATGTATACCCCCTTGATAAAAACTGGGATTTTTTTTCCCTTTGTTTTGTAGTCTTTCTTGACCTGCCATAGTGTTTTTTCAAGTATACTTCCAGGCTGAATGCAGACCCTTACAGGTACTGAGGGCATTGCCCCATAACTCCAGCTTGGTACTTGGAAGCAGAAAGAAATGAGGTTAGGTAGAGTCCACTAACAAAATATATACTGTCCTATACAATATACTGAGCACTTGCAATTATGATGTTGGTCTAGGAGACTGAAAACTTCTTGTGAGTATGAATTTATTTCATTTACCCTATGAAAGATTTATAAAAATGTACACTCTAGTACAGGGTTTCCCAAACTATGCTTTTGTTATTACTTGGGAGAAAAAAATAACCAAAGGATTTCATATCTCCTTCACAATTTAAATTTTGCTTCTAGTTAAAAATTTGCTTTATTTACTTTGACTTAGCCATGTATTTTAAAAATTATTATGTGAGTTAATTTCAGTGTTAGAGTCAGCATAATCTTTTATAGTGTATAGCTCTTACCCATAAAGAACATTGTGTATTCTTACTTTAGGTTGAAGGTACTCTAAATTTTCCCAATGGATTCCATCTCTAGTTTCTCCCTGCTATTTATTTTCTTTAAGTAGACAAACATCATCTGTCACTTTACTATTTGAAATCCTCTGTTGAAGGCATTTTGCACATGAAATAACAGCCGTTGACTGTAATGGGTGACTTGATGGCAAAGGGTCTCAGACTATGCTTGTCATGGAATCCGTGCTGTAGCTCTCTGTGCTTTCTCCAGTTCTCTGTAAAAGTCTTGAACTTCCTGCCCCTCTTTATTCCTTTTGTTTGCAATGGTTTCTTTCCTCATTCTATTTTCCATCCCTTTTTATTTTCCTATTTATGATCTCTTACAGATCAATAATATATGTCCTATCTCTTGCAAGAAGCCTTCCTAAGTTCCTCTGATGGAAATTCATCTCCTCATCCTCCTTACCAACTCTTTTTCTCTCTCTGTAGACACACACACACACACACATTTTGTGCTTATGTTTTTCAATTATGCAAAGTCATACATTTTTGGCTGTTGTTGGCTCTGAGTCCTGTCTGACTTTTTGTGACCCCATAAACTGCAGCACAGTAGGCTTTCTTGTTCTTCACTATCTTCTGGAGGTTGCTCAGATTCATGTCCCTTGACATTTTTGGTACTCAATCATATTTATTAAACATCAATATAGAATTGCTGGGTTAGCAGGTATATCTGTTGCAGGAAGGGGGACCCCTTTCAGGGCCCAAAACTGGGCTCTTGTCTAACACTCAGAAATGAATTGTCCGAGGAAACACATGTGCTGACAAAGCAAGAGATTTTATTGGGAAAGGGCACCGGGTGGAGAGCAGTAGGGTAAGGGGACCCAGGAGAACAGCTCTACCACGTGGCTCGCAGTCTCGGGTTTATGGTGATGGGATTAGTTTCCGGCTTGTCTTTAGCCAATCATTCTGACTCAGAGTCCTTCCTGGTGGTGCACGCCTTGTTCAGCCAAGATGGATGTCAGAGAGAAGGATTCTGGGAGGTGGTCGGACATGTGGTGTCTCCTTTTGACCTTTCCCAAACTCTTCCGTTGGTGGAGGCTTATTAGTTCCGTGTTCCTTATCAGAACCTCCTGTCATAAAACAACTCATGCAAATGGTTACTATGGTGCCTGGCCAGGGTGGGTGGCTTCAGTCAGGGTGCTTCCCCGAACATATCCACCTAATGTACTGTATCCCCATGCCGTGACTGCCCTTCTGTATAACTGAAATAAATACCTTTTTCTCTTTGCCTATTTATCTATCTGGAGCCTATCTACCAGTTTGTATCTTGTTATCAGTTTTATGTTTTTCCTATTTTATTCATTTGCTTTGTCTTTCGTTATAAAATTAAGGAAAGATAGGGCTAAGCAAAAATACTAGTACACAGATACTTATTGACGGATATTAATTAATGTTTGCATTTTGGTGAGAAAATAAGAAATTTATTTTTTTCTTTATTATGTTTTTTCCCTTTTTTTGAAGAAACGATCAGGTTTTTTTCTGGAAAATAAACCAACATATCAGCTGTGGAAGGCAGGGTACTACGTGGTAGTATACTTTCCAGAGAAAGACATCACTATTCTTTGGGATAAAAAGACAACCATCCATATCAAAGTTGGACCACAGTGGAAGGTAAGTCAACTTACTTGGTAGGTCAATCCAAATGAGATACAAGAAATGAAATTACATTTGACTTTTTAATGTTTTATGGAAATAAAACGATTGATGTTTTCTTTTGAGAGATATTATAGTTTTAGAATAACTAACTCAGACCCCAGGGAAGAGTAACTTTACCAAATGTTGCATACCATTCTTTTAACTTCAACTTTACAGTATCCAGTTTTCCAAAGTTACTTAGTTCAGCTTCTTTTATTCCCACTCCCTACGGCATGATTATATGATATTGTTTGTAATACAGTTGAATTTATTACAATTTGTGTTCCATCTTCCATTTTCTGGATATTTTTAAGCTTATATACAGTAAAATTCTTTTTAAAATGTAAAATAATTTATTTTTATGATCTGCAATTCTATGAATTTCAACAAATGCCTGGAGTTGTGTATCTACCACCACAGTTCTAGAAAAAACAGATCTGTCAGCTTCCGAATTTCTTCTGTGTTGCCCTTTTATTGTCAATGGCTACTTCTTACCCGTCACCCTGGGCAACCACTGTATGCTGCTGCTGCTAAGTCACTTCAGTCGTGTCCGACTCTGTGTGACCCCATAGACGGCAGCCCACCAGGCTCCCCCATCCCTGGGATTCTCCAGGCAAGAACACTGGAGTGGGTTGCCATTTCCTTCTCCAATGCATGAAAGAGAAAATGAAAGTGAAGTCGCTCAGTCTGTCCGACTGTTAGCGACCCCATGGACTGCAGCCCACCAGGCTACTCCGTCCATTGGATTTTCCAGGCAAGAGTACTGGGGTGGGGTGCCATTGCCTTCCCCAACCACTGTATAGTTTTGCCTTTTCTGGATACAATATAAACGAAGTCATGCAATATATAGTCCTTTGGGTCTGGCTTCTTTGGCTTGATGAAACACATTCAAGATTCATTCATATTTTTGAATGAATTAATTGTTTGTCCCTGTTTAGTGCCGGGTGATACTCTTGTTGTATGGATGTACTAGTTTGTTTTATCCCTTAATAGTTGAATATTCAGTCTATATCATTTACAGTTCTCTTCAATTTATATTTTACATTGTTTTAATGATTGCTTTTTATTAAATGTTGTACTAAATATTATTAGATACTTTTATTATTTTAGATGTTGAAAATTTTAGTCCTTAAATGTTGAAATGAATATAGAATATTTCATGGTAATTTTCTTTTACTTTAGAACAAATTATCCGGATTATGTGGAAACTTTGACAAATGTACTTCAAATGACATGACTACATCCAGTAACTTGGAAGTGAGAAATGCCCAGGTATTTGGAGACAGTTGGGCATTAGGACAGGTACGTGGAATATATATATTTTAGAGCAAGACAAATATTTTCTGGTGTACTTATCCACTAAAACATTTTATTCTTACAGGAAAATTTATTTAGGTAATACTATTTTATGTAATATTTGTATAGTAATTTATAGTTGACAAAATCAAACTGCTTTTACATTTAATTTCTCATGCAATCCTTGTGACAATCTGTTAATATAAAGGGTATTGACTCCATATTACAGATGAAGAAATTGAGGCTTAGGAAGGTTAAATTACTTGCCTACTATTGTATATACAGAAAGTCACAGAGATGATGTTCAAATTCTCATCTCCTAATCTCATGCTTTTCATTTCTAACGCTCTTTCAATCTATTTGTATTTCTAATGATATATCTTTTGTCAACTCAAGGAAATGAATAAATGAAGAAAGAATTTCTTAACATTTGTTCTCCAGACATGGCTGTGTGGGGGGTGGGGTAAAGAGTGAATTCATAGCCACCTACCTTAGGGAGCAGCTAGGATGAATTAAGTCAGGCATATTTCTTTTTTGAAGGATTTCTTGAGGCATTATATGCCTTCAGGAGAGGGATGTGTTTGAAGGAATTCCTAAATTTACTGACACAGGGCTTATGTTTTTGTATATCAGCTCTCAAATAGTTTTCTATGGGATACAATCTGAGAAACTCTGAACTAAGAAAAGAGTCAAAATGGAAATTTGTTCTACTCTTTTCTTCTTCTTCTTTTTTAAACTTATTTTTCTAACTAAAAACAGAGTCTGCAACTACAATTTCCTGGTTGGTTACCATTTGATTATTTGTTTTACTATTTTGCCTAGTTTACTAATATATCTAAATCTCTTTAAAAAATTAAAAGGGGATTAAGGTTAAACATTCACCCAATTTAGTAAAATTTAAGCAGTATATTTCATTGTGGTCTATATTAAAAATTATAAAGATTTTATTCTTTGATATAAAATGAATTAAGCAATACTTCATTTATAATCATACTTAAATATTTAGACCAAAGAATTTTAAACTCATTTATACCTAATGGACAAAGCTGAAAATAAAAAAAAAAAATTTTCATTCAGTAAGTTCTGCTTAGCACTTAATGTTTTCCAAGAGATAGGAACACATAATATGATTAAAACAGCCACTGACCTTGGGAATTTAGCTTAGCAGATGAGGTAGGAAAGTTAACAATGCCACTATGAGACAGGTACTTTGATATAGGTGTATACAGCATGGAGTTTGTGGTCAGAGGAAGATGCCGCTGAGTTGATTCTCACAAGACTCACAGGCACTGTAAAACCGAAGGCGATGGAAAAGAGAGTAGCAGCAAAGGAAGGCGTCAGAAGACGAGAGTGAGTGTGGTGCCCCTGTGCTAAGGCGCTTCTGTTGCGTCCGACTCTTTGTAAGCCCATGGACTAGAGTCCATCAGGCTCCTCTCTCCTTGGGATTTTCCAGCGGAGAATACAGGAGTGAGTTCTCATGCCCTCCTGCATGGGATTTTCCCAAACCAGGGACTGAACCCATGTCTCAGGTTTCCTACATGGGCAGGCAGGTTCTCTACCACTAGCGCCACCTGGAGAGAGGGCAATGGCAACCCACTGCAGTGCTCGCCTGGAGAATCCCAGGGACGGCGGAGCCTGCTGGGCTGCCGTCATTGGGGTCGCACAGAGTTGGACACGACTGATGCGACTTGGCGGCAGCAGCGGCCCCTGGGAAGCCTGAGCATAGAGGTTGTTTTTGCTCAGTCATGTCTGACTATTTGCGACCCCGTGGACTGCAGCACGCCAGGCTTCCCTGTGCTTCACCATCTCCTGGAGCCTGCTCAGACTCACGTCCATTAAGTCGGTTATGCCATCTAACTATTTTGTCCTTTGTGGTCCCCTTCTCCTTCTGCTTTCAGTCTTTCCCAGCATCAGGGTCTTTTCCAAGGAGTCAGTTCTTCACATCAGGTGACCAAAGTATTAGAGCTTCAGTTTCAGCATCAGTCCTTCCAATGAATATTCAGGACTGATCTCGTTTAGGATGGACTGGTTGGATCTTGCAGTCCAGGGGACTCTCAAGAGCCTTCTCCAACACTACAGTTCACAAGCATCAGTTCTTCAGCACTCAGCCTCCTTAATGGTCCAGCTCTCACATCTATACATGACTACTGGAAAAACCATAGCTTTGACGAGACAGACACTTTTGTTGGCAAAGTAATGCCTGTACTTGGCTGTCTAGGTTTGCCATAGCTTTTCTTCCAAGGAGCAAACATCTTAATTCCACGGCTGCAGTCACCATCTGCAGTGATTTTGGAGCCCGAGAAAATAAAATCTGTCACTGTTTCCATTGTTTCCCCATCTATATGCCATGATGTGATGGGGCCGAATGCCATGATCTTTGTTTTTTGAATGTTGAGTTTTAAGCCAGCTTTTTCATGCTCCTCTTTCAGCATCATCAAGAGGCTGTTTAGTTCCTCTTTGCTTTCTTCCGTAAAGATGGTATCATCTGCATATCTGAAGTTATTGATATTTCTCCCCATAATCTTGATTCCAGCTTGTGAGTCATCCAGGCTGGCATTTCGTATGCTGGACTCTGCATAGAAGTTAAATAAACAGGGTAACAACATACAGTCTTGACATACTTCTTTCCCAATTTTGAAGCAGTCCATTGTTCCATGTCTGGTTCTAACTGTTTCTTCTTGTTCTGCATACTGATTTCACAGGAGGCAGGTAAGGTGGTCTGGTATCCCCTTCTCTTTAAGAGTTTTCCAGTTTGTTGTGATCCACACAGTCAAACGCTTTAGGGTAGTCAATGAAGCAGAAGTAGATGTTTTTCTGGAACTCTCTTGCTTTCTCTATGATCCAACAGATGTTGGCAATTTGATCTCTCATTCCTCTGCCTTTCCTAAATCCAGTTTGAACATCTGGAAGTTCTTGGTTCACGTACTGTTGAAGCTTAACTTGGAGAATTTTGAGCACTACTTGCTAGCATATATAGTGAGTAAAACTGTGTGGCAGTTTGAACATTCTTTGGCATTGCCCTTCTTTGAGACTGGAATGAAAACTGACCTTTTCCAGTCCTGTGGCTGCTGCTGAGTTTTCCAAATTTGCTGGCATATTGAGTGCAGCACTTTCACAGAATCATCTTTTAGGATTTGAAATAGCTCAGCTGGAATCCCATCTCCTCCACTAGCTTTGTTCATAGTGATGCTTCCTAAATCCTACTTGATTTCACATTCCAGGATGTCTGGCTCTAGGTGAGTGGTCACATCATGTGGTTATCTGGGTCATGAAGATCATTTTTGTACAGTTCTTCTGTGTATTCTTGCCACCTCTTAATATCTTCTGCTTCTGTTAGGTTCATACTGTTTCTGTTCTTTATTGGGCTCAACTTTGCATGAAGTGTTTCCTTGGTACCTCTAATTTTCTTGAAGAGATCTCTAGTCTTTCCCATTCTATTGTTTCCTCTATTTCTTTTCATGGATCACGTAGGAAGGCTTTCTTATCTCTCCTTGCTATTCTTTGGAACTCTGCAGTCAGATGGGTGTGTCTTTCCTTTTCTCGTTTGCCTTTAGCTTCTCTTCTCTCCTCTGCTAGCTATAAGGCGTTCTCAGACAAACATTTTCCCCTTTGAATTTCTTGTTCTTGGGGATGGTTTTGATCACCACCTCCTATATAGTGTTACAAACCTCTGTGTATAGTTTTTCAGGCACTCTGTCTATCAGGTCTAATCTCATGAATCTATTTGTCACTTCTAGTGTATAATCATAAGGGGTTTGATTTAGCTGAATGGCCTAGTGGTTTCCCCTACTTTCTTCCATTTTAGTCTGAATTTGGCAATAAGGAGTTCATAATCTGAGTATGGTACCTTACAGGAATTTTATGCAATTCATTATGGCTGTGGTAAATGGTCTGAAGTAGAGAATGGCTGGAATGCAAAATACAGGGCTGCAATATTTGTGTGCTAGGATCTAGACTCAAAGGCTCTTAACTAGCTGCTGCTGCTAAGTCACTTCAGTCATGTCCAACTCTGTGTGACCCCATAGATGGCAGCCCACCAGGCTCCCCCGTCCCTGGGATTCTCCAGGCAAGAACACTGGAGTGGGTTGCCATTTCCTTCTCCAATGCATGAAAGAGAAAAGTGAAAGTGAAGTCGCTCAGTCTGTCCGACTGTTAGCGACCCCATGGACTGCAGCCCACCAGGCTCCTCCGTCCATTGGATTTTCCAGGCAAGAGTACTGGGGTGGGGTGCCATTGCCTTCCCCGCTTAACTAGCTAGGTGCTTATAATCCAACTAAGAAATGTTACATTTTGAAGATTTAGAAAATTGTCCAAATTTGAGAGACACCTGAAACATCAGGCTCTGTTGAAAGGATTGCAAAATGAAAGATTGATTTGGAGAATTCAAGAAAGTCTCCTGTCTTCCTGGATTACTGGTTAGACACTGGTGCTCTTCCACAAGACAGGGCAAAGAGGAAAGTTGGTGGTAGGGGGCAGTGGGGACAAGACAGTGGTGTAAAGAAAAGTACAGGTCAGGATATGCTGAGAGAGAAGTGACAGAGATTTTATGTGGAAATGAGATTTCAGGAAAGAGGTCTGGGGTGGAAATATGGAAATGTCCAAGTCTGGAGATTTCAGAAAAGAGATCTGAGATTCAGCAGTTACTATTATATACAGGGTGCTTCCCTTGTGGCTCAGCTGGTAAAGAATCCACCCACAATGCAGGAGACCTGGGTTTGATTCCTGGGTTGGGAAGATCCCCTGGAGAAGGGAAAGGCTACGCACTCCAGTATTCTGGCCTGGAGAATTCCATAGACTGTATAGTCCATGGGGTTGCAGAGTCTGCTGAAGGCATGAGAAGCATATAGAATGAAAAAAATAAAGACTTGAAGGTCAAGCCTTGCAGAGAAGGAAAGTGGAATGAGGATGGGGAATAGCAGCGAATGAATCAGGAGGAAACCCACTGGAAAATGTTGCCACCAGAAACACGTGAGCCTTATAAGAAGGGTAAGGTACTAAACAGAGTCAGAGACAGGGAGAGATCAAATGAGATGAAGACTGAAAAGTTGCCTTTGTATTTAGTAGTGAGGAGGTCAATGATCACCTTTTCCAGGCCAGTTTGAGGGAGGTGGATTAGGAGAGGCAGAGACCAAACTGCTGAGTATCTGCGAGGCAAACTGTAGCTGCCTGAGTATATGTGACTCCGCAGAGGATGGCTTGTGATAGAAATGAAAGATGTGAAAATTAAAGGAAAAAGAATAACTTGCTTATGAAAAATTTTTAGTCATGTAACACTACAGTTGACAGTTTAAAAATTATTTAACTTCACTCTCTAATATTGTCATGGTTTTAATAGTAAATTTAGTTAAACTTTCAAAAATAACATATGCTATTAACATGAGCTGGCTGAGCGCAGGTGCTTTCGGTAAAATCCGTCTAAAAGAATGAGAATATATTGGATATGATTGTAGTGGTTGAAGTCAGATTAGGTTACTCTGGTTTCAGCTTCAGAAATTTCCTCATTAAAAACTTTCCTTTCTCCCTTAACTTTTTCCACAGTGCGAAACCCCAGTTGAATCATTTAAACCCTGCGAGGCACATCAAAACAAATTTCCTTATGCCAAGAAAGAATGCTCCATTCTGTACAGTGATATTTTTGCTTCTTGTCGCAATGTGGTAAGTGAATAGTTTATTAAACTTTCCAACTTAAACAAGTACTGCAGTGTCTATAAAACTGAGATTAATTGGACAAATAATTTAGCTGCCCATTGGTTAGGTATGCTACCTAACCCTTATTAGGAAGACTGATTTGGTAATTTGTTTTTCTATAGAACTGGTACATTAGGTAATTTACGTTGTTCCTCATGTCATCTTATTAACAGAGTACATTTGTACATAGTATTTGTTAATGGTCTTTTTCAGCTTACGAAACATTTTTAGGTCCATTATCAAAGCTATAAATGCTTAGTTTTCTTCGGAGAACAACACCGAATGGCATTCTTCTCCTTAACCCAAAGTATAGTTTAAAATGATTATTAGTGGCACATTTAAAATAGTTTTAGAAGCACATCCCAAGATGGAATGTAATTTATTTAGACATTAACTTTCTAAATGTCTTTCCAACATTACAATTTTAGGTCCCAATAGAAGTGTTAAAAGTAGTTTAAGATATTATTAAAAACAAAGTACATTTGGAAGCAGAACATTCTTTTAATGCCATGCAAATATGCCAATAATGAAACAATGAGCTTCTACAAAATATGAATCTGTTGTATTGAAGATGTTGAAATTGTATTTGTCAGTCCTACTCCCTGTTTTGCTAGTTCTTTGATCTTACATTTGCCTAATAAATTCTTTTTCATTTGGGCAACTAGAGGTTTGAGATATTTAGAACTCTCTAGGTGGCAGTGTTAAGCTGATTATAGCAAATTTTGAAAATCTACCAGTCAGTTTTCTTTTAGAAGGCTGAATTTTAATCAACTGTAGTTAGTACATTTTGAAATTAATTTATCTTTTACTTCATTGCAGATTGATGTCACTTCTTTTGCTAAAAATTGTCATGAAGACACGTGTAACTGTAATCTTGGTGGGGACTGTGAATGTTTATGCACAAATGTAGCAGCATATGCATACAAGTGTTGTCAGGAAGGGGTTTCTGTTCACTGGAGATCATCTACTCTTTGTTGTAAGTACCCTAATTAGAACATCATCATTAGGTGGGAAGCTTATGAGGAGATTCATGTTGTCTTATCTTAGAAATGATACCATGGAACTCACGGAAATCAAATTTAAGATGAGTAAATTTTATATTCTTTTGACGAGGTACATAAATTGTAGTATAGCTAAAGGATTTATAAAAGAAACTGAAGTAAGTTTTTCTGTTCTGTGTTTGACTTATCACTGTAACATTTGAACTATAAATTATGTACCATCCTTGGAGAAATTGTTTATAACTCTCTTATGGGTATGAAATTCCACTGTTCTAGCGATAAGAAACATTGTTTTAAAAACATCATTTTGAATTTCTATTCAGATTTGACCTTTTAAACTTTTCGTTTACTCCTATAGATAGTACATCATCTGATAAACAGCTTATGATCTTAACACTTTCAGCAGACTACAGACTGGCTAATATATTTGCCTACCTGTAAAATAATCTTAGGAAATTTAATAAATTGTTACACAGTACTCTGAAAGAATCCTCATAGCTCAGAGAAAGTTCCCAAATAATTATGTCATTCTGAGTTCTTTCACCTGGTTATTGGTAAATCATATTTTGCACATATTCAAGATAAGTGGTCAGATTCTTATTTAGTTTAACATTTCTTCTTTTATCCTTTTAGCACTTGATTGTGAATACTACAATGAAGGTATGTGAGAATATCAGGATACTATTTTATTAAATGTATCTTTGGATTCATAGTTTTTGAACAACTTTTCTGGGAACAAAATATAAATAGTTCATAATTTGGCATACAGTTAATCCTCGAACAAGGCGGGGGTTGAGGGCACTAACCCTCTGCAGTTGGTCACCTTCATATTTGCAGTTATACATTCTCAGATTCAACTGACCATGGATTGTATTGTTGTTCAGTTGCTTAAATTGTGTCTAACTCTTTTGTGACCCCATAGGCTGTAGCCCGCCAGGCTCCTCTCTCCATAGAATTTCTGAGGCAAGAGTGCTGGCGTGGGTTGACATTTCCTTCTCTGGAGGATCTTCCCAACCCAGGAATCAAATCCACGTCTCCTACGTGGAAATTAAAGAAAGAAATAATAATATAGAAATTTATTTAGCCATCATTTTATAGAAAATAATTATTTATATATTATCAGAATGAGAACTTACTGATTTCATAATAATGAAAGTATCCTAGTCCCTCAAGCATTCAAATTTGCAACTGGAAGTCTAAGAGGAGTCAGTTCAGTCCAGTCACTCAGTCGTGTCTGACTCTGTGGCCTCATGGACTGCAGCACGCGAGGCTTCCCTGTCCATCACCCACTCCTGGAGCCTATCATGTCCATCGAGTTGGTGATGCCGTCCAACCATCTCATCCTCTGTTGTCCCCTTCTCCTCCTGCCTTCAGTCTTTCCCAGCATCAGGGTCTTTGAGTCAATGAATCTAAGAGGAGGTGCTGCCTAAAACCAAGACATAGATGTAAGAGGCTGAGACTTATATCCTCTTTGAAAATGCCAGACATTAGCAGAACCGATGCAGCTTTTTTTTCAAACTCATTTGATGAGGAAGACCTAGCCACTGAAACCTAATTCAGACAAAAAAAGATGATCCAGGGAGGTGTCCATTTTATTAGTAACTGGGCAAAAACCCATGAGGAATAGGTTAGATTTACAGTTATAGGAGAGCTGACCCATTACAGAAAAAACCCAAACCACCAATCTAAAGCGTTTTTGGTCACTTACTGAGCCAGGGAGAAACCTGTCAACTATAAAAGTACAAAGAAAGCCAGAAAATTTTAGTAAAATAGAGATGATAAATTAAAAAGAAAACAGATAGTCAGAGGAGCCTGCTGTGCTGTAGTCCGTGGGGTCACAAAAAGTCAGACACAGTGACTGAACAACAACAAATACCTAATAATAACAATAGTTTTTGTTGCATTAATGACATCTTTATCATATAATTTAAGCTTGAAAATATGCCTGAAAAGCATAACATTATTATTATTATCATTATTAACACTTTACAAAGGAAGAAATTGAGTGAAGATGAATGAAACAACTTGGTCCAAGTCATATAGCCAAAATGTGGTAAATGGATTTATGAACAATCTAAATCCGAACCAATGAGCTTGATCTCTATGCTGCACTGTCTGGTAATGGTTAGCACGTCCTAGTCTAGGGATGACCACAGCACATCATTATCATATGCTCTAACACACTGTACAGACCGTAATATGAGAAAATGCGCCAGTAACTCCCTCACTTAGGAATTCCTGCCTCATACAGTTCTGTCATGAACAATCTCCATCTGTGCCTTTGCACTTTCTGGTGTTCCTTCTGTAGTCTCCTGGAAACAGAAGCAGAATTTTCTATGAATATCGAATTTCTACCTCTTGCTGCTTCAGATGTACTGCTTTTTGTCAATAAATCTGCTGCATTTCTTTCTTCTAATGTGTTACAAGATTCTTCAAACCAGTTCTTCTAGTTTCATTTGTTAACACTGTACTGGTAGTATTCAGAGGGTGAGCAAGGGATATTTTACTTTCATGAGTGACAGGGATTCTGTTTCCTGTGATCAAAGTATTAGGGGATAGAGTCAAACTACCAAGGAAAGGAAGAGATTGTGAAAGTAATGGAATGCCTAAGGTAGACAATTGAAGGGGAATGAAGAGTTGTGGAAATTGCTGATACTAATAAAAATAAATCATTTAAAATGGTTATCCTTAATTTGTTTCATCTCAATTTCACAACTATTGTAAAATTACTTAGTCCTTGCCCAGTCATAGCTGGTGTTTTCTCTGGACACTATGTTATTAAAATACTTAAATTATTCAAAGCAAATGCAGAGATAAAAGACTGGGATTCTGTAGGAGGAAATGTTTTTAAAAGTAGGAAACTTCAGAGGTTGCCGCTGAGATGAGTTTATAACCCTTCATTCAATGTCTTTCTATAATATTTTCATTTCATTTTTATGGAATTTGCTAAAAATATAAAGGTTCTGTTGGTATAAGGAGTAGAAGACTTTTTTGCTAAAAATTGTTACATAAGTTTTTAAGTTCAGAGTGATTTTATTAGATTGGATATACTTGTTGCTGCTGCTGCTGCTAAGTCGCTTCAGTCGTGTTCGACTGTGCAACCCCATAGACGGCAGCCCACCAGGCTCCCCCGTCCCTGGGATTCTCCAGGCAAGAACATTGGNAGTTTTTAAGTTCAGAGTGATTTTATTAGATTGGATATACTTGTTGCTGCTGCTGCTGCTAAGTCGCTTCAGTCGTGTTCGACTGTGCAACCCCATAGACGGCAGCCCACCAGGCTCCCCCGTCCCTGGGATTCTCCAGGCAAGAACATTGGAGGGGGTTCAAATATACTTAATACTGTGTAAATAATCAATACAGGAAATGATTGCTTTTAGTATACAGAAATTATAATTCTCCCTACAGAAGATTAATGATAAAGTCAATGACTTTTGCCCTCAGTTGCTAGTGAAAATGCTGGAAAACAATTCACATGCAAGATATCCATCAACTGGGAGTCGATTCAGAAGCTTTCAATTTTTATACAAATGGATTTCTCAGATGACAGTTATCTCTTCAGGTTTCTGTAAGAAGGCACGTGTCTTGTAGGGGAGAGAATATTTTGTTTAATGGTCTGTCTCCTTTCTCCTCTTGGACATCTATGCCTGAGGGTGCTTGGAGCTCACAAGCTGTATTTGTATATGTCTTCTTCATTTTGAATTGCATTTCATAATTTATACATTTATGTACCCATTTGTACATTATTTACATAGCCACACAAATCTATGTATTTATAAAAGTTTATGTATATTTTCTTCTTAAAAGTCTGGGTTACTTCTGTCTTTCCTAGAAAATGAACTTGTAGGTGTTGGAGATGAGGCAGTTCTCTTTGGATGTTATAGATATTAGCTCCCAGAGAAACTGTGCGGGGTATACGTTTGTAGCAGCTCATAAAGTCTTCACTGAATCTGATCAGTTCCATCTTGGTGTGGGAGCAAAGATTTTCAAATCTCCACGTGCACTCAAGGTGTCTGAAAGTGAAAGTCGCTGAGCAGTGGCTGCCTGTGGCAACCCCATGGACTGTGGCCTGTCAGGCTCCTCTGTCCTTTGAATTCTTTGGACTGTTTCTGTAGCTGTTTCTTTCTCCAAGGGATCTTCACAACCCAGGGACTGAACCCAGATCTCCCACACTGTAGGTGGATTTTTGACCATCTAAGCCCAGCCGTGTCTGGGTCCCTACTAAAGCTCTTCCATCATGGCTTAGAAGCGTCTCCAGCTCCTCAAAGTTGAACTATCTCCTTGCCGAGTCAGTGGATGGGACAGTGCTTGAGAATAACTTGTTCTAGAACCCCTTATCCTGGCCCTTGTGATGGAAATTTTGGGTCTTGCTCTCCTTCCTGTTTGGGAGACTTTTAAACCCTCTAATTCAATTATCTTCTCCCCTTCTCTTATGCCTAGTCTTGGTCCTGAAAGGGGAAAAACACAGGTGGTTGATTTCTTTAATTTTTTTCCCCCTCCATCTTAAGAATAGTCTGGGAAAGGAAAACTGTCCTTGAAATAAAAACTGAAGAGGAAAAATGAAATTCACTGAGGGCAACCAGATTGATCTTTTATGAAATCACCTACCACACCTATATTAGAATTTATATAACCTACAACATAAATATCTAAATATAACTGTAAAAAGTACACAGCTAATAATTATGTAATTTAATTTTGATAATTCAGAAGAAACATCAAAATTTTATAGTACCTCACTTATTTTAAAGCGTTAAACATCATAAAGATTGGGTTGAAGGTAAACTGACCTTATTGTCATGAAACAATGCATAAGTTTATTTTGAATATCAGTGAGCTTTTAAAATAAATTATATGCTTTTCTTTGTAAGATGAAGTTCTTAGAAATATTACTTTGAGTTTCAGGTTTAGTTCCATATCAACTAGTTTTTTTTTTTTTTTTTACTACAGTGTTTTCCACTTTATATGAAATGATATAAGTGCATAGAAATGATAACATAAGTAAAACGATACGTGACTTTTCTGTTCAGCATCATCTTATTTTCTTCTCTATAGACATACCTCACTGATGAAATTCAATAATTCCCCAAACAGTAAAATATTATATATCATGTCTGTGAATTCTGTTTTCATGCAATGAACCTACTAAGGAGAAATGATTTTTAGAAGACTAACAAAATACCTTCCATTGATAGAACTAAATTTAAGTTTATGGACAGTAGAATATTAAAATATCAAAGCGAAAGGTTACCTGGACAAACATCTTCATAGAGGTGAGAAAATTTGAGGTCTCGAAGTCTTAAGTCAACCTTTGATTCATCACTGCTGAGTATTCGTGTACGTATACACATACACACACATTCATGTACATATATATTCTAAATTACATGTTCTAGGGACTTCCCTGGTGCTCTAGTGGTTAAGACTTTGCCTTTCAAGGCAGGGGGTGTGGGTTCAATCGTTGGTCAGGAAGCTGAGATCCCACATGCCTCATGGCCAAAAAACCAAAACATAAAAACAACAGAAGCAATATTGTAATGAATTCAATAAAAAGGGTCCACATCAAAAGAAATAAATTACACATTCTAAATACATACGTATATATTCCAGATCGATATAACGTATCCTTTTTAATAATTTTATTCACTCATTTAGTTTTGGCTCTGCTGGGCCTTGGTTGCCGTGCTGGCCATTCTCTGGTGGAAAGGGAGTGAGTCCCGAGTGGCAATATGTGGGCTTCTCGTCTGGTGGCACCGTCTCTAGGGGTCACGGGCTTCGCTTCAGCAGTTGTGCTGTGTGAACTCAGTAATTGTGGCGCCAGGGCTCCAGAGCACAGGTTCGATCGTTGCGGCACATGGACTTAATCGCTCTGGGTCACGTGGGAGCTTCCCGAACTAGGGACTGAACTGGAGTCTACTGCATTGGCAGACAGACTCGTACCACTTAGCAACCAGGGAAGCCCCGATATGGTCTTTTTGAAAAGGGTTCAGTTATTTTGTTAATGATAAATGTTTAAATGCTCAATGATTTTGGAGTCCTTTTGTTATTAAAATTTGTTCCATTGAAATGACAGCTTGAAATGTAAAAATCCTATGCAAATTTATAATTCTCTCATTTGCATTTGACTAGGGCTTGGAGAAGGACCATATATGCTGGCAAGTTATGGGCAGACAGGCCTTATTCTGGGAGCCAATATAACCAGTGGAAGCATTTTCTCTCTGCCAAGAAGTAGTATTCATGGCAGTTTATTTTTTAATTTTATGATCACTCCAGGCCTTTTCAAAGAGAAAGCATCATGTAAGTAGAATTTGCAACTGAAAATAAGGATGTAGTTTACCATTGACTTTTAATTTACTCGTGCAGTAAATATTAATTGGGGAATTTAATATGTTTATGACATCTTTCTAGGTGCTCTAAACAATTTGAAATAAAATAAGACACTTGCGCACGAACCAGCTCTCTCTTTTGTGTATAAAATCATTTCTTTGTTTATCTATTGGCATATGTATGGATGCAATTGGAATTGTAATTGTTTGGTTGGGTTTTTGGTCCTTGGTAAAGCACAGCTTCAATTTTCATTCTATTGGTCACAGAATTTAATTTGAAACTTTTGACTATTTTTAAAATAGTCTGCTGATAACTAACATGTGAAAGATTTTGATGCCAGATTAAAGAAAAAAGTCATAATTCAATATCAAGGAGGTTAAATTAAGAGCATAAATCAAAGTCTAGACAGTCATTGAGACAGACTGTTATCCTTGTGTGGCCTTGTCTGTCTTGGTACCTAGGTCCACATTTACTGGCTTGCCCCTGTAGATTTATACTGGTTGTATCCACTTGGCATCTATTCTAACTGATGATTTGTGTCTCTTTCTGATGAGTGATGTTCAGGGTACATTGTTACTATTCTAACCCTGCTTAGAACCATGCATGGTGTGTTCTATAAACATAGGAAATATTTAGTGAATGAATGAATCTGAGCTAACTTATACTAATTTAGAGAACTCTCCTGATTTTCCAGTTAAATTGCTCTATTCTTGTAAAAAGAGCTCCTTTAGTTCTTTTAATCTATGAAAACACCTATCACAGTCTAAGTTTTCATTTATGCATTAGTTGTATTTTTTTCTTTTATAATTTTTAAATTCTTCTTTTCATACTCCAGTGCTCAGTAGAAGGGTTTGTATATTTTAGGACACAAGGAGTGCTTTTTGAATCATTTATTGGACTTGAGAGAGCTCTTTATTGTACAATTTAAAATATTAATGTTTTTAATAGAAAAAATCCTTAGGTCAAATTAAGCAAGACCTAAAGAAATTAATGCCTAAGAAATTAAATCTAAGAGCTCAGTTAAGAGACTTATACCATGGGTTTTACAAATATAGGGGAAACTTTTAAAGCACATAACAGAAAAGCATGACACTGCTCAAATGCTTTGTAGTTGTTCATTAGCTAAATCCCACGGACAGAGGAGCCTGTTAGGCTACAGTCCATGGGGTCGCAAAGAGTCGGACATGACTGAGCAACTTCAACTTCACTTCAGGGAAATAAGACAATAAGGTTGAGCAAATAGTCATTTCTTAATGCAGTAAAATCACTTGAAAGAACATTTGCTCATTAAGAATTCAGTGATATTGAAATGCAGTGACATGTCTAAATTGATCTGTTTCTCTTTTTTTTTCTTTTTTTTTTTTTAGAGCTTCCATTTTACTTTATTTTATTTTACAGTACTCTATTGGTTTTGGCATACATTGACATGAATCTGCCACGGGTGTACACGAACTCCCAAACATGAACCCCCCCTCCCACCAGCCACCCCACATCATCCCTCCGGATCATCCCCATACACCAGCCCCAAGCATCCTGCATCCTGCATTGAACATAGACTGACGATTCATTTCTTACATGATAGTATACATATTTCAATGCTCTTCTCCCAAATCATCCCACCCTCTCCC
>SJYX01011354.1:158801-200072 GCA_006410675.1 Oreotragus oreotragus
CATTCCAAGGCCAAATTTGCCTGTTACTCCAGGTGTTTCTTGACTTCCTACTTTTGCATTCCAGTCCCCTATAATGAAAAGGACATCTTTTTTGGATGTTAGTTCTAAAAGGTCTTGTAGGTCTTCATAGAACCATTCAACTTCAGCTTCTTCAGCATTACTGGTTTGGGCATAGACTTGGATAACTGTGATATTGAATGGTTTGCCTTGGAGACGAACAGAGATCATTCTGTCATTTTTGAGATTGCATCCAAGCACTGCATTTCGGACTCTTTTGTTGACCATGATGGCTACTCCATTTCTTCTGCAGGATTCCTGCCCGCAGTAGTAGATATAATGGTCATCTGAGTTAAATTCACCCATTCTAGTCCATTTTAGTTCGCTGATTCCTAGAATGTCAACGTTCACCCTTGCCATCTCTTGTTTGACCACTTCCAATTTGCCTTGATTCATGGACCTGACATTCCAGGTTCCTATGCAATATTGCTCTTTATAGCATCGGATCTTGCTTCTATCGCCAGTCACATCCACAACTGGGTATTGTTTTTGCTTTGGCTCCATCCCTACATTCTTTCTGGAGTTATTTCTCCACTGATCTCCAGTGGCATATTGGGCACCTAATGACCTGGGGAGTTCCTCTTTTGGTATCCTATCATTTTGCCTTTTCATACTGTTCATGGGGTTCTCAAGGCAAGAATACTGAAGTGGCTTGCCATTCTGTCAGACCTCTCCACCATGACCCGACTGTTGGGTTACCCCGCAGGCGTGGCTTGGTTTCATTGAGTTAGACAAGGCTGTGGTCCTAGTGTGATTCGATTGACTAGTTTTCTGTGAGTATGGTTTCAGTGTGTCTGCCCTCTGATGCCCTCTTGCAACACCTACCATCTTACTTGGGTTTCTCTTACCTTGGACGAGGGCTATCTCCTTACCGCTGCCTTTCCTGTCCTTCAACATGGGATAGCTCCTCTATGTGCAGCCACCACTCCTCAGGTTGCTCCTCTTGGCCGCCGGCCCTGGCCTGGGCATGGGTGGCTCCTCCCAGCTGCCGTGCCTGGCCTCGGGCTCGGGGTGGCTCCACAGGGTCACCGCCCCTGGCCTTGGGTGCGAGGTGGCTTCTCTCAGCCACCCCTGAGCTCGGATGCGGGGTGTCTCCTCCCGGGCGCCCCTGACCTCGGACATGGGAGAGCTCCTCCTGGCTGCCGCCCCTGACCTCGGACGCGGGGTGTCTCCTCCCGGCCGCCACGGACCTCGGACGCAGGGTAGCTCCTCTCAGCCACCGCCCCTGACCTTAGACACAGGGTAGCTCCTCTCGGCCGTTCCTGCACCGTCGCAGCCTGGCACTCTAGGCCGCTGCCCCGACCTCAGATGTGGGGTACTCCTCTCAGCCGCCTGCGCTTAGTCGCCGGCTCTTTGTGCTAAGTGCTATAAAATGGGTAATCTCATTGTTCCTATTGTCAGAAGAGAAAACAAACCAAGGCCTCATGGAAATTAAACAGCTTGCCTCAGACCACACAGCTTTTAGGCAGCTGAGTCAGAGTTTGAACAACGATATCCTGTCAGGCAACATGTGCTATGGAAACAGAGGGAAGGAAATGATCAGTTTAGTTCAGTTCAGTCACCTAGTCGTGTCCAGCTCTTTGTGACCCCATGGGCTGCAGAATGCCAGGCCTCCCGGTCCATCACCAACTCCTGGAGTTTACTCAGACACACGTCCATTGAGTTGGTGATGCCATCCAACCATCTCATCCTCTGTCGTCCCCTTCTCCTCCTGCCTTCAATCTTTCCCAGCATCAGGGTCTTTTCAAATGAGTCAGCTCTTAGCGTCATGTGGCTAAAGTATTGGAGTTTCAGCTTCAACATCAGTCCTTCCAATGAACACCCAGAACTGGTCTCCTTTAGGATGGACTGGTTGGATCTCCTTGCAGTCCAAGGGATGCTCAAGAGTCTTCTCCAGCACCACAGTTCAAAAGCATCAATTCTTCGTTGCTCTTTATAGCTTTCTTTATAGTCCAACTTTCACATCCATACATGACCACTGGAAAAACCATAGCCTTGATTTTTATTAGACGGGCGTTTGTTGGCAAAGTAATGTCTCTGCTTTTTAATATGCTGTCTAGGTTACTTTTATTTTCTTAAAAATAAAAACAACCAGTTCTTTCTGAAAAGAAGCCTTCACCAGTCACTTGGACCCTTCACATTCACAAACCTATTTCCTGTCTCCTCTGGGAGCCATCAGGAGGTGGGGAAATAACAGGGCCTTCATAGGCAGGAGGGCACGCTGGGGAGGAAGGGAGAAAGAGAGGCGGACAAGAGCAGCGCTGGAACTGGGAAGGAAATGGAGCTATACTTGAAGTGGCATTAGGCTAGTTTGCTTCCTGTGGCATACACGGTCTCCAGGGTGGCTGAACCCAGATCTTCAGTGCTCCCACTGTTTGGTCTATAGATCCCTGGAGTTTCTGTTTTGGTATGATTAGAGAGTGGAGCAGAGACTCAGGATGAAACTTCACCCCTGCCAAGCCACTTGTCAGCTCTGTCTTCTTCACTGTTTCCTTTCTACTGCTCCCCTTTCCTGGCTGAGGCACCTCACTGTGGCTCCTCCTGGTCCTTGCTGTCCTGAGAGGAGACTCAGGTACTGGGTTGGCATGTCAGCATCGCCCTGCACACCTCCTCCAAGTCCCCAGCAGAACCACCACGCTGGTTCTAGAGGATTTCAGTTTCTGGCACATAGCAAGTGTTGAAAATAAAAATATCTAGTGGAAATGAGAACTTTGATAAGAAAAGATGCCAACTAGCATGCCATAGAGCCCATGTGTAAGTAGAGTTATTCCTATTACATAATATACCTATTATAAGAACTGTTCTGCATCTGAGGCATGTTTATCAGTCAGAAGTCGACTAAATTACCAGTTGTATGACAGAGTAAAGGGAATCCTGCTGTGTACAATTATGAAGACATTTTAAAGGAACAAGTTACTGGGTTTTGGAAGATATTTTTAAAAGAATAGCTGTGGTTTTGACTTGCATAAAGCAATTGCAAAATAACTGAGTTGCATAAAAAAGTGGTGTTTATTTAATTTGAGGATAGCCAACTGTCCTGGATATTTTCAGTAATTTAGTAGCTTTTTCTTATGTGCTTGACAAAGTTTAGAGTAGGATAGGAATGTCATATACTGGTTAAAGTTTTATTATTTAAGTTCATTTTATGAAATAATTGGTCTCATAAGCTAAGCTGTAAATACTTCTTATGTTCGATGCAAGATGCAGGATGCTTGGGGCTGGTGCATGGGGATGATCTGGAGGGATGATGTGGGGTGGGAGGTGGGAGGGGGGTTCATGTTTGGGAGTTCATGTACACCCGTGGCAGATTCATGTCAATGTATGCCAAATCCAATACAGTACTGTAAAGTAAAATAAAGTAAAAAATGAATTAAAAAAATAAAAAAATTGTAAATAAATTATCTAAGAGGCGACGACACAGTCTCCTGCTAAAGGAAAAGTTAGCTTTTCTTGGGTTTGATTTCCTTCCATGAAAAAAATGCCCCCTGGTGGCAACACGTGCCCAGAGTATCAAGTTAGTTCATATCCACACTGAATTGGAAAGGGGTTGTGAATATTTGGGTCCAAACTTTTACTTTATAGTTAGGGCAATTGGAAATATTTTACAATAGTGAGAGACCTTCCTGGCTGTCCAGTGGTTAAAATTCCACTTTCAATGCAGAGTGTGCCGGTTCAATCTCTGGTCAAGTAACTAAGATTCCATATGCCACGTAGCCAAAAAAATTATTTAAATAAATAAAATACTAAAAATAGTATTATAGCCTGCTGGTGTATTTGAGAGGCAGACAAGCAAGCCTTTTAAAAACCGTATGTATGTTAGTTCTCTCTAGTGTGTGTAAGTCTAAGAACTGGCTGCACTTGAAGGGTATATTTCTTTTGAATCAAAATAAATTGGACTCTGAGACCCAACTGAATGAAAAGGAAGACGTAGTCTCAGTCATCATCTTGGCTCCATCCCCTCAGAGCAGAAGCATTTCAGGATGGTCTCACCTGTTTTGGGCTCATGATTCCCAAATCCATTCTTCTTGAAATTTGGGATTCTTGAAAGTGCAGTGTGCCGCGTAAGAGACCAGATGTTTTGGAGCTTGAAATCCAGTCTCCTTAGGCTCATATACAGCCACCCCCTCTCTGAGCACTGCTGCTATTTCAGACACAGTCCCTGAGGCTCTTGAGAGAACTGTATTCTCTGCCATTCCTCTCCCTGTCCTCCAAAAGCAACCAGGTCCCGACTCCATGTCTGCCACCCAGAGACTTCTAATTCCTTCCCAATGACTTTAGGGCCTAATAATAGGCAGAGACAGCCACTGAACATTCTGATTTTGTTCTACCAACATCTTTAAGAATATTCAAATAATGTGTCTTATCTTCTTATATGTGAGGGAGTGTAGGAAAATAACAGTATGATGAATATAGAGTAAAATCACAATAAAGGATTCTTCTGCATTTCCAGTAATTTATAGAATGTGGCCTTGGTGTGTGCCAAATTTCAGTGTATGTTTTGAACGTTCTGTGTTCAATTCTGCCTCAATCATGAATATTTCATTATCATCCACTAACTGGTGGTTTCATACAATGAGGTATGATGGAAAATAGCAAATGGAGCAATCCTTAGTGTTTGAAAAGGTGAATAGAAGAATTATAGGAAAACTATATCTTAATTGCGTGTATTAAATGCCATATATTGTTATATTAAATTTTTAATTTATTTTTTCATGTGAAGGATTGAAGGATGCTTGCCCTACTGCCCTAAACATATGATCCTTGATGAAGTCACTCTCAAATGTGTTTATCCAGAAGACTGTAAGTATGAATCTTACTTAACTTATTCTGAAGTATAAAATACATGAATATATTTATACAGTGGCAAGTGACTATAAAAACAGACATTTTAGACAAACAATAAACCTTCATAAGATTCTCCTTCATTGTCTTTTTCAAAGTGTTTTTTTTTTGTTGTTGTTCTGAGTTACTTTTCAATTCGGTTCAGTTCAGTCACTCAGTCGTGTCCGACTCTTTGTGACCCCATGAATCGCAGCACGCCAGGCCTCCCTGTCCATCACGAACTCCCAGAGTTTACTCAAACTCGTGTCCATAGAGTTGGTGATGCCATCCAGCCATCTCATCCTCTGTTGTCCCCTTCTCCTCCTGCCCCCAATCCCTCCCAGCATCAGGATCTTTTCTAATGAGTCAGCTCTTCGCATGAGGTGGCCAAAGTACTGGAGTTTCAGCTTTAGCATCAGTCCTTCCAATGAACACCCAGGACTGATCTTCCTTTAGGATGGACTGGTTGGACCTTCTTGTAGTCCAAGGGACTCTCAAGAGTCTTCTCCAACATTAAAACTATGCAAATTTTTCTTCTAACATTCCTCTTGCATCCTCTCTCCCAAAATATTTTCCTTATATGAATATTCTTATATGAACTGTCTGGGCCTCACTTTAAGCAAAACAGATTAAAGAAGTGTATCTTTGTTTCTTTGTAGGCATACCTCTGATTCCCACAGAACCAGCATTAATTTCGCCAGGTAAGCCATCTCTACCCATGTTTATAAGTATTGTAATTTTAGACATTAAACTTAGCATTATGTAATTTAGATCTTGGCACACTTAAACAGCTGCTGGTGTTAGTTATACCTAACCCACTGGAGAACCCAGCAGTCACTTTTGTTTCACTAAGTAACTGTTTACTGGATCAACGAGCCACATTTTCAGAATGGTTTCTGCATCTGGTCTGTGTCTGTCCCATTTCAGTTAGTATAGATAATGAGAATGCCCCTCGCATTTTTGCCTAGAATTTGTTGTTGTTCAGCCTCTCAGTCATGTCTGACCCTTTGTGACCCCATGGACTGCAACACACTAGGTTTCCCTGTCCTTCACCATCTCCCAGAGTTTGCTCAAACTCATGTCCATTGAGTCGATGATGCCATCCAACCANAATGAGAATGCCCCTCGCATTTTTGCCTAGAATTTGTTGTTGTTCAGCCTCTCAGTCATGTCTGACCCTTTGTGACCCCATGGACTGCAACACACTAGGTTTCCCTGTCCTTCACCATCTCCCAGAGTTTGCTCAAACTCATGTCCATTGAGTCGATGATGCCATCCAACCATCTCATCCTCTGTGACCCTCTTCTCCTGCCTTCAGTCTTGCCCAGCATCAGGGTCTTTTCCAGTGGGTGAGTTCTTTGCATCAGGTGGCCAAAATGTTGGAGCTTCAGCTTCAGCATCAGTCTCTCCAGTGAATATTCAGGTTGATTTCCTTTAGGATGGTTTGATCTCCAAGGGACTGTCAAGGGTCTACTCCAATACCACATTGCAAAAGCATCAGTTCTTTGGTGCTTAGCCTTCTATATGGTCCAACTCTCACATCCATCCGTGACTAATGGAAAAACCATAGTTTGACTAAATGGACGTTGTCAGCAAAGTGATAACTCTGCTTTTGACGATGCTGTCTAGGTTTGTCATAGCTTTTCTTTCAAGGAGCAAGTGTCTTTTAATTTTATGGCTGCAATCACCATCTGCAGTGATTCTGAAGCCCAGGAAAATAAAATCTGCCAATTCCTCAAGTTTCCCCATCTATTCTATTTGCCATGAAGAGATGGGACCAGATGCCATGATCTTCATTTTTTGAATGTTAAATTTTAGGCCAGCTTTTTCACACTCCAGTTTCACCTCATCAAAAGGCTCTTTAGTTCCCCCTCACTTTCCTCCATTAAAGTAGTGTCACCTGCATATCTAAGGTTGTTGATTTTTCTCCTGGAAATCTTTATTCAGGCTATGATTCATGCACCCCAGCAATTCTCATGATGTACTCTGCATATAAGTTAAATAAGCAGGGTGACAGTATACAGGCTTGATGTGCTCCTTTCCCGGTTGTTCCATACATGCCAAGTTGCTTCAGTTGTGTTTGACTCCTTATGACCCTATGGACTATAGCCCACTAGGCCCCTGTCCATGGGACTATCCAGGGAAGACTTCTGGGGTGAGTTGCCATTTTCTCCTCCAGGGGATCTTCCCGACCCAGGGATTAAACCCTCATCTCTTATGTCTCCTGCACTGGTGGGCAGGTTCTTTACCACTAGCACCACCTGGGAAGCCCATCATTTCTAACTATTGCTTCTTGACCTGCATACAGGCTTCTCAGGAGGCAGGTAGGGTGGTCCCTTATTCCCATGTCTCTAAGAATTTTCCACTTTGTTGTGATCCACACAGTCAAAAGCTTTAGTGTAGTCAGTGAAGCAGAAGTAGATGTTGGCATAAATCCTCTAGGATGAGGCTGCTATTAGCCCTACCATAGAGACTGCAGACTCCACAACTGGGCTGCCTTAGGCCAAGCAACTAAGGGGCCTCCCCCATCAGCAGAAAATTGGATTAAAGATTTACTGAGCATGGCCCTACCCACCAGAGGAAGACCCAATTTTCCCCACAGCCAGTCCCTCCCATCAGGAAGCTTGCATAAGCCTCTCTTATTTTTATCCATCAGAGGGCAGACAGAAGAAGCAAGAACTACAATCCCATTTTTAGTCTGTAAAACTGTCATATTCTGTAGAAGTTACAACATCTAATAAACCATGAACCCAGCTTTTAGGACCAAATAGAAGTTTTTATTCTACTTTATGATAAGTTGTTAGAATATATAAAATAAGTTATTTATAAAATTTATTTAATTCTCTGATGTCATTGTGGTAGGCTGAATAATAGCCCCCCAAAGATGGCGCAGACGGTAAAGCATCTTTATTCTGTAGAAGTTACAACATCTAATAAACCATGAACCCAGCTTTTAGGACCAAATAGAAGTTTTTATTCTACTTTATGATAAGTTGTTAGAATATATAAAATAAGTTATTTATAAAATTTATTTAATTCTCTGATGTCATTGTGGTAGGCTGAATAATAGCCCCCCAAAGATGGCGCAGACGGTAAAGCATCTTCTACAATGCGGGAGACCCAGGTTCGATCCCTGGGTTGGGAAGATCCCCTGGAGAAGGAAATGGCAATCCATTCCAGGACTATTGCCTGGAAAATCCCATGGACAGAGGAGCCTGGTAGGCTACAGTCCACGGGGTCGCAAATAGTCGGACACGACTGAGTGACTTCACTTCACTTCACTTCAAAGATGTCCATGTCGTCATCTCCAGAATTTGTGAAAATGGGACCTTGTGTGCTGAAGATGTGATGAAGTTAAGAATTTTGAGATGGGAAGTTTTCCTGAATTATCTGTGTGAGCCCAGTGTAATCACAAAGATCCTTATAAAAGAGAAGGAGGATGGTCAGAGTCAGAAGAGAGAATGCATGTGAGAAGTCAAAATTAGCAGGGAAGGACAAAGGGAGAGGGGGAAGAAGGGAGAGAGAGAGAGTGAGATTTGAAAATATTATTCTGTGATTTGAAGATGAGGAAGGGGCCATGATGCACCAATATATTCATGCAATCCATACTTGGAAAAGCAAGGAAACAAATTCTTCCACAGAGACTCTAGAAGGAATACAGCCATTGCTGATACCTTGATTTTAGGACTTCTGACTTCCAGAACCACAAAATAATCATTTGGTGATGTTTTAAATGACTAAACTTGTAATAATTTGTTTATAGCAGCCACAGGAAACTAATATGGTCATTTTAGATAGTATCAACAATGGATAGTGCAATTACAGCTAGACAAGATTTCAGCCCTTCATTTTGGCACAAGGAGTTCATCAAAGCTGTATATTGTCACCCTGCTTATTTAACTTATATGCAGAGTACATCATGTGAAGTACTGGACTGGATGAAGCACAAGCTGGAATCGAGATTGCTGTGAGAATATCAATAACCTCAGATATTTGGATGACACCACCCTTATGGCAGAAAGCAAAGAGGAGCTAAAGAACCTCTTGATGAAGGTGAAAGATGAGAGTGAAAAAAGATGGCTCGAAACTCAACATTGAGAACACAAGGATCATGGCATCTGGTCCCATCACTTCATGACAATATATGGAGAAACAATGGAAACAGTGACAGACTTTATTTTCTTGGGCTCCAAAATCACTGCAGATGGTTACTGTGTGTNATGGCTCGAAACTCAACATTGAGAACACAAGGATCATGGCATCTGGTCCCATCACTTCATGACAATATATGGAGAAACAATGGAAACAGTGACAGACTTTATTTTCTTGGGCTCCAAAATCACTGCAGATGGTTACTGTGTGTGTATGCTCAGTCGTGTCCAATTCCTTGCAACCCCATGGAATGTAGCCCATAGGCTCCTCTGTCCATGGAATTTTCCAGGCAATAATTTTGGAATGGGTTGCCATTTCCTTCTCCAGGATGGTGACTGCAGCCATGAAGTTAAAAGATAGCTTCGGAAGTTGCTGATGGACAGGGAAGCCTGGCATTCGGCAGTCCATGGGATAGCAAAGATTCCAACACGACTGAGTGACTGAACTGAACTGCTCCTTGGAAGAAAAGCTATGACAAACCTAGACAGCATATTAAAAAGCAGAGACATTACTTGGCCAAGAAAGATTCAAATAGTCAAAGCTATTATTTTTCCAGTAGTCATGTATGGATGTGAGAGTTAGACCATTAAGAAGGCTGAGTGTGGAAGAACTGATCCTTTTAAACTGTGGTGTTGGAGAAGACTCTTGAGCAACTAAAAAACACCAGTCCTTCAGACTTTGAATATTTTGGAGACATCTTTTTTACTAATGAAAAACTTTAGAAGGCATCTTACAAATATGTTTCAGTTCAGTTCAGTCGCTCAGTCGTGTCCAACTCTTTGCCACCCTATGGACTGCAGCACGCCAGGCTTCCCTGTCCACCACCAACTCCCAAAGCTTGCTCAAACTCATGTCCATCGAGTTGGTGATGCCATCCAACCATCTCATCCTCTGTCATCCCCTTCTCCTCCTGCCTTCAGTCTTTCCCAGCATCAGGGTCTTTTCTAGTGAGTCAGTTCTTTGCATCAGGTGGCCACAGTATTGGAGTTTCAGCTTCAGCATCAGTCCTTCCAATGAATATTCAGGACTGATTTCCTGTAGGATTGACTGGTTGGATCTCCTTGCAGTCCAGGGGACTCTCAAAAGCCTTTTCCAACACACAGCTCAAAAGCATCAATTCTTTGGCGCTCAGCTTTCTTTATAGTCCAACTTTCACATCCATACCTGACTACTGGAAAAACCATAGCTTTGACTAGATGGACCTTTGTTGGCAAAGTAATGTCTCTGCTTTTTAATATGCTGTCTAGGTTGGTTATAGCTTTTCTTCCAAGTAACAAGCATCTTTTAATTTCCTGGCTTCAGTCACCATCTGCAGTGATTTTGGAGCCCCCCCCAAATAAAATCTCTCATTGTTTCCATTGTTTCCTCATCTATTTGCCATGAAGTTTTGGGACCAGATGCCATGATCTTCATTTTCTGACGGTTTACCAGTCATATTTTCCCTTTCAATGGATACCTTCTTTACCACATCCTCAACTGGGGTCTTGATTAGTCCATAGCATCATCTATTCTGCTTGCAAGGAAAACATTCTAGAGATTCACTGGGAAATGAATCAACCTTGCTATGTATTTTAAGAATTCAACTAAATTTGTAACTCCTGAGCAATCTTTAGTGATACTGTTGATATTTCTACCAGTTTAAACAAATGTGTTGACACCATCAAGGCAATGAAGGTGTTTTATAGAATGGTGCCTCAAAACCAGTACTCTTAAATCAGAATTCCCAAGTTCAAATTCCGCCTTTGACACTTACCAGCTTACTTCTCTATAGCTTAGTCTCCTTATCTGTAAAATGACAATAATATTATTATCTATACTTCACAGGGTTCTTGTTAGAATTAATTGAAATAATCTATATACAATTTCTGATCATGGTATCTGTCACAAATGAATTTTATACATGATCAGTACCACTTCACTAATGTTGGGGACCTCTTTATTTCCTTCAGGTCCAGAAATGATTACTCCATCAGACTTCACTGCAATTGACATGCTAACAACGACGACAGGTTTGGAATGTGAGGTATGACTGAGTAATATCTTCAGCCATCTCCCATTTCCTGATTGTGTCTATTGTTTCTGTATCACTATCCAAATGCTATTAAAATTCTTTTGGTATGCTCTCAAGTCTTTCTTTGTTAAATTAAGTATGCCTTCAGTTCAGTTCATTTCAGTTGCTTAGTCGTGTCCGACTCTTTGCGACCCCATGAATCACAGCACGCCAGGCCTCCTTGTCCATCACCAACTCCTGGAGTTCACTCAAACTCATGTCCATCAAGTCAGTGATGCCATCCAGCCAATCTCATCCTCTGTCGTCCTCTTCTCCTCCTGCCCCCAATCCCTCCCAGCATCAGGGTCTTTTCCAATGAGTCAGTTCTTCCCATGAGGTGGCCAAAGTATTGGAGCTTCAGCTTCAGCATCAGTCCCTCCAAAGAACACCCAGGACTGATCTCCTTTAAGATGCCTTACATTTTAACAATTGTATTTCCTTAACTGTCAGATATTTCTTAATAATTAGATTCTGGTTACACTAAGAAAAACAAAATGAAATGCAAATGAAGTCTTAAAGATGAATCCTTAATAACAATAACTTTGTGATAGTTAGGTGTAATAATAATTACATGTGTTAATTTAATACTCTTATTTATTGATTTATTAATTATATAATTTATTAATTTATAATAATAATTAAATGTGATTCTTTAATAATTCTTTAATGATAATTTCTTATAATAATAAAGGGTATATTTTGGGTTTCTCTGTAAATTAGGCATTCAAAAATATCAAGCAGCTACTATATACCATCTGTTGATCTGTGCACATATTCAGTCATGTCCAACTCTGTGCAACCCTTTGAACTATAGCCCACCAGGCTCCTTTGTCCATGGGATTATCCAGGCAAGAATACTGGAGTGGGTTGCCATTTTCTCCTCCAAGGGATCATCCTGACCCAGAACTCAAACCCGCATCTCCTGCATCTCCTGCATTGCAGGCAAATTCTTTACCTGCTGAACCACTGGGGCACTGTGCAAAATGACGAAGATATACGAGTAAAAGATAAGGTCCTTGAATCCCAGAGTTGGTAATTGTCTTGGCTGAGACTTGAGAAATTATGTCCTTACTCCAAATATGCCACTTGTTTTGATAAACCAATTATTTATCCAACTAATATTTATTCACCACTATTGCTGGCTAGGAGCTATTCAGGTAAATTACTGCTTTTACAGAGTTTACATTGTATTGGATTCTAAAGTAGACAATAAGCAAAATTAATTTGCCAAGTTATATAAAACATTATAGAGATTGGTGCTCAGGAGAAAAATAAAACTATTTTCAGTGAAATGATTTTCACTGATACTCATTAATAGAGCATTAATAGAGTAACTGTTACTTTAAAGAAAAAAATCTGAAGAAGTTAAGAGAGTGAACCATGCAAAGAACCATGCAAAGCAATCCAAGCAGAGGGATCAGCAAGTGCAAAGGCCCTGAGCTGAGAATGTACCTAACAACCTAAAAAAGTGAAAGAATAGTAAGGAGGTCATGCAGTAAGTCCAGAGTAAAATAGTAGGAAATAGATTATGTAAGGCCTTGGGGATGATTGTAAAGACTGTGGCTTTCATTCTAATTGACTTAGGAAGAGTAAAGGGAGATTTTTGAGCAGAGGAATTATATGATCTGCATATGTCATCTGCATATCTGAGGTTGTTGATATTTCTCCCGGCAATCTTGATTCCAGCTTGTGCTTCCTCCAGCCCAGCGTTTCTCATGATGTACTCTGCATGTACGTTAAATAAGCAGGGTGACAATATACAGCCTTGATGTACTCTTTTTACTATTTGGAACCAGTCTGTTGTTCCATGTCCAGTTCTAACTGTTGCTTCCTGACCTGCATATAGGTTTCTCAAGAGGCAGGTCAGGTGGTCTGGTATTCGATCTCTTTTTTTTTTTTTACTTGCCAGAAGTATTTGGACTTTTATTTTATTTTTTACTTGGGGTATTCCCATCTCTTTCAGAATTTTCCATAGTTTATTATGATCCACACAGTCAAAGGCTTTGGCATAGTCAATAAAGCAGAAGTAGATGTTTTTCTGGAACTCTCTTGCTTTTTCGATGATCCAGCGGATGTTGGCAATTTGATCTCCGGTTCCTCTGCCTTTTCTAAAACCAGCTTGAACATCTGGAAGTTCATGGTTCACATATTCCTGAAGCCTGGCTTGGAGAATTTTGAGCATTACTTTACCAGCGTGTGAGATGAGTGCAATTGTGCGATAGTTTGAGCATTCTTTGGCACTGCCTTTCTTTGGGATTTAGTTTGACCTTAAACCTGATTTTCTATCTATGAAATAGGGAAAAATTTTAATACCTACCTCAGAGGTTGTTTTTGTGGAAACAAAATGGACTAATTAGAACAATGTCTGGAGCATAATAAGTGGTGTGATATTTATCATTGCTACAGTTATTAGTATAATTTATAAGCTTTGAAAAATATGCAACTTATTGACTTCCCTAGTAAAGCGTCTGCCTACAATAAGGGAGACCCGGGTTCAATCCCTGGGTTGGGAAGATCTCCTGGAGAAGGAAATGGCAACCCACTCCAGTACTCTTGCCTGGAAAATTCCATGGACGGAGAAGCCTGGTAGGCTACAGTCTATGGGGTCGCAAAGAGTCGGACATGACTGAGTGACTTCAATGTCAATGTCAAAGAGAAATCTATAAGCTATATGTAAAAAAATAAATTTTAATGATTCTATCCAGATACTGCCCAACTGATATTGCATTTGATTTTTAATGAAATATTTGGATAATATTAAGTTGTAATTTTTTAAACTGACATTAACAGAAGTCTTACTCATACTAGCTTTATACAACATAATATGAAAGGTCACTGCCACTGTTTTAAGTCTGCTTGCAGAACACTAATCTAGATAATTTAGGACAAGACTTCAGTTTTCTCGGAAGTTGGGTATATGGGCAGTTCTGATATCAAATCAATATTAAGGTAAAATTAAATGAATCATACTGTTGAGTATTTTAGAGAAGATACCTCAACAAAAGCCATTGTGAAATTTTCATTGTTCATCTTTCAAAAGATTTTGTATTTAGGAGGTGTATACTATAGGCAATGTGAATGGGAAATTTAAAAATTAAAATATTAGTTGAAAATGGAAAAAAATGCATTAATTTTCTTTTTTATTAACAGCCTCAACAATTTGATCCTGTTTATAATTGTAGCCAATATATATGTCTTAACATGGAATGGAAGTTGTACAACTGGTCTCTTAATTGCCCTAAGGGCTTGGAAATGCCTGACTGTGGTTTCCGGGGAAGACCTGTTCAAGTAAATAGTGATATCTGCTGCCCTGAGTGGGAATGTCCGTGTGAGTTTTATCAATTTTAAATCAGGGGGAGATGGTTATTTTTTGAAGCTATCACTTCATCGAGTCAAAGTTCATTTGACTTTTTGGTTTCCAATAACTTTTAGAGTTGCTTTTTGTCAAACACAATAAAACCAATTTGAGAGATGTTTTTAAAGGAGAAGTTATTACTGTAATACAAATAATTAGTTAATAGACTAAATCTACTCTCTATCATTTTTTAGGTCGTTGTTCCATGTTGTCAGAACTCAGCATTATTACTTTTGATGGAAATAACGCAGCATTATATAGTATGGCTTCTTATATCTTAGTAAGGATTCCTGGGGAAGTTATAGTTGCTCATATTGAAAAATGTTCCATGAATCAGGTAAGTCATAATTTATTCTTGTGTCATTTATTCATAAATCTAGCAGCTGAAGTATGTCACAACATTAGGTATTCCCACAATAAGAAGGGACTCAAGAATTCACTTAGATTTATCTTCTGGTACTTAAAACATGAATATATTTCAAGTGAATATATTTAGAAGCATATAATATTAATCCAAATAATGTTTTTAAAAGTCAAGTAGTGTATTTTTTTAAGTGTTTTATCTTTATAACTTTTTTTTTTTTTTTCAGAATGGAAACTCATTTAAAAAGCTAGTGAGTATTTGGAAAATGTTTAGTAAATTACTTCTATTTATTGCTAAAATGATGTTTAACTCCATAAAGTTTCAATTTTTTTTCAATGAAGGCTTCCTCTGGAAGAGTCTCTGGACTTTGTTTTAAGAAGCTAAATTTGACCACATCTCTACATAAAGTACTTGTCTATCGGGTAGCAAGAAAGGTAGGAACACAAAGTTAAAACATGTCTTCACCTTAGATGAAACTGAGAAATTACGTACGTACAGTTATTTCCCAAAGCGGGGAATCAAGCATATCAGTGGGTTTCCACCACTACGATGTCCAATCATTCTTTTTACGGACAGTATGAAAATGTGTTTCATAATCTTATATGTCTTCTACTATAACCTCCCAACTGTTGCAAATGTTTCTCCTTTTGTGAGGTAGCTGAAACTGCCATGTTAAACACTAAAGCTCTCTCGATAACGTGAGTTGCCAAGCTTCCTAGTGTTAGAGTTAATGTTAGTGTTTCAAACTAGGCAAAGTGAAAATGAGCTGAAAGAGGGGATCATCAGGTTGCAAAGAGTAGCAGGCAGCCAAGAATACCAGAATGGAGAGAACAAATGGAAAGAGTAGTTTTGAAATATTGATAGTGTTGATTGATAGCTAAAATAAGAAAAAAATGAAGGGATATTTAAATTTATTGAAATAAATGGAAGAAGAGCAATGCATCATTAAAAAGCTGGAAAGGAGCCTTTTGATTCTACAGGGAAAACCTTTATCCCAGGGAATTATGCTTCCCCAATAGGAGTGTTGAGAGCTGGATGACTCACTCAGTCATGTCTGACTCTTTGCAACCCCATGGGCTGTAGCCCATCAGGTTAGTCTGCCCATGGGGTTCTCCAGGCAAGAATATTGGAATAGGGTACCATTTCCTCCTCCAGGGATCTTCCCAACCCACAGATCGAACCCGATCTCCTGCATTGGCAGGTTCTTTACCGCTAGAGCCACCTGGGAAGCCCGCAGATAACACATGGTGCTCTCAAAAACAAGTAAGTAAAGTCACTCAGTCGTGTCCGACTCTTTGTGACCCCATGGACTGCAACCCACCAGGCTCCTCAGTCCATGGGATTCTCCAGGCAAGTACACTGGAGTGGGTTGCCATTTCCTTCTCCAGGGGATCTTCCCGACCCAGGGATCGAACCCAGGTCTCCCGCATCAGAGGCAGACGCTTTAACCTCTGAGCTACCAGGGAAGCAGAAAGTAATACATAAAGATTTAGCTCAAAATGGCTGAGATGTTATGTGTTTTTCAGAAATAATTCTGTTAGCACAGCCCATAGATTCTGAACTGGAAACAGAGTTAAAGCAAGTCTATATACAGTAAAATGTCAGAAAGTTTAGGGGCAGTGACCCCATAGGAGACTGACCCAGACTTGCCTATGAGTGTCCAGGAGTCTCCGGCAGAGGCATGGGTTGGCGGTGGCCTGCTGCAGGGTGGGGGGCACTGAGGTTGGCAGTGTGTGCATGGGACCTTTTGAAGGAGGTTGCCATTATCTTCATTACCTCCACCATAGTTTGGTCTCAGGTCAAACAACAGGGAGGGAACACAGCCCTCCCTGCCCATCAACAGAAAATTGGATTAAAGATTTACTGAGCATGGCCCCCCCTATCAGAACAAGACCCAGTTTCCAGTCAGTCTCTCCCATCAGGAAGCTTCCATAAGCCTCTTATCCTTCTCCATCAGAGGGCAGACAGAATGAAAACCACAATCACAGAAAACTAACCAATCTGATCACATGGACCACAGCCTTGTCTAACTCAATGAAACTATGAGCCATGCCATGAAGTGCCACCCAAGATGGACGGGTCATGGTGGAGAGTTCTGACAAATTGTGGTCCACTGGAGAAGGGAATGGCAAACCACGTCAGTATTCTTGCCTTGAGAACCCCATGAACAGTGTGAAAAACAAAATGATAGGATACTGAAAGATGAACTCCCCAGGTCAGTAGGGGCCGAATATGCTACTGGAGAAGAATAGAGAAATACTCCAGAAAGAATGAAGAGACGGAGCCGAAGCAAAAAAACAACCCCCAGTTGTGGACATGACTAGTGATGAAAGTAAAGTCAGATGCTATAAAGAACAATCTTGCGTAGGAACCTGGAATGTTAGGTCCATGAACCAAGGTAAATTGGAAGTGGTCAAGCAGGAGATGGCAACAGTGAACGTCGACATTCTAGGAATCAGTGAACTAAAATGGACTAGATGGGCGAATTTAACTCAGATGACCATTATATCTACTACTGTGGGCAGAAATCCATTAGAAGAAATGGAGTAGCCCTCACAATCAATAAAGAGTCTGAAATAAAGAACATGCGTGCAGTCTCAAAAAAACCAGAATGATCTTGGTTCGTTTCCAAGGCAAACTATTCAATATCATAGTAATCCAAGTCTATGCCCCAACCAGTAATGCTAAAAAAGTTGAAGTTGAAAGTTCTATGAAGACTTACAAGATCTTCTAGATCTAATACCCGAAAAAGATGTCCTTTTCATTATAGGGGACTGGAATGCAGAAATAGGGAGTCAAGAGGTATCTGGAGTAACAAGCAAGTTTGGTCTTGGAGTACAAAATGAAACAGGGCAAAGGCTAACAGAGTTTTGTCAAAAAAAGCACTGGTCATAGCAAGAACCCTCTTGCACCAACACAAGAGACATGTGTTAGACATCATATGGACATCACCAGATGGTCAATACTGAAATCAGACTGATTATGTTCTTTGCAGCCAAAGATGGAGAAACTGTATACAGTCAGCAAAAACAAGACAGGGAGCTGACTGTGGCTGAGATCATGAACTCCTTATTGCAAAATTCGGACGAAAATTGAAGAAAGTAAGGAAAACAATGACACCATTCAGGTATGACCTAAATCAAATCCCTTACGGTTATACAGTGGAAGTGACAAATAGATTCAAGGGATTAGACCTGACAGAGTGCTTGAAGAACGGTGGATTGGAGGTTCCTGACATTGTACAGTGGGCAGTGATCAAGACCATCCCCAAGAAAAAGAACTGCAAAAAGGCAAAATGGTTTTCTGAGGGGGCCTTACAAAGAGCTGAGAAAAGAAAAGAAGTGAAAGGCAAAGGAGAAAATGAAAGATATACAGATTTGAATGCAGAGTTCCAAAGAATAGCAAGGAGAGATAAGAAAACCTTCCTCAGTGACCAAAGCAAAAAAAAAAAAAATAGAGGAAAACAATAGAATGGGAAAGACTAGAGATCTCATCAAGAAAATTAGAGATACCATGGGATCATTTCATGCAAAGATGGGCACAATAAAGGAAAGAAACAATATGGACCTAACAGAAGCAGGAGATATTAAGGAGTTGGCAAGAATACACAGAACCATGCAAAAAATTTTCATGACCCAGATAACTGTGATGGTGTGATCACTCACTTAGAGCCAGACATCCTGGAATGTAAAGTCAAGTGGGCCTTAGAAAGCCTCACTACGAACAAAGCTAGTGGAGGTGATGGAATTCCAGTTGAGCTATTTCAAATCCTGAAAGATGATGCTGTGAAAGGGCTGCACTCAATATGCCAGCAAGTTTGGAAAACTCAGCAGTGGCCACAGGACTGGAAAAAGGCAATTTTCATTCCAATCCCAAAGAAAGCAATGCCAAAGAGTGTTCAAACTACCACACAATTGCACTCATCTCACACACTAGCAAAGTAATGCTCAAAATTCTCCAAACCAGGCTTCAACAGTATATGAACCATGAACTTCGAGGTGTTCAAGCTGGATTTAGAAAAGGCAGAGGAACCAGAGATCAAATTGCCAATATCTCTTGGATCATTGAAAAAGTTAAAGAGTTCCAGAAAAGCATCTACCTCTGCTTTATTGACTATGTCAAAGCCTTCAACTGTGTGGATCACTACAAATTGTGGAAAATTCTTAGAGTTGGTAATACCAGACCACCTTACCTGCCTCCTGAGAAATCTCTGTGCAGGTCAAGAAGCAAGAGTTAGAACTGGACATGGAAAACAGACTTGTTCCAAATTGGGAAGGGAGTACAACAAAGCTGTATATTGTCACCCTGCTTATTTAACTTAAATGCAGAGTACATCATGAGAAATGCCAGGCTGGATGAAGCACAAGCTGGAATCAAGATTGCTGGGAGAAATATCAATAACCTCAGATATGCAGATGACACCACACTTATGGCAGAAAGCGAAGAACTAAAGAGCCTCTTGATGAAAGTGAAAGAGAAGAGTGAAAAAGTAGGCTTAAAACTCAACATTCAGAAAACTAAGATCATGGCATCTGGTCCCATCACTTCATGGCAAATAGAGGGGGAGACAATGGAAACAATGAGAGACTTTATTTTGGGGGGCTCCAAAATCACTGCAGATGGTGACTGCAGCCATGAAATTAAAAGATGCTTGCTCCTTGGAAGAAAAGCTATGACCAACCTAGATGGCATTTTAAAAAACAGAGACATTACTTTGCCAACAAAGGTCCATCTAGTCAAAGCTGTGGTTTTTTCCAATAGTCATGTATGGGTGTGAGAGGTGGACTATAAAGAAAGCTGAGTGCTGAAGAACAGATGCTTTTGAATGGTAGTGTTGGAGAACTCCTGAGAGTCCCTTGAACTGCAAGGAGATCCAACCAGTCAATCCTAAAGGAAATCAGTCCTGAAATTTCAATGGAAGGACTGATGCTGAAGCTGAAAATCCAATACTTTGGCCATCTGATGTGAAGAACTGACTCATTGGAAAAGACGCTGATGCTGGGAAAGATTTAAGGCAGGAGGAGAAGGGGACGAGAGAGGATGAGATGCTTGGATGGCATCACTGACTTGATGGCCATGAGTTTTGAACAAGCTCTGGGAGTTGGTGATGGACAGGGAAGCCTGCTGTGCTGCAGTCCAGGGGGTCACTAAGAGTCAGTACATGGCTTAAAATTGAATGCATGGCTTTTTTGGATACTAGAATATCTATATATATCTTTGACTTTCATAAGGTTGGTATATAATAGTGGGTAGGAAATAAGCTTAAACCTGGTCAGCACTATGGTTGTGAGCATTTGGGTAGAAGGGCTTATTTTCAGCTTCAGCTGAACTGCTGATTGGTCATGTATTCAGTTGAAAACTTATTAACTTAAAAAATCATTTAGTGCGTTTATGTAATAAAATGAAACAGTTCCTGATCTCAAGTAACTTGCAGTTGTGTGTGGGGTGCATACATGTAATTTTTTGCCAATTAAAGGCAGCAGGAGCCAAAATGATAGAGTCATGACCAAAATATCATGGAAACAGAGATAAGGATGATTTAAATGCTGTGTATAGGAGGGTCAAATAGATATTTTTGGAGAAGGTGACACCTGAGATAAATCTTAAAGAATGAGTAGAAATTCAGCAGGCAAAGGATGTTTCAGCTTGAGGGTGGCAGTATGAGGAAGATTTAAAGATTAGAAGTCAGATGGTTAGTTAGGTATAACTTTGAGAATTTTACTGATAGTTAATAGAATTCGTGGCTCATTGTCTGTTATTTAAAGCACTGTTTTCAAAGTAAAATCCTTAGATTGCTTACAGTAGTATTACAAAGAAAGCATATTAAAAATATAAAATCTAGCATCTAGCTGAAACCTGGAAAGTAGAATTTCTGAAAATCCTAATCTTTACCCGGCCTCACAGATGGTTATTACGAGCTTTATAAGTAAACAAACACTGGTTTAGATCAAAGAGAGAACCCAGATTAAAGAAAACCTTGATCCTCTGTTCATGGGGTTTTCCAGGCAGGAATACTGGGGTGGGTTACCATTTCCTTCTCTAGGGCATCTTCTCGACCCAGGGATTGAACCCAAGGCTCCTGCCACATCCCCTGCATTGGCAGATGGATTCTTTACCACTGAGCCACCTGGGACGCCCCCAGATATTGAATATAACAAGACACAAAAGAACAATAAAAGAATTTAGGAGTTCTGAGAAACTGTGACAGCAACAGGGTGTATATTAAAACATGAACATTGTTCTAACAGGTGTAAATGCATTATGTAATTTTAGGTAGAAGTGGATTCTGTTGTTGTGCCTTTGCCCTTTTCAAATCAAGATCTGTCCGTAGAGGATTCTGGTTCAATGTATGTGATTACTACTCCAGCTGGACTAATCATAAAGTGGACTCACCTTACGGGGATCATAGACATTCATTTTGGCTCTCAATTTAACTTGTCATCCTACACAGAAGGACTTTGTGGTGAGCGCTGCTTTTCAAATATCTGTTTCTTCTTCTTCTTCTTCTTTTTTTTCTGTTCACATTACACAGCTTTGGCCCCTCATTCCCTGCTTTGTTTGGACTGAAGAGATGTTGCTAACTTTCAGTACCTCCTCATGTGAATACTGAAGGAAACAATATCTTTCTATAAACGGAAAGGAAGAAGCAAGATAATACAGTTCAACTTGGGTGTTTTTTTAGAGATACATGCTTACCACTATTGCTACAATACTGTTTGCGTTCCTACTATCTCATCTTTATTCAGCATTAATGAAGTCTCAGGCATTATTTTACAAACTTTAACTCATTCACTCACTCAATTCTAGCAGTAGCCCTAATAAGTAGGCACCAGTGTTAATTTATAAGTGATAAAAATGAGGCATAGAATGATTAAAAACTTTGTTTCTTACTTTTTAAAGTTTGACATCAAAGAAAGCTTAGTTAAGTCATCTTGAAAGGTATATATTCAGGGAGCACAATGTTCTGAATATTAGTCCTAGTTTTGTTATGAAGTGTAAAGCCTAGATGTGCCTTTACACTTAGGTTTCATATCTTAATATGTCATATAGATACATAGTTACAAGCCAAAGGAAGCAAATTAGAAATATCTCTAGGTATATATAAAAAAAAAATTCTGACTGGTGTCTGCTAGGCGATATCCCCTTTACAGATGTTTAAGTGAACATCAGTTTCCTTATCTTTCAGATGGGAATAGTAAAATCCACCTTCAAGATTGTTGTTAGAATTGAATGTGAAAGTTAATGTAAAACTCTGAAGACATTGTTTAATACAGTCAATAAATATTAGCTTAGCACAAATATACCTATTTTAAGCTCAGTAAATATTAATTGAGTAGAAGTTTATGGATGAGTTTCTGAGTATCTGACCTTATGCTTCATGCTGACGACTCAAAAGAAATAGACCAGGTCCTTACTCTCAACAAACTGCCTGAAATACCCACATTTCTTCTTCAAAAATGTAAAGCCTTTGGTGGAAAGTTTGGCTAAAATGGTTGATAATTTCCTTGCCTGCTTAGAGCATGCTGAACATAGCACAACCTTCTCTGGTGACTTAAGTCAGCATTGTGGAAAGAGTTATTGAGTATGCATTGTATTGCGTGTACATAAACGTTCAGTAGGCAGTACTGAATAATAACTCAGAGACATTGGGCATGCGTATTTGTTCTGGTTCATCACTTCTGTATGCTATGACTTCTGTTTGATTTTCACATTTGTTTTCTTATTGTACTGTCAGCTTGCACTTTTATGGAGACAGTGTGCTAACTGGATTCTTAACTAATCACTGCAGAGAAGGGGCTAGGGTCACCTTTTTGCTAACAAAGATCACCCTCTAAACCTCTACAGTGGGAGAGCGGTGGTTTGTTTAAAGAAAAGCAGGGTGCTGGCTGATAGAGCTGTAGTGACCCAAATTGAGCCTGGACACCAGAATGGGAGGTCTATATTGACAACTTGTTCTACAAAGAAATATGAAGTCTGCAGGAGTGGTGGCTGGAGGTGCAATGAAAACATATTTTTACTAGCAATTACCTTTCCCCAGGAGAGTTTAGACTTTTAAAATAGTTGTTTTACAGTATAGTTGGCTTAACTTGAGTTTTTTTTTTTTTCACTGTATTCAGTCTCCTGTATATTTACAGGCATGGGGCAACTATAGCAGCAGAAACCCTTATTGATCTTGATATAACTTCTTGAAGGTTAAGATTTGATACTTGAAAAAAATGTTTAACTCATGTCTTTTATAAGCTAGGAGTCTTAGGAATTAAGAAAAAATTATATCTTAGAGTAGAGTGGAATTCAGGTAAGGAATGATCAAGATCTAGGTTCATTTCTTCCTACTTCCCTTGGCTTTGCACTTGACTAGATAAAAAGTAAGTTATATCCACTAGTCTGGGGAATACCTTGTCAGATTTAAGAACTACTTCTTAAATTAGGAGATAGTGGTAATAGTGAAAGAGCACTGAGACAGAATCAATCCTCTCTTTCTTCTCCTATGATCTTTTCACAAATCTTGCCTTCTAGGATCATGGTTTCTTTCTTACCTGGTTAAGAAAGATCTGCACTATTTAATCCATGTGTAATTAAAAAAAAATCCATCAACATTAGAGTCAAAGGACATAAATTTGGTACTTGATTCAGTAAATTATTTATTCATTTTAAAGCAGTTATTGAGTTGATTTATTTCTGGTTAAAGTGAAAAGAATTTTCTACTAAATGTCACACATCTTTTTAGGAATTTGCAATGAAGATCCGGATGACGATCTAAGGATGCAAAATGGCACAATCATTACAAATATGGAAGACATAGAATTGTTTATTGAGAGCTGGGAAATTGAGAAATCATTTAAAGTAACAACAAGAAGGCCCGTTAGAAATTGTACCGAGCAGGACTGCAGTCACTGCATTGAGTTATTAAATAGAAGAGTTTTCACCCCATGCCATGATGCAGTAAGTTGAAAGCAACCATAAATCAGAACTGTTGTGTCAGACGTGTTGAGAGTAAAAGCCAAAAAATTCTTGGTCTCGCCATGATGTTCTTCCACTAAGAATAGTTTATCCCCAGGGGAATTCAAAATCATTCACTGTTTATTGACTTACAGAACAGGAAGAATAACTATCTTTTCCCCCATGTATTTTAATGACCTGTATCTCCAGCTTTCAAGAAAAATGAGACTTTGTCCTATGAATAAATTCCTATAGAGGAAAGAGATGGATGCCACTCAATAACCCAAGACAGTGAGGCTTTAGTCAGCTCTCAGGTGTGTGGCCTCGCAGGTGTACACTTAGAATCCGCCACATATTCAATTTAATGGTTCTTTATTAGTCTCTAACTTCCTGACTTTAGGTGACTAGTAGATAAACAAGCTGTACTGTTTAAAAAAAGGATCCATTGTCAGAAACAAAGGACAAGCAAATACAGCATTTCATGAATCATTAAATAAAGAGTTTGTGAGTATCAAGCACCTACTAGTATAATTCCTGTGATACAAAGATGAGTAAGACCCTCTCCTTGCTCTCAAAAAGTCTAGAAGGAAGGCAAGTTCGTGAACAAATTCATCACAGTATACACTGTGGAGATGAATAGGCGCCCACACTAGAAAACTTCCCAGAGTTTCAGACATTTGAATTATTTGGAAGGATGTTTGCCAGGAGAGAAGAGGGAGGAAGGGAGACCGAGGCAGAGAAAACAGTATGAAAGGAGCTGGGTTGTTAGAAATGACTGTGTTAGGAAAACATTGAAATAGCTTAATGCAAGACTACGGGGAGGAGTCTGGGAAGGAGAGCGAGTGAACTGTCACAGCAGAAGGGCTTCACTCTGCAGGATCTTCTGTGCTCCTCCATTGACTGTGGACGCCATAGATCTCAGCCCGTCCTATGAGTTTCCTCAGGGAAAAGACAAAAGGTGTGAAGTTATGGGATAAAAACGGTGCATCTTTCTGGGGCTTCAGTTTTACTCAGAGATCTGCAGGCAAATAACATTTTAAATGTTGATGTTTTAAAGTGCATGAGTATAAAAATGAAAAAAAATTGCAAGTAATTTTAAACTCATTTCAGTGCCATTGTAATCTATCTTTTTAAAGCATAACGACTTTCAAAAATTGCTTTTTTAACTGGGAACTTATAAGATTGATGATTAAATCAGGAGACTTTTCAGCTTGACTACGCAAGGCATAGTGAAGCAACCCAGGATACCCTTTAATCTGTGATAGTCCCAGCTTTCCCTACAGATCATCCCCGTGAATTTGATGACAAAAGAAGGGGTACTGTTTATTTAGTTTTCCTACTTCTAATATTCATCCTCGTTTGCAAATGTCCACATAGTAGGCAGATGATCTTTTGAAAATGGAAACACGATTGGATTATTTCTCTACCTAAAATCCTTCAGGGTCTTTCACTTACTCTTAGAATTCATTCTTAAGTTCTTATCAGGGCTTATAATTTCCTTTGTGCTTTGGCCTGCCTTGTTAGGAAAACATTGAAATAGCTTAATGCAAGACTACGGGGAGGAGTCTGGGAAGGAGAGCGAGTGAATTGTCAAAGCAGAAGGGCTTCACTCTGCAGGATCTTCTGTGCTCTTCCATTGACTGTGGACGCCATAGATCTCAGCCTGTCCTATTAGTTTCCTCAGGGAAAAGACAAAAGATGTGAAGTCATGGGATAAAAACGGTGCATCTTTCTGGGGCTTCAGTTTTATTCAGAGATCTGCAGGCAAATACATTTTGAATGTTGATGTTTTAAAGTGCATGAGCATAAAAATGAAAAAAAAATTGCAAGTAATTTTAAACTCATTTCAGTGCCATTGTAATCTATCTTTTTAAAGCATAACAACTTTCAAAAATTGCTTTTTTAACTGGGAACTTATAAGATCGATGATTAAATCAGGAGACTTTTCAGCTTGACTACTCAAGGCATAGTGAAGCAACCCAGGATACCATTTAATCTGTGATAGTCCCAGCTTTCCCTACAGATCATCCCCGTGAATTTGATGGCAAAAGAAGGGGTACTGTTTATTTGGTTTGCCTACTTCTAATATTCATCCTCATTTGCAAATGTCCAGAGAGTAGGCAGATGATCTTTTGAAAATGGAAACACGATTGGATTATTTCTCTACCTAAAATCCTTCGGGGTCTTTCACTTACTCTTAGAATTCATTCTTAACTTCTTATCAGGGCTTATAATTTCCTTTGTGCTTTGGCCTGCCTGCTTTTCCAGCTTCCTCTTGTGCTACACTTTTCTGGCTGTCTAAGGTCCAGGCATTTCAGTCCCCTTTCAACTGTTTCACTGTTTCAAGATTTCCCTGCGCATGGGCTTTTATGCCTGCAGTGTCCTAAGCTGGAACACTGCCCTCCTCTCATCTGTTTCAGCGTGGTGACTCCTCTTGGTTCTATATATAGGCTTTAACTATGAAATCCACAAGAACAGGTCTGTTTTAGTCACTTTTATATTACTTATGCATAGTAGGGTGCCTCACATGTAGTTAGGTGCCCAAGAAATTGTGGAAGGATTCAATGGATGAATGGAGGATACAGGAGAATCAGCTTTTGTGGGGTGAGTAGAGAAAGGATATATTTTTTTCATATTGGGCAAATTAAGTCATGTGGGACTTTAAGGCTAAAATACCCAGAAAAAAACCCAAAAACAAAAAACTGAAGCTATTCTAGATCTCAGAAGAGACTAGTTGAATCCAGATATCAGATTTGGGGAGTTATTAGTATAGGGAGTTTCTGAAATAACAATAACTCATATATGAAGTGCCAGGGTCTGCTCTGAACCCTTTCCATATATTAGCTCACAGCAGTCTTAAGTAGAAGTAGGGTTTTTTAAAAATTAACTCTATTTAACTTATGAAGAAACTGAAGTGAAGATGTAAATGCCCAAGATGGTGGTAGAAACTGGGGAAATGGATGAGCCCAGGAAGAGCATTTGTAGTGAGTAGACAGGGCTATGGAAGAAAGTGTTAAGTCGCTCAGCCATGTCTGACTCTTTGCAACCCCCATGGGCTATAGCCCGCCAGGAGCCTCTGTCCGTGGGATTCTCCAGGCAAGAATATTGGAGTGGGTTGCCATTTCCTCCTCCAGGGGTTCTTCCTGACCAGGGGATTGAACTCTCACCTCCCACACTGCATGGAAGAAAGGGTCTAGACAAACATTCAGAATCAGGCAGGAAGAGGAGACAACAATGAACAGACAAAGGCCCCAGAGTGTGGTGCTATGAAAGTCAAAGGAGAGGAGAAACAGGGGGCCTGCATGGCATCATAGGCCTCTGAGAGGCTGAGGAGGGTTGACAATATCAGTGTTCCCTGGATTTGGCAATTAGGGGGCCTCTTGATGATCAAAGCAAGTATTCCATGCAAAATGAAATGGTTGGAAACTGAGAAGATTCAATAGTTGAGACTAAAAAGGAGGTAATGTCTTAGTTTTTATAAATATGGACTTTGGAGAAGAAATAATGGGATATGAAAAATATAAAGTATTTTTACCTCATACTTTGCCCTGTCCAAATAGAGCATCTGAATGTGGATGCTCATTATGTTTGCTGAATAAATGAGTAGAAAATAATGGAGTAAATATTGTTACAAGTTAAATTATTTAGATTTCAGGTATCTCTAGATCAAAATGAAACATAATCTGTAGAAAAAAATGAGTTTCTAATTAAGTTGAGGCATGATAAATTATGCAAATTGTTTGACCAATGTTCAATATTAGTCCACAATTTTTTGGAGAAGCTTTTATAACCTCATTTAATGAGCAATGCCATCTAAGAAAACTGTGAAAAAAGTGAAAGTGTTAGTCACTCAGTTGCATCCAACTTTTTGGGACACCATGAATTGTAGCCTGCCCTGCTCCTCTGTCCATGGATTTCTCTAGGCAAGAATATAGGAGTGGGTAGCCATTCCTTTCTCCAGGGAATCTTCCCGACACAGGGATTGAACTCGGGTCTCTTGCATTGCAGGCCAATTCTCTACTGTGTGAGCCAACAGGGAAGAAAGTGTTGGAGCTTTTAATTTTATCTATAGTGGATCAAAGTCTTTTTCAGTATATAAAAAAGAGGATTATAATCCAAAATCTAATATCAGAAATAGATTTTGCTAGGACCACATACTCTATTTCTTTTCCATCTTTGCAAAATAAGTTTATGTAGATTAGTACAGACAATATTTGGGGTTTCCCAGGTGGCACTAATGGTAAAGAACCTTCCTGCCAGTGCAGGAGATGTAAGAGACATGGGTTCAATCGCTGGATCAGGAAGATGCCTGGAGAAGGGCATGGCAACCCAGTCCAGTATCCTTTCCTAGAGAATCCCATGGACAGAGGAGCCTGGTGGGCTACAGTCCATAGGGTCTCAAAGAGTCAGACATGACTGAAGCAACTTAGCATGCACAGATAACATTTATCTTATCTAAACTGTGTGTTTAAACAATTTTAAATTCAGAAGTGCTATCTAATATTATGAAAGATCTAAGGTCAAAGAGGAACTGTTACGAATACTGACTTGCTACTACCTTTTGATTTTCCAAATGGTTTTAGTCTTGGAGAATCAAAAATCAATCTAGCCTAGGGCCTTCAGTTCAGTTCATTTCAGTCGCTCAGTCACGTCTGACTCTTTACAACCCCATGGATGGCAGCATGCAAGGCTTTCCTGTCCATCACCAACTCCCGGAGCCTACTCCAACTCGCGTGCATCATGTTGGTGATGCCATGCAACAGTCTCATTCTCTGCCGTCCTCTTCTCCTCCTGCCCTCAATCTTTCCCAGGATCAGGGTCTTTTCCAATGAGTTAGTTCTTCTCATCAGGTGGCCAAAGTGTTGGAGTTTCAGCTTTAGCATAAGTCCTTCCAATGAATATTCAGGACTGATCTCCTTTAGGATTGACTGGTTGGATCTCCTTGCAGTCCAAGGGACTCTCAAGAGTCTTCTCCAACACCACAGTTCAAAAGCATCAATTTTTCAGTGCTCAGCTTTCTTTATAGTCCAACTCTCACATTCATACATGACTACTGGAAAAACCAAGGCTTTGACTAGATGGACCTTTGTTGGTGAAGTACTGTCTCTGCTTTTTAATATGCTGTCTAGGTTGGTCACAGCTTTTCTTCCAAGTAACAAACATCTTTTAATTTCATGGCTGCAATCACCATCTGCAGTGATTTTGGAGCCCCCCAAAATAAAGTCTCTTATTGTTTCCATTGTTGCCCCATCTATTTGTCATGAGATGATGGGACCAGATGCCATGATCTTAGTTTTCTTAATGGTGAGTTTTAAGCCAACTTTTTCACTCTCCTCTTTCACTTTCATCAAGAGGGTCTTTGGTTCTTCTTCTGCCATAAGGGTGGTGTCATCTGCATATCTGAGGTTATTGATATTTCTCCCGGCAATCTTGATTCCAGCTTGTGCTTTATTCAGCTCAGTCAGGGTTTCTCATGATGTACTCTGCATATAAGTTAAATAAGCAGGGCGACAATATACAGCCTTGACATACTCCTTTTCCTATTTGGAACCAGTCTGTTGTTCCATGTCCAGTTCTAACTGTTGCTTCTTGACCTGCACAAAGATTTCTCAAGAGGCAGGTAAGGTGGTCTGGTATTCCCATCTCTTTCAGAATTTTCCACAGTTTGTTGTGATCCACACAGCCAAAGACTTTGGCATAGTCAATACAGCAGAAGTAGATGCTTTTCTGGAACTCTGATGCGTTTTCAACGATGAAACAGATGTTGGCAATTTGATTTCTGGTTCCTCTGCGCTTTCTAAATCCAGCTTGAACATCTCGAAGTTCAAGGTTCATGTAATGTTGAAGCTTGGCTTAGAGAATTTTGAGCATTACTTTGCTAGTGTGTGAGATGAGAATTGTGTGGTAATTTGAGCATTATTTGGCATTGCCTTTCTTTGGGATTGGAATTAAAGCTGATCTTTTCCAGTCCTGTGGCCACTGCTGAGTTTTCTAAATTTGTTGGCATATTGAGTGCAACACTTTCACAGCATCATCTTTCAGGGTTTGAAACAGCTCAACTGGAATTCCATCACCTCCACTAGCTTTGTTCATAGTGATGCTTTCCAAGGCCCACTTGACTTCACATTCCAGGATGTCTGGCTCTAGATGAGTGATCACACCATCATGATTATCTGGGTCGTGACGATCTTTTTTGTACAGTTCTTCTGTGTGTTTTTGCCACCTCTTCTTAATATCTTCTGCTTCTGTTTGGTCCATACCATTTCAGTTCTTTATTGAGCCCATCTTTGCATGAAATGTTCCCTTGGTATCTCTAATTTTCTTGAAGAGATCTCTAGTCTTTCCCACTTTATTGTTTTCCTCTATTTCTTTGCATTGATCACTGAGGAAGGGTTTCTTTTATCTCTTTGCTATTCTTTGGAACTCTGCATTCAAATGGGTATATCTTTCCTTTTCTCTCTTGCCTTTAGCTTCTCTTCTTTTCTGAGCTATTTGTAAAGCCTCCTCAGTATACCATTTTGCTTTTTGCATTTCTTTTTCTTGGGGATGGTGTTGATCACTACCTCTTGTACAATGTCATGAGCCTCTGTCCATAGTTCTTCAGGCACTCTGTCTGTCAGATCTAATCCCTTGAATCTATTTGTCACTTCCACTGTATAATCATAAGGGATTTGATTTAGGTCATCAGATACATAAAATAACATAACTTATCCCAGGGCATAATGTGTCTCTAGGTTTCACCACAAGACTTTTGTGAAAAGATGTGGATCAATTATACCTATNCAGATCTAATCCCTTGAATCTATTTGTCACTTCCACTGTATAATCATAAGGGATTTGATTTAGGTCATCAGATACATAAAATAACATAACTTATCCCAGGGCATAATGTGTCTCTAGGTTTCACCACAAGACTTTTGTGAAAAGATGTGGATCAATTATACCTATTTTTGGAACTATGAATGTGATGCCCTTTCTGCATATGTGGCTGTATGCAACAAGTTTGACATTTGTATTCCATGGAGAACACCTGATTACTGCTGTAAGTAGTACACTGCAACCTGTATTTTCCAACAATCCAACATTTCAGTTTTTTTGCATTCACGTCTTTTTGTTTTCATCACAAAATAATTTTGTAAGAATAAAATGAATGTAAATGTAACCTATAGTTAAAGGTCATCGCTCCCCCTTCAGCAACTTCTGTTTTTATCCTGGTATAAATTTAAAGTAAGGGAGAGGGTCAAGAAGGTGGAGTAGCAAGACCCTGAATTCCCCTCCTCCAACAGGCATAGCAAAATTACAATTACTTGTAATTGTACAGATGAACAGATGTACAGATGAACTATTTATGCAACTGACCTGAAGACTAGCAGAAAAGATATTTCACAGATAAAGAGATAAGAAAGAATGACACCAGAATAGGTGGGAGAGGCAGAGATACAGTATAGTCAGGACCCACACCCCTTGGTCTGTGACCCACACACAGAAGGTATACACAATTGTAGACCTCCTTCCTAAGAGGTGTGAAGTCTAAAGCCCCACATTGGCCTCCCCAGCCTAGAAGTTCTGCACCAGGAAGACGAGTCCCCAGAACTTCTGGCTTTGAAAACCAGTAAAGCTTATGCTTGAGAAAGCTGGAGAGCTATAGGAAATAGGCTTTGCCCCTAAAGGAAATGCACAAAATCGCCTCTGCTCCGAGTCCCAGAGCAGAGGAAGTAGTTTGAAAGGACCCTGGAGAGGAACGACTTGCTGATGTTGGAGAGCCTCCAGGAGAGGCAGGAGGCACCTAGAAGTCCCCTGGGGGTGGAGATGCTGAGAGCATCCATTTTGAGAGCTGATTCTGTGATCACACTGGCACTGGCAAAAGACTGTTTTGGAATCCTCCCCTCGTCTGTTAGTTCCAGAAGCTTATCTGCCCTCCAGTGAGCCAGACCCAGCTTCAAGCCTTTCGGAATCTGCAGTCAGCCATGCAGAAAGCCTGCCCCAGCCTCCAGTGTCCCCCAGACACTGTGGCATTGCAGCCTCCTGGCCAAGGGCCAGCCTGGCTTACCAGGGCACCCACAGTAGCTGGTGCTGCCACAGCTGAGGCGTGCACACAGGCTACGTAGGGGCACTCCTAGAGCTCTAAAGACCAGAGGAGTGTGCCCTGATAACAAAGCCAGAAAAAGACACCAAAGAAAAGAAAAGCACAGGTCAATATCACTGATGAACATAGATACAAAAGCNATCAGATTTGGGGAGTTATTAGTATAGGGAGTTTCTGAAATAACAATAACTCATATATGAAGTGCCAGGGTCTGCTCTGAACCCTTTCCATATATTAGCTCACAGCAGTCTTAAGTAGAAGTAGGGTTTTTTAAAAATTAACTCTATTTAACTTATGAAGAAACTGAAGTGAAGATGTAAATGCCCAAGATGGTGGTAGAAACTGGGGAAATGGATGAGCCCAGGAAGAGCATTTGTAGTGAGTAGACAGGGCTATGGAAGAAAGTGTTAAGTCGCTCAGCCATGTCTGACTCTTTGCAACCCCCATGGGCTATAGCCCGCCAGGAGCCTCTGTCCGTGGGATTCTCCAGGCAAGAATATTGGAGTGGGTTGCCATTTCCTCCTCCAGGGGTTCTTCCTGACCAGGGGATTGAACTCTCACCTCCCACACTGCATGGAAGAAAGGGTCTAGACAAACATTCAGAATCAGGCAGGAAGAGGAGACAACAATGAACAGACAAAGGCCCCAGAGTGTGGTGCTATGAAAGTCAAAGGAGAGGAGAAACAGGGGGCCTGCATGGCATCATAGGCCTCTGAGAGGCTGAGGAGGGTTGACAATATCAGTGTTCCCTGGATTTGGCAATTAGGGGGCCTCTTGATGATCAAAGCAAGTATTCCATGCAAAATGAAATGGTTGGAAACTGAGAAGATTCAATAGTTGAGACTAAAAAGGAGGTAATGTCTTAGTTTTTATAAATATGGACTTTGGAGAAGAAATAATGGGATATGAAAAATATAAAGTATTTTTACCTCATACTTTGCCCTGTCCAAATAGAGCATCTGAATGTGGATGCTCATTATGTTTGCTGAATAAATGAGTAGAAAATAATGGAGTAAATATTGTTACAAGTTAAATTATTTAGATTTCAGGTATCTCTAGATCAAAATGAAACATAATCTGTAGAAAAAAATGAGTTTCTAATTAAGTTGAGGCATGATAAATTATGCAAATTGTTTGACCAATGTTCAATATTAGTCCACAATTTTTTGGAGAAGCTTTTATAACCTCATTTAATGAGCAATGCCATCTAAGAAAACTGTGAAAAAAGTGAAAGTGTTAGTCACTCAGTTGCATCCAACTTTTTGGGACACCATGAATTGTAGCCTGCCCTGCTCCTCTGTCCATGGATTTCTCTAGGCAAGAATATAGGAGTGGGTAGCCATTCCTTTCTCCAGGGAATCTTCCCGACACAGGGATTGAACTCGGGTCTCTTGCATTGCAGGCCAATTCTCTACTGTGTGAGCCAACAGGGAAGAAAGCTGTTGGAGCTTTTAATTTTATCTATAGTGGATCAAAGTCTTTTTCAGTATATAAAAAAGAGGATTATAATCCAAAATCTAATATCAGAAATAGATTTTGCTAGGACCACATACTCTATTTCTTTTCCATCTTTGCAAAATAAGTTTATGTAGATTAGTACAGACAATATTTGGGGTTTCCCAGGTGGCACTAATGGTAAAGAACCTTCCTGCCAGTGCAGGAGATGTAAGAGACATGGGTTCAATCGCTGGATCAGGAAGATGCCTGGAGAAGGGCATGGCAACCCAGTCCAGTATCCTTTCCTAGAGAATCCCATGGACAGAGGAGCCTGGTGGGCTACAGTCCATAGGGTCTCAAAGAGTCAGACATGACTGAAGCAACTTAGCATGCACAGATAACATTTATCTTATCTAAACTGTGTGTTTAAACAATTTTAAATTCAGAAGTGCTATCTAATATTATGAAAGATCTAAGGTCAAAGAGGAACTGTTACGAATACTGACTTGCTACTACCTTTTGATTTTCCAAATGGTTTTAGTCTTGGAGAATCAAAAATCAATCTAGCCTAGGGCCTTCAGTTCAGTTCATTTCAGTCGCTCAGTCACGTCTGACTCTTTACAACCCCATGGATGGCAGCATGCAAGGCTTTCCTGTCCATCACCAACTCCCGGAGCCTACTCCAACTCGCGTGCATCATGTTGGTGATGCCATGCAACAGTCTCATTCTCTGCCGTCCTCTTCTCCTCCTGCCCTCAATCTTTCCCAGGATCAGGGTCTTTTCCAATGAGTTAGTTCTTCTCATCAGGTGGCCAAAGTGTTGGAGTTTCAGCTTTAGCATAAGTCCTTCCAATGAATATTCAGGACTGATCTCCTTTAGGATTGACTGGTTGGATCTCCTTGCAGTCCAAGGGACTCTCAAGAGTCTTCTCCAACACCACAGTTCAAAAGCATCAATTTTTCNAGTCCTTCCAATGAATATTCAGGACTGATCTCCTTTAGGATTGACTGGTTGGATCTCCTTGCAGTCCAAGGGACTCTCAAGAGTCTTCTCCAACACCACAGTTCAAAAGCATCAATTTTTCAGTGCTCAGCTTTCTTTATAGTCCAACTCTCACATTCATACATGACTACTGGAAAAACCAAGGCTTTGACTAGATGGACCTTTGTTGGTGAAGTACTGTCTCTGCTTTTTAATATGCTGTCTAGGTTGGTCACAGCTTTTCTTCCAAGTAACAAACATCTTTTAATTTCATGGCTGCAATCACCATCTGCAGTGATTTTGGAGCCCCCCAAAATAAAGTCTCTTATTGTTTCCATTGTTGCCCCATCTATTTGTCATGAGATGATGGGACCAGATGCCATGATCTTAGTTTTCTTAATGGTGAGTTTTAAGCCAACTTTTTCACTCTCCTCTTTCACTTTCATCAAGAGGGTCTTTGGTTCTTCTTCTGCCATAAGGGTGGTGTCATCTGCATATCTGAGGTTATTGATATTTCTCCCGGCAATCTTGATTCCAGCTTGTGCTTTATTCAGCTCAGTCAGGGTTTCTCATGATGTACTCTGCATATAAGTTAAATAAGCAGGGCGACAATATACAGCCTTGACATACTCCTTTTCCTATTTGGAACCAGTCTGTTGTTCCATGTCCAGTTCTAACTGTTGCTTCTTGACCTGCACAAAGATTTCTCAAGAGGCAGGTAAGGTGGTCTGGTATTCCCATCTCTTTCAGAATTTTCCACAGTTTGTTGTGATCCACACAGCCAAAGACTTTGGCATAGTCAATACAGCAGAAGTAGATGCTTTTCTGGAACTCTGATGCGTTTTCAACGATGAAACAGATGTTGGCAATTTGATTTCTGGTTCCTCTGCGCTTTCTAAATCCAGCTTGAACATCTCGAAGTTCAAGGTTCATGTAATGTTGAAGCTTGGCTTAGAGAATTTTGAGCATTACTTTGCTAGTGTGTGAGATGAGAATTGTGTGGTAATTTGAGCATTATTTGGCATTGCCTTTCTTTGGGATTGGAATTAAAGCTGATCTTTTCCAGTCCTGTGGCCACTGCTGAGTTTTCTAAATTTGTTGGCATATTGAGTGCAACACTTTCACAGCATCATCTTTCAGGGTTTGAAACAGCTCAACTGGAATTCCATCACCTCCACTAGCTTTGTTCATAGTGATGCTTTCTAAGGCCCACTTGACTTCACATTCCAGGATGTCTGGCTCTAGATGAGTGATCACACCATCATGATTATCTGGGTCGTGACGATCTTTTTTGTACAGTTCTTCTGTGTGTTTTTGCCACCTCTTCTTAATATCTTCTGCTTCTGTTTGGTCCATACCATTTCAGTTCTTTATTGAGCCCATCTTTGCATGAAATATTCCCTTGGTATCTCTAATTTTCTTGAAGAGATCTCTAGTCTTTCCCACTTTATTGTTTTCCTCTATTTCTTTGCATTGATCACTGAGGAAGGGTTTCTTTTATCTCTTTGCTATTCTTTGGAACTCTGCATTCAAATGGGTATATCTTTCCTTTTCTCTCTTGCCTTTAGCTTCTCTTCTTTTCTGAGCTATTTGTAAAGCCTCCTCAGTATACCATTTTGCTTTTTGCATTTCTTTTTCTTGGGGATGGTGTTGATCACTACCTCTTGTACAATGTCATGAGCCTCTGTCCATAGTTCTTCAGGCACTCTGTCTGTCAGATCTAATCCCTTGAATCTATTTGTCACTTCCACTGTATAATCATAAGGGATTTGATTTAGGTCATCAGATACATAAAATAACATAACTTATCCCAGGGCATAATGTGTCTCTAGGTTTCACCACAAGACTTTTGTGAAAAGATGTGGATCAATTATACCTATTTTTGGAACTATGAATGTGATGCCCTTTCTGCATATGTGGCTGTATGCAACAAGTTTGACATTTGTATTCCATGGAGAACACCTGATTACTGCTGTAAGTAGTACACTGCAACCTGTATTTTCCAACAATCCAACATTTCAGTTTTTTTGCATTCACGTCTTTTTGTTTTCATCACAAAATAATTTTGTAAGAATAAAATGAATGTAAATGTAACCTATAGTTAAAGGTCATCGCTCCCCCTTCAGCAACTTCTGTTTTTATCCTGGTATAAATTTAAAGTAAGGGAGAGGGTCAAGAAGGTGGAGTAGCAAGACCCTGAATTCCCCTCCTCCAACAGGCATAGCAAAATTACAATTACTTGTAATTGTACAGATGAACAGATGTACAGATGAACTATTTATGCAACTGACCTGAAGACTAGCAGAAAAGATATTTCACAGATAAAGAGATAAGAAAGAATGACACCAGAATAGGTGGGAGAGGCAGAGATACAGTATAGTCAGGACCCACACCCCTTGGTCTGTGACCCACACACAGAAGGTATACACAATTGTAGACCTCCTTCCTAAGAGGTGTGAAGTCTAAAGCCCCACATTGGCCTCCCCAGCCTAGAAGTTCTGCACCAGGAAGACGAGTCCCCAGAACTTCTGGCTTTGAAAACCAGTAAAGCTTATGCTTGAGAAAGCTGGAGAGCTATAGGAAATAGGCTTTGCCCCTAAAGGAAATGCACAAAATCGCCTCTGCTCCGAGTCCCAGAGCAGAGGAAGTAGTTTGAAAGGACCCTGGAGAGGAACGACTTGCTGATGTTGGAGAGCCTCCAGGAGAGGCAGGAGGCACCTAGAAGTCCCCTGGGGGTGGAGATGCTGAGAGCATCCATTTTGAGAGCTGATTCTGTGATCACACTGGCACTGGCAAAAGACTGTTTTGGAATCCTCCCCTCGTCTGTTAGTTCCAGAAGCTTATCTGCCCTCCAGTGAGCCAGACCCAGCTTCAAGCCTTTCGGAATCTGCAGTCAGCCATGCAGAAAGCCTGCCCCAGCCTCCAGTGTCCCCCAGACACTGTGGCATTGCAGCCTCCTGGCCAAGGGCCAGCCTGGCTTACCAGGGCACCCACAGTAGCTGGTGCTGCCACAGCTGAGGCGTGCACACAGGCTACGTAGGGGCACTCCTAGAGCTCTAAAGACCAGAGGAGTGTGCCCTGATAACAAAGCCAGAAAAAGACACCAAAGAAAAGAAAAGCACAGGTCAATATCACTGATGAACATAGATACAAAAGCCCTCAACAAAACATTAAAAGAATCATGCCTTCTGATGAAGGGATTTACCCCTAGGGATGCCAGTGATGGTTCAGTATCTGCAATCAATCATTGTGATAAGCCACATTACCCAACTGAAGAGTAAAAATCATCTCAATAGTTTAGAAAAAAAAAAAGCTTTTGACAAAATTCAACATCCACTGATGATAAAACTCTCTCAACAAGCTCTCAACTCAAGCTCTCAAACTCAACTCTCTCAAGTCAGAGGGAACATAGCTCAACATAATAAAGACCATATTTGACAAAACTACAGCCAGCACCGTACTCAGTAGTGAAACATTGTCATCTCCTGCCTCCCCAAGTGGAATAAAACACATAGAAAAATAATATATTGGAGACTCTAGTTACATGATTCCACTTCGGAAATAAAGCAGCTCTTGGTGTGCTTGCTCCAGTCCTCTCCTCTCCCCACAGCCCCAGCTGCTGTTGTTCAGTTGCTCAGCCATGTCTGACTCTTTGTGTCCCCCTGGACTTGCAGCACGCCAGGCTTCCCTGTCCATCACCAACTCCAGGAGCTTGCTCAAACTCATGTCCATCCAGTCGGTGATGCCATCCAAACATCTTGTCCTCTGTCGTTCCCTTCTCCTCCTGCCTTCAGTTTTCCCCAGGATCAGGGTATTTTCCCCCAGAGGTAATCACTATTCAAGAGTGGGGTTGCTTGATTCATTGGGAACGTATGACATCTTTAATATCACTAGATTGTGAAATTTTTCTCCGCTAATATCTTACTGGTTTACACCCCCACCATCTGCATGTTCATTTTTTTGTGAGTATGACTTTTTAAGATCACGTAAAAACAACATGAATTCTCTGAAACATCATTTAGAAACTGCTTAGCAACAGTAGTTTCTTTTGACAGTGAAGGATTAAGCCTAAATATGTGGCATTTTTCTTTTTTAGGACTTGGTTTAGTTGCATAGTTAAAACATATTTCTGTGCATATTCCAAGTGGACTGTTGGATCTCCTCCCACTGCACAGACCAGTAACTTCATAATAGTTGACTCTATATTTATGCCAACCAAACTTAGGCTGCCTATTGGTAGTATTTATTTGATATAAGTCAGATAAACTTTCCCTACTGTAACATAATACTAGCTGGACACCTGGAAGATGCTCAGAAATACTCATTGATTGTTTTGTTTCTAATTTATGGTTACATAATACTGAAAAATGGATTTGGAAGAGGCTGAAAGTGTGCAAAAATTTACTTTCAGAGAGAAAACTGACATTTCTTCCTCTTACTAGAATTCAAGTAGGTCACTTTTATCATTAGCAAATTCTGTCCTTGGTTATTCATAGCTCTGACTTGTCCAGAGGGGAAGGAATATCAACCCTGTGTGCGACCTTGCGAAGCAAAAACATGTCTGAACAGATGGTTCTATGGGTATTCTTCATGTTTGAATTTAAGAGAAGACTGTGTGTGCAAAAATGGAACCATTCTTCACAGGCCAGATTCAACTCGATGTATTCCAGAGAAAGAATGTGGTAAGCAGAAAAGTGAAAACAACACCTTAGGGAACCAGGAAATAAACAAATAAGACTTTTTTTTTTGTCTTGGAGAAATGTGCTGAAAGGATTAATCAAAGTTCGCCTAAGTGTTGGAAAGGAAACAAGCCTGTTGTTCAATTGAAGCTGCCAAAATTGGGGGCTTCAGTGGTAATACGTTTTATTTCTACTTATGCCTATAATAACTGGAAAAGAATGTGGCAAATTAAGAATGAAGAAAATAGTATGTAGACTGAATTGAAATTCCAGTTATTTCATGGATTAATGATTCTGCTTTACATTAATGATCCTGAAATTGTGCATCTGCAAAATGTGGAAAGTAATAGGACTTATACCACAAGGTTAGTGTGAGGATACACACAAAAAAAGAAAATTTTGCAACAGTGCCTAGAGAAAAATAAGCACTCAAGAAGTTTCAGAAAGTGTTAGTATCTGGGAGAAAACATCGAGTATTTCTGCTTTCATTTTCAACCCATTTTGACACATAGTCTTCATGGTGGTTGTGGATTTGAAAAAGTGCAAAATTGAGAAAATTGCCATACAACACTTTTTATCTATCACAGGGATCTTTGTTATGGTCAAAAGTAAAGATACTAATTAAAGCGGAAGGCAAGTAGAACCAAAATGCATATATAATTTCAGAAACAAGTTTGTATCTGCCACTGAGAAAATATTTGTGGAAGGATTTGAGAATACACAGGCATGCTTATATTTGTTTTTAGGGACCTGAGGGATTGGTTTGGTAGTAAATAAAGAAAAGTCCATTGGAAGCTTGGAATATGGTGGTCACTTCATTTATCCTTATTATCCTTAGAGAACTACTAGAGGGCTATATTTGTCATTAAGTAAAATGTTCATAATAAAACGAACAGTCATTAAACAATATTTGCTTGACGGCCTACTTTTCACATTTAGATTTTAAAGCTGGAATCTTTTGAATTTTGCTATGACAAACATGTTAATGTGAGGTAAAGACTATCTTGTTTTCTAATACTACTCAGTTTTTATAGTTAATATTTTAAAACTAATTTAAATTTATATTACTGAGTTTGTTTAAGCTAAATAAATTGTACTAGCAAGACAAAATGAATACAAAATAATTAGCAGATCATCTTATTTATAGAAGAGGTCATGCAAATTTACAGACAGTTGTAGAAGGGAAAAATATTTTCCATGGACTACAAAAAGTTCATTAAAGAAAAAATGTAAGCTAGTAGTTGAACAAAAACAAGCTGCAAAATGGTAGATAACATGACAGGTTATCTGTGCCCCTGGACCAAGTCACAGTAAAAACATCACAGCTTGATTCATTTTCATGCCCAAGTTCTAAGTGATATAACATTGACTGTCTTTTTAAGCATGCACTGATAGTGAAGACCAGCCTCGAACTGCTGGTGAAGTTTGGAATGGGGGCATTGACGAATGTGCCCTGTACAAATGTTTCGCGAATGGAAGCATTATTCCCATAGAACCTGACTGTGATGACCAGCCCTCACCAATTTGTGAACGAGAAGCTGAAGTTGTCCTGGGCTTCGTTGACAGGTGGACCTGCTGTTCAAAGGAAGTTTGCAGTATGTATGCAGGCTGAAACCTTACAGTCTATTAATGCACCAAATATGTTGATATTCTTTGAGAAAAAACAGGGCATGTATGATGCTTGGTGTTAAAAAAAATGTACTGGGTTAAAGTAACGATTGCCATGAATGTCACTTACACTTTCTCAATGCAACTTTTACCTCATTATAGTTTTGTTGATTTTGCAAACAGACATGCAAAACTCTAGCTATTATGATTAATAACATTCTTAAAGACGTGACAAGATAAAGGGTCTGTAATTGCAGTGTAAAAACATGCATATTGAGAATCCTTTTCCTTCTTTAAGTTAGAACCTCAGGCACAGTTTTTTTATATTTCTGATTATTTCCAGGATGTGACATGACTTTGTGTGAAACTGTCATTCCAACATGTGCAAATAGTCAAAAACTGGTTGTTGGCCATAGCCCCTTTTCTTGCTGTCCACAATACCAATGTGGTGAGTAATGAACTAGGAAAAGTGAGATTCAATGTTCATTCAGAGTAGTGGATTAGATTCTCATTGTTGTGTCTATAAAAAAATTTATCAAACAGATCATTTGCAGAACTGTCTTGCTAAAGGTAGTTTTTCTTTTAAACCTATGACTTCTTTGTAAATATGTATATATATGAACTTTTATATTTATTATATAGATTATATGTATATATAATTAGTTCATTTTAATGATCTTAATTTTAGAAATATGTATTTTAAGTGTATACATTTGTACGTTTTAAATATAAAAAATCTA